>JAWNKX010000032.1:0-559125 GCA_035041755.1 Cacoxenus indagator | reverse complement strand
GCAACACACTCACAAAGTGAAAACAATAATGGATCATAAATCCAAACAAACGCAGCCTCTCGCTCTACCACTCAACTAACTGTCAGCTGTTCCATGGCAGCAGGTAATATGCAGCCTCTGCCGTGGAATGCACAATGCGCTTCACCAACGACGCCACTCTCCTCGTTCCAACCAACAACAACAACAACAACCACAACGCAGACATCAGCTGCTATCTCACTAATTACAACAACCACCACGCCATCTTTCTCAGCTACAATGCCAATTTGCTCCCTCTCTTCGGCAACAACATTGATCAGAAAAAATACATCAAACACTCAAGTACAAACTTCAACCAATCAAAACCCACAAGAGTCAAAAATAAAACGCAACCGTAGTAAGCTCTCTCCCAACAACACTTCCGAACAAAATAGCAATAGTAAAAAAAGTAGGAAAAAAAACTCAAACACAAACGACAACACAAACAACACTGCAAAAGTACTGGCTGAGCGCGCCTAATACAAATAACAGGACGTAGAACAAATCAACGTACTAAACAAAGCTCTGAATAACACAATACAACAAAACTACATTTTAAAAACACTTAAAAACAACGAAGTATGCGTACAGACAAATGACTCGTCGAACTACTCGGCGGTGGTTAAGATGCTCAGGGAAAACAAAACTAAATACTACACCTTTAAGCCGAAAGAGGAGCGGGGTTTCAAGACAGTACTTAGGAATATGCACTACGCCACTGACCTTGACGAACTTAAGAACGAGATATCGGAACTAGGCCACGACGTTATTAATATACACAACGTACAACAAAAACTGACAAAGAAACCACTGCCGCTATTTTTCATTGAACTAAAAGCCAAAGCAAATAATAAAGAAATCTTTAATATTACAACACTCCTATGTACCAAAGTCATATTTGAGCCACCACACCATAAACGCATAATATCGCAATGCTCAAATTGTCAAAAATACGGCCACACGAGAAATTTCTGCACCAGAGACCCGATCTGCGTCAAATGCGCCGGAAAACACAAAACAATCGACTGCAAAATTGAAACCAACGGTCAAATAAAATGTGCATTGTGCGGTGCTGCACACACTGCAAACTACAAAGGTTGTGAGATATACAAGGCACTAAAAATAAAAAGATTTCCATCCCCTAGAGAAACTAGCCACCAAGTTCCGGCTGAGACAGTAGAATTAGCTCCAATCGAGTCTCAAAACTTAAACAAAATTAAGACCGGCTTATCGTACGCTCAAGTAGCTAAGGATAAGAATGACAACAATAATGGCGAAAATAATAAGAAGGAACAACTCACGAATCCAACCAATGAATACATAAGTAGACACATTGACGTAAATACTGACATTACTGAGATGAAAGACCTGATGAAACAATTGTTTCAACAAGTCACAAATATGATAAACGTCATAACAATTCGAAGATGGACAAACAAAATGGAAACTAAATTAAGGATCATAACTTGGAATGCAAACGGACTGAAAAACCATATTGACGAACTACAAATACTTCTTCATGATAACAGCATTGACATAGCCCTAATCTCGGAGACACATTGCACAAACAAACACTTCATACAAGTTAGAGGGTACAAAGTGTATACCACAAACCACCCCGATGGCACAGGACCACTCACAATATCTGCTGTATATAGCCCACCAAAACATAATATTACAGACACAGAATATAAGAAATTCCTCAACTCTCTTGGACAACGCTTCATTGCAGCTGGTGATTACAACGCGAAACACACTATGTGGGGATCGAGGCTAACGAACAAAAAAGGCAAAAATCTCCTCAGCGCTATGCAACTCTCAACACTTGAGTACAGGCGAACTAACATATTGGCCAACAGACACTAATAAAACACCTGACTTGATAGATTTTTTCATCACAACGAACTTTGACATTCGGAAATGTAAGATCTTATCACGATTCGAACTCTCGTCAGACCACAACCCTATAGAATTAATATATGACTCGCACGTTACGCCTACACATGCAAACAGACTTTTGTACAACAACAGAACTGACTGGCATACTTATAAGGAATACATTGACATTAATTTAATGACCGTCATCCCTCTTAAATCATATGAGGACATCGAGTCTGCGATAGTATTCCTGAATGACACCATTATGAAAGCAGTCATACAATCGACACCAAAAAAGAATCAGCAAAATTGGACATTCTACACCCAACCTCAACTACGAGGGCTATTAAATCAAAAATGCAAACTACGGAAAACCTGGTCAACCACAAGATCTCCTGAGATAAAAAGACAGTACAACAAGGCAACTAAAGAGGTTAAAAAAATGATTCAGGTATTAAAAAACAAACAATTAACATCATATCTCAAGAGGTTAACACCCACGAGTCAAACGGACTACTCCTTATGGAAAGCTACTAAAGGATGGACATATAGAAGTAATCATCAGGCTCCTTTAAAAATGGAAAACGGGTTATGGGCAAAGACGAACTTGGACAAAGCTAAAGTATTAGCGGACTATTTCGAAAGGGTTTTTACAGAAGTCGCCACCAACTCAGATGATCCACAGCTGAACACAGATATTAGCAGAGGTTCAGAAGATATAAAACATGAAAAAACCACCATAGGAGAAATAAGAAAATGCATTAATAATGACATAAAGGAAAAAAAGTCCCCTGGATATGACAAAATAAATGGGAAACTCCTGAGAGAACTACCTGTAAAAGCTTTAGAATATCTAAGAAACATCTTTAACGCTATGTTCAGACTAATCTATTTTCCGAGAGTCTGGAAAGTAGCTGAGATTATTGCCATTCCGAAACCAGGCTGAGACGCATCAAAAGCAGAGTCTTATAGACCAATCAGTCTACTCCCTGTAATCTCAAAAATCTTCGAAAAGATATTAAGAAGTAGACTATTGCCACTACTAGAACGCGGGCACATCATTCCAAATCACCAATTTGGCTTCCGAAGAAGTCACTCAACGATACAACAAGTGCATAGAGTTACGCACAAAATTCTAAATGACATTGAGGATAATAAATTTTGTATTGGACTCTTCTTGGACGTGGAAAAAGCTTTTGACAAGGTTTGGCATAAAGGACTTAAAGGAAAACTTAACAATATATTCCCTCAAAACATAGCACATATATTAACATCATATATCACAGGTAGTTACTTCTTAGTTAAATACTCAGACGAATACTCAACCCTTAGAGAAATAAATTCAGGAGTTCCACAGGGAAGTGTAGCACACTTTATTATATACCCTATACACAGCAGACATACCATGTCCCACTCACAATTCGTCGATGATTGCAACTTTCGCCGATGACACAATACTTCTAAGTGCTCATAAAAACATAAATACTGCAACATCCATGTTGCAAGTAGACTTTAATAAAACACTTGACTGGCTTAGAAAATGGCATATTAAAATAAACAAAAACAAAACAGTACAAGTTATATACACTACTAAGACTAGATTCACACCAATCGATATAAATATTGACGGAGACGACGTAACCATTCAAAAAGAAGCCAAGCACTTAGGATTATATATTGACAGTAAACTAAACTGGAAACACCATATACAAAAAAAGCGTGACCAAATCAAAATGAAAGTAAGACAACTGCACTGGCTGCTCAAATCAAATGCAAACATCTCACTTGAAAACAAGCTCCTAATCTATAAGACAATTATTTAACCAATTTGGACATATGGAGCCGAAATATGGGGAGTTGCCAAAAAATCAAATATAAAGTTAATCCAGAGGCAACAATCACAAAGTATTCGCACCATCACCAAAGCCCAATGGTATATCACCAACACGGACCTTCATCGAGACCTAAGAATTGCGACAGTAGGTGAGGAAATAATCAATTTAAGCAGAAAATATCAAACCAAACTTTCCCAGCATTCGAACGATGGTGTGAATACATTACCATTAGATGAACTAACTCGGCAACGTAGGCTAAAAAGGGTGAGACCAGTGGACCTCACATAACACATTACTTCCAATTAATAATTGTTAATTGGGGTTATCTTTAATTGTTTATTTATTGTTAAAATACATGTATTGTTAAATTCCAGTCACAACACGACTTTACAAACTGATTGTAAAATTGAAATTCACCCACTTGTCCTAAATACTAATTTGTACAATAGTCGATTTATTTTTCTATAATAGACAATGTACTCTTCTTTTGGGAAATAAATAAAAAAAAAATATAAAAAATGCGCTGCATTACGAGTGCGCAATACGATATCACGACTATCATTTTCCTGATCTGCCAAAACGACTGCAACCTCATCTGTGACAGGGGCGTTGTATCTTCCGCGATGTTCTGTGACATTACGTTTATCAGCGAAGATAACCGATTTGTAATGATTTCCATGCCCTTGCGGTATTGAGTCCAATGCAGCTTTAAAACTGTGTACGTAAGGATTGACTTGATACAGCATGTTTTGGAGTTTAAATATAAGTTCGTTGTTCAGTTGTGGAAAATTTCTATTTCTGAAATTAGTTTGTTGAATGTAGTCCGATACAAAATAAATCTGGAGAAATTTTGCCTCATCTAGTTGTAGTAACGATCCTATAATATGATAAACTTGGCCTTGTATTTTAAAGGTTGGCATAGATGGGCCCTCTTTAATTTCTTTCGCCCCGAAAGACGTCATTTGAAATGTGCTATTGTATCAGCGGATATTCTCCAAAAAGTGATTAGATTGTGGATGTTCACCATTTAAAAGTGATTTTATAAGGTTTGGAGAGTCTTGAAAAATTTCCATATGAACTTTTCCATTTGCGCAGCATAATCCATTTGACTCCTTTCTCCATTTAAGAGCGTTACAGAAATTACAGCATATGACCATACCACCTATGGAAGCAGCTTCAGCATAGTGAATTGTAGGTAAATATGTAAAACCTGCTCTCTCTTTATTAATCCAAGAAACACCATGACCCTCATCATCATATTCTTCTGGCTCATCGAAATCGTCAGATGAAATTGACATTTGCACGAATCCGGCCAGCGTGTGATCGTAATTGACGTTGTTCTAGCGTTTCTGCTTGTCGTATTTATTCTATCCTTTCCCTTTCAGGTTTGAAATCATTGTCATTATCTTGGCGTCTGTGCTCATAATTAATCCTAGCCGATTCTAATTTTTGTTGATGTTGATCATCATTTTCAAACGGTCTAGCAACGTTTTGGTGCTGATGATCTTCTGCATTACGTTGTTCACTATTTTGAAGTTCTAGAGAAGCCGGAGTTCCAGCCCTTTGAATACTCAAGCGAGCTTCTCTGTCTGTGGAAGCCTCCGATATACGCGCTTCGCGTTCTTGGTTAGTCTTGTAATACGTTGTAATGGTAGCACGTAGCATTCTTAACCGAGACTCACCTTGAGTAAAATTTTGTGCGCGAGATTTGGCCGACCTTTCTTCTAGATTTTCTTCACTTTGTTGAGATCTCTTGAGTCTCATACGGATAAAATTATTTCTATTTTTTGAAAGATTTGACCTTTTTCTGAGAGGCATTTTAAATGATTAATTTAGTAAACTACTATAAATTATTAAACTATGTATGTAATAAATTCGTATACTTTCCGTGTAAGTACATAAAAAATATTAGCAAAAAAAAAGTACTGCAATCCGCAAAATATAAATAATAGAACTTTAAAAACCGGAATCGCGGTAGCCGCTCATATCGATGATTTTTCTTTGGTTTGTCTGGTGTCTACACTCAGCGGCAATTGACATTACTCACTCTCTCACAATCACCCCACAACGGATGACGAAATACGCGACAGAAAAAGAAAAACTTTGGCAATGTTTTCAAGTAGCACACAAAATGTTTGAAATAGTCAGATAGTGAAAAGTAAAAAAATACTAATGTTTCCTGACTCTTTCAGCAGGGGTCCCTCGGGGGAATGTGGCGCAATTGTATCGACTCAGTCTGCTTTCAATTCAATTACACTTTATTAATGTTTACTTTGATTTCTTGACTTTACACACAAAATTGCTGCTTCACAGTTCACAAGCAAGTGGAGTTTACAATTTTCTAGTTCATTTGTCGCTATCGACAAGTGAGAGCGTGCTTCTAGCGAGAGGATGAATCGGGAGAGCGACTTGTCCACATCGCCTTGCCAGATTGGCGTATTGTGTGGGTTCTCCTCCAACAACTAACATGAACTGTTTTGAATCCTTGATTTATAAAATGTGTATTTGTTTAAAAAAAAACAACAGCGAGATGTGAAAAAAAATTTCCCAACTGCAGTTGAACTCTGGACACGTGCACAACAAGCCGCAGTTCAACATCCTGAGCCAAGTCCCTGATTTATATAGATAACAACGTGTGCCGCAATGTTGTTGCTTTTACACAATACAATTTTGTTTTCGTTTCTCTGCTTCGCTTCTTCGTTTGTATACACAGCGATAACGTGTGTTAGGCTAACGTCCAACAGATGGCACTATTTTTGAAAATATTATCGCATGCCACGCCTGTCTTTGAATGTTTTTGAAATTTTTTTGTGCCTATGTTTCACTCCTAATAAAGCTTCTTATTATTCAGTAATTAGATTTCGAATGCAATGAGTGCATTTTACGCCAATTACGCACAAAATGGCAAAGTCTGCGATTTTATTATATGTATATAATATATTTATACATTGTAAATAAACTGTATATAATAATAATATTTTTTCTTTCTTGAAAATAAATTATATTTATTATATATAATTTATTATATATATATGCTGGTGCACATTAAGTAGAAAAAATTGTGGGTGTATAAAAAATTAAGAAACAAGAGCAAAATAATTGTATTCCCTTTCAAAAAATCCGACCTTCAACAAACCCTGAATGCGTTAGAGCGTCAGGAAGAAGAACTGAAGCTACGCTGTAGGGAACTTAGGTCTGCATTCGATACAGCAATGGCGGATATTCCCGAAGAAGGATAAAACAGCGGGTAATATACTAGCCCAAGAAACTGTGTTTGGGAGGATTTGAGATCCTTTTATGTCTAGTCCGAAAGCTCAGATGTTCTTTTTTTCCTCAGTTGATCTTAGTCAACAATTAGAAAAGCTCTGGGAATGGCCGGGAGTGCTGCCTGTACGAAGAAGATCGAATTTGTGAGGATTTATATGTCTACACTACTAAACGGAATCAGGAGGGACGATATGTAGTGGACCTGCCATTTCGGATCGAAATGAGCACTGGCACCTGATTAGGACACGCACGTCCAACTGCTCTAGCTCAGCTGAAACGAAGTGAGAGATCGCTTGTGAAACGAGGAGTCAGCCAACAGTATCAAGCGGTTTCAGAGGAATATTTAGAAGCAGGTCAGATGGGGCGAGTGTCATCAAAACTTAGTGAAGACAGCAGTGAATCTTACTACCTATCACACCATGCAGTGCTGAAACCAGATAGCACCACAACGAAGCTACGGGTGGTTGTCAATGCTTCCTATCCCTCCCCTACTGGCGTCAGTCTTAACGATTTGTTATATCCCGGGCCAGTGTTACACTCAGGCTTGACTAAACTGCTGCTGCGGTGGCGATTCTTTCGCTATGTCTTTCATACGGACAGCGAGAAAATGTACCGGCAGATTCTAGTAAATCCCTCCCACACCCCATTTCAGAGAATATTATATCGCGCTAACTTGGATCAAGAAGTATGTGACTTTGAATTGAAAACTGTCATGTTCGGCGTAAACTGTGCCGCATATTTAGGGATACGAACCTTACGTCAACTAGCCAAGGACTCCGAAACTCAATTCCCTTTGGCTGCTAAAGCATTGAGGGATAATATGTATGTCGATGATGCGTTGGTTAGGGTGCATGACATTCCTTCAGCCATAGCCATTCGAAAGGAATTGATAGCCGCCTTAAACTCAGCCGGCTTTCCACTCAAAAATGGACAGCGAACTCTAAGGAGATTTTAGAAGGGTTTCCCGCAGAATACTTGATGAACAAGACATTCTTCGATAAGTATAAGGAAGCGGTAGCAAAGATGTTGGGAATGCGATGGAACGCATTATCAGACAATTTCTACTTCGTCACTCAGCCTCTCGAAATTTCCCTTCCCGTCACAAAGAGGAAGGTAGTTTCCACTATTGCACTATTATTCAATCCAGCAGGATGGATAGCACCAGTGATAGTACAGGCTAAGATGCTGATGCAACAGCTTTGGCTAACTAATGTGGGCTGGAACGACAGCTTCACAGGCGACGTATTAAGGAATCAACGAAATTGGGGTGCCGAGGTAGGTGAAATTCTCACCTTGGAAGACAATAGAGTTTCATGGATTCTGTGACGCTTCGGAGAAGGCCTATGCCGCAGCGCTGTATGTAAAGGTTCACGGACCGGGATCAGAGACAGAGGTAAACTTGCTAGCCGCGAAGACCAAGGTTGCACCTTTGTAGGCAATTTCTTTGCCGAGCCTAGAGCTATGTGAAGCGTTGCTCGTAGCAAATTTAGCGGAAATGACTTTAGCGGACATAGGAGTGACGGGTCCCCTCTATTACTGGGCCTATTATACCATTGCATGGCCGAGGAAGCCCTCACCCCCTTGGAAGACTTTCGTGGCCAATCGGGTGTCCAAAATTGACGAACTAGTTGGTGTGCGGAAGTGGGCTCATGTGGAATCACATCACAACCCAGAAGAATCGGGCAGTCGAGGGGCATCTCCCATAGATTTGCACCTTTTAAGTCTCTGCTAGAAAGGACATGTCTGGCTACAGAATTCGAAATCAGATTGGCCCACTTATCCGGATTAGTTGGAAACAGAACTGGAATGCCGTCGTGTTCAGAGCCATTTCGCATACTTTCAAGATTTTGAAGATCTCTAGGACCGTTTTTCATCACTTCCATGGGCCTTCAGAGGCATAGCTTATATTTTCCGGTTTGCTACGCGGGCCGGTTTGAAAGAGGGATTTGCCGGTGAAGTCTTTGCAAAAGAGGAACTGGGTGAAGCAACGGTTAATCTCGTTATCTCAACGGTAGTATTATCCAGAGGAATATCGTCGCTGTGCAGTTAAAGATCAAGTAAATACAAATAATTTTGTTAAATGAAATTGAGCAGTTTTTTTTTGTTTAATTAATTAATTAAAATAAGTATTTAAATGAAATGATGTGCGTTTGGTTGGGAGTTAATCCTTTTATCTAAGAAATTTTTTTCTTTCTCAAATATCATCTCACTATGTATTCCAAACCAGGCCTGAAGTTAAAATTGTTTGCTGTGCCAATAATTTAGTTCGGCGCGTTGCTGCCTTCGCGTGAGTCTCGCTCTTCGGATGTTTCAGTAGCTCGGCGGTCTGTCTACTGCTGCGATTTTCTCGTTGATCTTCCAGTGTTTGACTTTTTGGGTGGCATTTCGTATCCTTCACTTTTTTAATTTTTTTTTTCATTCAAATATTTGAACATTTCGATTTTGCACAGCTTGAGCATGCATTACAGGCAAACTTAATTTTCAGATGCAGCTTTATTTTTGTGTTGATTTGTATCTGTACAGTTTGAGAAGCATCTGAAAATTGCGTTCCATGAAAATTTCATCAAAATCTATTTAGCGGTTTCGGCGTTCATAACGGACAATTTACAGACAAATAATCAGACATACATACTTCCAATAACTTTATAATAGGTATTAATTTCTCTCCTTTGTTCCATTTTCTTTTTTTTTTTCTTTTAAGGCATTTCATATGTTAGATATGTGTAAATAATGAATTTTTTTGTTTTTTTTTTTTGGAATTCGATTAATCTTTAATCTTCATAAATATTTTCTAATAGTTACATATGTTTTGTGTAATATGTATGTATATAAAGTATTCGGGTTTTTTTTATTTTTTTATTTGTCGATTCTAAAAATTCTAAATTCCCAATAGAATATAGTTTGGTAATATTTATTAACATAGATGTAAGTGAAGACAACATTTTGTTCTCTCTTTTTTTTTCAATATGGGCCTTCTACCTCTCTCTAACCTCTCTTTCACTTTCACAGTCGCCACTTCATAGGTAAAGGCTTCAATTTATGGATTTGTATAAATAAATGTATTTTATTTATTTATTTTTGATCTCAAAGACTTTAAAAGGTTTAGATCGATTTTGGCAAGACTGTTGATACGTCTACGTTTTCTCTCTCTGATTTAGTTTTCCTCCTTCGCTGCCGTGTTGAGACTCACTGCACCGTTTCAACAGTCTGCTCACGAAGGCTCCGTCATCACTCAGCCCACTCCTCGTATCCCCACGGCCATATCGGAACTCGTGGCGATGAGGTCGTGTGTGGAACCCGAGATAGTCACTTAAGGGAGCGGTGTTAAATATGTCCCGGGGTTGTTGATTCGCCGTGAGGAACACCCATGCATATCATTTATTTCTGCTGACACTCTTATCTCCAGTGTACCTATGTTTTGATGTATGTTGCGTGGAAGAAGCCTACCGACCGTCGTTTTCTTATCCTTCAATTCAAACATATTATTTTCAAGCGCCTGTCTCACGCGACATTGCAAAAAATTAAGTGCGAAATTGGCGTTCACGATTTTAGCGAAGCTGCTGATAGGGAAGTTGCGTCGGTACACCTCCTGTCCAGGAATTATGCTCAATCTACGCGTGCGCACATTGTAGTGCCGGGCTCTGCGTTCGTATGCTGCATGTAGGTTGGTGCTTATTTGATCGCGAATCAGCTAAATTTTGTCTTCTATTAGCATTTAATCTGGTGCATAGCCCTCTAAGCTTTTCAACTATCGCGCTAACTAGTAGTCCGCACCATTTAAAAACATCGAATAACCAAACAAGGCAAGTAAAGGCGTGACGCCATTTGTAAAAAGTATGGCTGTTTCTATCTCCGAAAGGTAGTAATCCTATTCCCAGTGATCGCTTTCACGGTACGACCCAATTGAATTTAAAACCGTCTGGTTAATGCTCTCGGTAGCATAGCTTTGCGGAGCATAATATGCAGTTTGAGTTGCTTTGCAGCTGATGTACAGTTTTAGCTACTCCCCCATGCCCTGATATCGGGGAACGGTGTGCTCTCTCAATGACTGAGCATCTGAATGTGAGCGTCCCGGGAACCTATAATTTAATTTTATTAAAGTTTTTTTGTAGAGTGAGTGTTGCTGCATTTATGCTTTTATGGGCGGATAGAAGAATGGTGTCGTCTGCAAACGTAGCGATCATTGTAGAGTCCTGTGTTCGTTGATGTAGGTCTGCGGTGAAAATAGTGTAAAGGAGTGGCCCAAGAACGCTTCCTTGGGGAACTCCTGTGCTTACCGGGCGTAGTGTAGAGTATTCGTTTATATACTTTACATAAAAGTATTTGCCTTCTATATAGCGTGACAGAATTTGAGTCACATTGGTGAGTAAAATGGAGTGGCTTTTATGTATTAGACCTTTGTGCCAAACTTTATGAAAGGCTTTCTTGACATCTAGGAATAGTCAAATACAAATCAGTGGTAGTATTATTCTCCGAAAAAACACTCTCGTAATAATTGGCTAATGTTGTAGCTTTCTCAAGGTCTGTTCTAACCCATGTCCTGCCGTCCATTTTCAGTGGTGGTTGATGAATTGTCTTGTTTGTCATTTTTTAGTCGCTTTCCGCAGAGAATAGTCCGAGCATATTTTTGGGTTTATGTTTTGGAGTATGACCATATTTTTGGCAGTTTGATCACTGAGCTACCGTGCTTTTGTGGTGTGGTGGCTCAAAGATGACTTTTGTGCGGACAAGGGTGGTGTGTTGTATATTTCTCCATTATTCGCGTTGGCTTTAAGTTAGCAAAGTTAAACAAAAAATACTAATAAATGATATTTAAGTTATATATATATATATATATAATAAGTTTTAATTTCTCTCGTTTTTTCCATTTTATTTTTTTGACATTTGATTTTTTCGTGTTTGTTTCGAACACAATATAATTATTTCTTTTACTCGCGGTATTTAATTATTTAGATATGTGTAAATAATGAAACGACTTTTTAAATAAAATTTATGCCGTTAAGGTTCACCGGTACACAAAATGGCTTATGCCTTTCACTTTCGGGTCTCACCGTTTTCAACTTATTTTTATGTTCTTCAAGCAATGCGAGCGGTTCCCATGTAAATATGTAGGTTTATGCTTTTTTTTAATAATACAATAGTTTCGTTTTGTTTCGGCGCGTGGGCCTTCTACCATAACCTCTCTTTCACTTTCACAGTCGTCACTGGCTTATACTTCTCGGTAAAGGCTACAATTTGTGCATTTGTATATATAATTTTATTTTATTTATCATTTTTTTTTTTTAATCTCAGACTTTAAAATGTTTAGATCGATTCTGGTAAGTCTGTTGATGCGTTTCTGTTTTCAGGGACGTCGGGACTTAGAAACTCAGCATTGGAAGTTAAATAAATCCATGTATACGCGACCTACTATAACAAAACTTTTCAACCCAAGTAAACTGGTTTTCCATTGATAAACATGTGTATAATGTACTCAAGTATATGTATGTATAGTATTATGTATATATATATTTAAAAAAAAATTTTTTTTTATTATTATTAAAAAGTAAGCGTTGAACCCGTACATGCAAACTATAGTACCTCTTCAACACATTTATAATAATTTAAGTGGTGCCAAACCTCATGTATTTCGCACGAGGACTTATAGTCTGGATGAGAAGTGCCACAGAGTTGGCCAACCGTCTTGGCATATCCAAGTCGTTTTATTCGCCTTAAATGCCTGGCGGGTAGTAGTCCTCTAGCGAGCGTACTGCAGTGTCTGATCAGTCTATCAGTGTATCTACTAGTGTGCCTTCCGATCTGCTCCTATACAGTGTGCAGAATGAGGTCTCGGTGGAGTGAAGAGCAACGCAAGTACCAGGGGCAGCACGTTATTTGCCGTAAGGTTCGGTTCTGCAGTACCTGTATGCGTTTATAGGTTGATTTGATGGCGATGCCCCAGATCTGCACACCATATAGCCAGATCGACGCTATACAGTGCACGTAAACTGCTCTTTTTGCTCTGAGCGACATGGTTCTTCTTCTGTTAAGCAACCAGCGCAATTATTACATCCTTCGGCCACACTTTTTGATCGTAGCTTTCAAGTGTGGGCCAGAATTGAGGCGTTTATCCAGTGTGATGCCAAGGTATTTTTCCTGCAACGGCTGCTCCAGGGTAACTCCCTCCAGCTGTATAGACGGGGTGCGGTCTGATAGTGTTTTTAGGGTGAAGCAGGGGTTGGTAGTCTTCTGCGGGTTGACCTTTACCGCCTCCTGCATCAAGCTGCCAGCGTACCCAGATACAACTGGAGTCCATCTGCTGCCTCAGAGACTGACTTGGAACTGTAGAGGACTGCGATATCATCCGCGTAGGTCGCAAGAAGAGCCTTGGTAGGAGCCCCTATATGATACTCGCTAGGGCAGTGTAGAACGGCCGTGTACATCGAATAGAGCAGCTGTCCAAGAACACTACCCTGTGGAACTCCAGCTCTCATGAGGCATGGGACCGAATAGGTGTTTCTGACCCTGACCATAAACTTCGTCCTTCCAGGTATGAGAGTAGGATACCGTAGTAATGCGCTGGCAGAAGCATTTTAATTTTACTCAGGAGACCAGCATGCCAGACCCTATCAAATGGTTGCTGCATGTCAATGAAAACAGCATTGCATTATTCAAGGTTATCAAATGCCTGTTGAATGTGCTCCACCAACCTGTAAACCTGCGCCACGGTGCTGTGTCCCACCCGATTGATGATCCGGTAAGATACAGCGCTCCCTGATGATTATACCAAGACGATTGGCAATAAGCCTCACCCATACCTTAGATAGGGAGCAGAGGAGTCTTATTGGTCGATATGACTCAGGGTCAACTTCCGCTCTACATAGCATTAAAAATCAACCCTATGTAGAGGATCACCTTAGATGGCAGGGCCTTCAGCGTGGCATGACACCCTGTCGATGAATGGGGCCTTATTCTTCGGAAGGAATTTGATAACCTCAGTAATCTCCTCAGCCCTGGCTGGTCTAATGGGTAGCGACATTTGCAGAGGTGTCTGTAGACTGTCGTTAGTCTCTGTGATCTGCTCTATTGTAGCGAAGTCGTAAAGTGTGAATCTAGCTTCCAAGTGACGTGCAAACGCATTAACCTGTAGTTCCTCATTCCTAGCAAGAACACCTCCAAGAAAAAGAATAGGAACCTGCCTAAACGGCTGTCTTTTAAGAGACCGAGTGCATTTCCAGAGCGTATAGTTGGCTTCCACGGTATAATCCATGAAAGCCAACTTCCGCTCAAAGAAACTACCTGTAAGGTCCTTTAAGAGTTTTCGTAGCTGTTTGGCTGCCCGGTTCCATAGAATTCGGTCCCATTGGTAGTGAGATCGGATTCCACGTCTTCGCGGTCTCCTTTTTGTTGCCAAGAGCTCACTGGCCTTCCTTGTGAGAATGATACCATAGCTAATGGTCCCTGACGACGGTTCAAGAGGCGTTGAAGCAGCAGCAGCCATGTGAATGTTTTCTTTGAGGATATCTATAGTTGCCTCAATATCCTCCCCAGAATCCAATGTCGGATCCAATTGAATCGCGTTCTCGAGTTATTGCCTAAAGCCGAGCAGGTCAGTGCGCTTGGTTACCAGTCGAGGACTTGGACTGGCATTAAAACCATCTGTCCCTATATTAATGACCAGGGCCAGATGGTCGGAGTTTAGATCCCAGCTCTGTCTTATACTTACTCGAGAATTTGGTATTCCATGATGCAGTGCGAAGTCTATGCAAGTAGGCGTGTGACTTTGATATCTGGTTGGTGATCTCGTAGCAAGGATATTAGCCCAAGTAGCAGAAATGGCTTCTGCTAGCTCTCGCCCCCTAGGTGAGTTGTACATGTCTCCCCAAAGCCAGTGGCGCGCATTCCAATCACCACCACCTAGATACCTTTGTCCGCAAGCATGGAGGATACCAATTAAGCGGCTTTCTTCCATCCTGTTCCTTGGTGGGCAGTAAATGAGGCTGAACTCCATGTCTCCCAGGCTTGTAGCTGCCTTTACTGAAGACACTTGGATGCTGGGTGTCTCAATGACCCTTTGTGGGAACTGGCGAAGGGAACTCCTCACCAATAACACCGCTCCTCCACCGATAGGATTATTGCGTGGTGGCTTTAAGGCAGGATAGAAGGTGTATTCATATATTCTTACAGCATGCCATCGTTTAAGCCTGATCTCCGACAAGAGAAGAATGTCGACGTTATTGTTGTGCGCAAAGAGATCAACTTCTTCAGCTTTTCCTGAAATGCCATTGAAATTCCAGATAAGAACCTTTAGTGGATTCATTGCAAGGCTGAAGCGTTGTTCTCTAACTGGAGACTAGATCTATCCCCAGCCCATTGCTTTATAGTGTTGGTCACTTCAAACACTATTTGTTCAAGCTTTTCTGAGCGTTGATTGGCCTGCTTGTTTTGCTGTTGCTGTTCCTGCTGCTGACACTGTAGCCAAAAAAGGAACTGCTGTTCTTGTAGCTGCTGTTGCCATTGCTGAAATTGTATTTGCCGCTGTTGCAATAATGACTGGAGATCCGGTGAATATAGCTGCTGCTTATTCAATTCATATTACCCCAGTAACTGTTGCACTTGTTGGTTATGTAGTCGTCGCTGAGCAGAGTTGCTTTTAGCTGCTGCAGCATAAGAGGCACCACTGTTGCCTCCGGAACTGCAAGACGGTTGCAGCGGTACGGTTTGCCGCTGCTGTTGAGTTAGTTGCGATTGCTGCTGTATTTGTTGTATTGCTGCCTCTTGCGACTTCCAGACTGCAAAGGTGGAAACTGCTGTGGATCTAGGACGTGAGTGACAGGGTAGGCGTTAGTCACGTGGAGATTTGTGGGGAGACGACCTGTTCTGTTATACTTTTCCATCCTCTTTGCAGGCGTCATTGATCGACGAAGAAACTCCTGATACCATTAGCAGCCTTTGTAGCTGGCCATGTGACTACCTGAACAGTGAATACATGCAGGTGGTGCCTCCATTGGACGTGTGCATTGTGCAGTTCGGTGGTCTTCGCCACACCTGGCGCAATTGGGATGACGACGGGGGTATTTGGCTGTGTGGCCGTATTCCTGGCAGCGAAGACATTGCGCAATTTCTGTGGATTTTCGCGTCCTTTCAATCCTCACTTTCTGGCGACAAAGGGTCTTAATTTCAAACATTTTTCACTTATTTTGACACGAATCAATTATTCGTTCGGGCTTTAGAAATAAAGAAATAAATAATCCAATAAATAAGTAAAATTGATTTAAAATGTATATTTTGCGCTAGGTATGCCCAAAAATCCAAGTTGAATACAGCTAATTCTACCTTTACTACCAGATAAAACAGCAAGCAACTGCAAGTGTCCCATGTGAAAACGATATCAAACCGCCTGCGCTACTGCGAATACAGGAAAGAAAGAAAGACATTTTTTGGGACAGACAAAGAAAAGTGATATTCCTCCGTGAATGAATATGTATACTTTTTGCGTGCAGGCAAATTTGAAGTCAACAACGAAACGCGCTCGGGGCCTGACAAGCGAAAATTGACTTGATGGTTACGATGTGAAGTGGGGCGCGTGCGGGAATAAAAATTCCTCTTTTTTGCTACGCTCACGCAACAACAAAGTCTAGATCATTTGTTTTTTTCTTCATTGACGATCGAGGAAAGAACACAACACAAAGTAAGGGTGACGAAATTTGCTTTGCGCGATTGAGACTCGAACTTTGAGGACTGTGTGTATTTCTCGTACAGTCAACTGCCAAATCTTGAATCACCATAATGCATAATAAAAGTTAAAATTATGAAGATATTCGAGTTATGGAGGCCATATTATATTAATTTTTCACTATAAACGGACTCAATTCGAGTAATGGAGATATTCGACTTATAAAAGTTTGACCTATGGAAATTCGACGGTAGTTAGAAATTTCACTTGGTTTTCTTTGGCTGTCCAATAAAAGTGCATTCACTGTACTTGGTATTGAAATGGATATCGTTTTGTGCCACAACCGAAAATTGTCTTCAAGAAGTTGAAGTCAAAAATCAAAACTTGCCATTGTGTGGGCGACCTTGTTGTGTAGGTTTAGTGCATGTATGAGATTGTGTTGGTTTTCTTTTTCGCCCTTGCGTGCAAAGTGTGATAATTTTGAATGTGTTGTGTAGGTATAGTGCGTGTATAAGATTGTATTGGTTCTTATTATGTGTATCACCCGGAATATTTTTGTATAATTTTGCTTTGTTTTCATGCCTACTTTTTTTGCTGGCCGCCTGGTATTTTCATTTCGTTCATATAAATGAATATAGGCAAATTACAAGGCTTGATATGGGCTCAATTTGGTTTGTAGTTTAAAATTAAAGAAAACTCCACACAATTTGCTTAATATTCTCGAACACCTTGCAAATAAAAAACTTTGAACAAAAAAATCAAAGAAAGAAGACAGTGTCTCTGATTTTTGTTTTTATTATGTCTTTCTAGTGTTTTTATAATTTTCTTATCATTCAATATTTTCCCCTTTTGAGGCAGTCCGTCTTGTTTTGCTTGTTTACCTTAAGCAAACCAACAGAATATTTTACGCCACATAGTTGAACAGACAAGAAATCTGTACAACTGCGTAAAATTTAACATAAGCCAATCGTTTCTTAAAAGTCTCTCCGGCCATTTTTTTAAGGGAGAAATGTGAATATGAATAAGTTCTCTCTGCTGCGCACATTAAACTGCGCTACGACATATATAACTTTTTAAATGAACCACAATTCCTGTCCATTTGGTTGACTCTAATAATACATTTCTATCAAACATTTTTGTTCGTCCCCCATAAGCGGACAACTGCCATAACTGGACAAAAAAAAACTGCGATGATGGGTGTCCGGCTATGGGGAATTTTACTGTATATTTCATTATTGGATATACTTGCCTTTTGCTTTCCTTCCAGCCATAATTGACCCAACACACTGCTTTCTTGAAAACTTCCATTTCTGAGTTGACGGCGATATTCAAAGGCTACATAATACTAAGCTAATTGAAATCCATTTTAAGGATCTCCTTGTGTGCAGCAAGATTTAGAAAAAATGTATGCCTGTTAGCATTGACAATTGAGATGCTTCCATATATTATACCGTTTTATACAAATAGAACGTGAAAGATTCAAATTCATGAAAATTGGAAGGGTTCAAGCATGCCCAACATAGTGAAATCAACAGTTTAAAGTCAAGGAAAGTTACAGCTTTGAGAACCTCAAGGAAATCAGAACGGCGTATTCTTGGAGTATCCTAAATCATCTAGTAGTAGAAAAATTTGGAATGCGAGCGGTGTCACAAGCTATTTGGGCAATTGGACATGGTGTACCGCCAACAATTTTATATATACCTCTAGGTATATTCTAATATTCTAAGGTATTCTAATACCTCAGCAAAAGAAACATATGAATCTTAAATTTCTTATCACCTATTTCGACCGTACACGTCACCTTCGCACTATATATTTCTGATCAAAAAAATTGTAAAATATCCACGTGTTCGATGCGTCTTAATATGCTTAATATGTATATTTTGTATTCAAAACAATGTCTGAAAACTAAAACTGTTTCAGATTATAAAAAGAAACTAAAACGGGTCATTGGTAGGGGGAATTCGGTTTGAAACAAAAACAAGCTAATAGTTTTGCAATTATTTATTATATTATATTAATTAATTACATATGTAAACAAATATACTACATATATTTTTATGTATATATATGTATATAAACATACATAATAGAGTGGAATTGTTTTACAATAAACACTTTTTTCCGTAATAACATTTTCATTTAAATATTCTCTTTCTTTTATTTGCTGACTTCTCTTGCAGATAACTGGGAAAGCCTTAATAAATTTAATATATTTTTATTAACCTTTTTTTTTGTTGTAGTTGTATGTATTATTTAATTTAAAATAACGAGAAAAGTAAACCAATATGTTAAAATAAATAAATAAATAAAAACAAACAAAATTGAAACAAGTAAAACGCTGAGACCACGCTATTTGTCGTAGAAATTAATGAGGAAAAGAGTAAGAAATTTGTTAAATTTAAGAAGAAATTTTTAAAATTTTTTGTTTATAGAGTGGAGTAAAGTACTAAAGAACAGAGTTCGATGCTACTGAGTCATTCTACTTGTCATATAAGATGTAAAAGAAAAAGTTACACACTTGCCTGCTGGCCTTTTTTTACCCGCCAGGTAATAAGACTTTAACTCCGGAGCGGTATTTTTAATAACGCCGGTAACAACTATTTTATTATAATTTATTGTAGTTTTTTATATGTTGTTGGTGATATTTTTGAGCGCAATTACTTTCATTATTGAAGTCGCGACGTCGGTGTGCGTATGCCAATGTCAACTCAATGGTGTGTTTATTTGTTGTTCTTTTTTTACTAAAATTTTGGGTTTTTCTATTTATTTCTTTTGCTACAATAGAATTGGCATGTGTAACTGAGTGAGTGACTGTCTTTGTTTTCATGTTGACGTACCACGTTTGACGTTCTTATTGCCGCTCTTGTTGCTGCTGACGTCGTTTATCATTATTATTATTGTTTGTATTACTGCCATTGTTGTCACACAGCCATTTGTTAAAAGGCATTCAATTTGCAATGTGTTCAATTAAGAGCAGTGTTCGCCGCAATCAATTCAGGCACAGAGGAGGAGGTCGTACTACTTTGGCTGACCGTGCGTGCGTGATCCACATCACCGGCTGTGGCAATCACGCTCGTCTCAGCTTCGCTCGAGAATTGAGCAACCGGCGATGGCGAACCACTTGCAGTTGCAGCAGCACTACCGCTAACCCCAACTGAAGATCCTGCGGTGTTTGGTGTTGCTAGCCCAGCATCTGATGCTGGCGCAGGCAATATAGGTTCAGCGGTAGTGAATACTGGTGACGTGTTATTATTATTTTTATTGGCCGTCGATACAATAGGCGTTTGCACTATAGGAGTTGGTGGTGAACGATTCGCTGGCAATTGATGAGCAGCCGAACCAGTCATTTGCATGTGGTATCTAGGAGATAGGAATACATATTTATATATATATATATATATTAATACATATTTATATATATATTAATACATATTTATATATATATTAATACATATTTATATACATATATTAATACATATATATATATATATATATATATATATATGTGTGTGTGTGTATGTGTCAACACTCACTTGTAAATATTTTCAGTGCTCTCGACAACACCTTGCGTTAGATTCAAACTACGGCCCTTTATGCCAGATTCCTTAGATGCAGGCGACCACCAATTAAAGACACGACCAACAACGGGCACATAACGCAATATACCTTCTTGCCAGAGTTTCTCTTCGGTTTCACGCTGCAAGTCAGCGGTGGCAGCTTCAATGCCCTGAAAATATACAATTTAATTAAATTAAATGATTCCCATGTGTCAAAGTACCTTTTTCACTATTTCGGACATTGTGTCCAGCACACGTGAATTCTCCTGCACACTTTTGCCCATATTAACAACCAGATCGAGTAGCTCCTCCACCTCGGTCTCGTGCGTTACCATGCCGAAGCGTACGCAAACAAAACCATCGCTACTCTCTCCCAGCGAGAATGCATTATCTGTCGATTTTAGAGTCTCAACTAGGTCGACGTTCAGCTTGTTTAGCTCAGTTTTCGCCTGATCTGTTAACAATGTTTCCCAACCCTCGGGCACAAAACGAACACCACCCATGCCGGCCCAATCGGGCAAATGGACGAGACGCAGCAGCTCGTTTTTCTCAACCAGTTGCATAAATTTCACTTTATGTTTTACAGTCGCGCGCAAAATATCCACGTGCGCCTCGAGGCTTTGTGCGAACCGATCCAGTTGTTCGACTGATGGCGGTTGATCGCCCAGACCTAACTCCAACGGACAATAACGTATGCAGCTGCCACGCGTCGGGTGTTCAATGCTATCGAAGAATAACTGTAAACAGAAAATATGAGTGTGAAGGGATTCGCTGTGCTGGTTAGGTCTTGCCAAATTAAGGAAGATAAGGGTATGGTGAGCTGACTTACGCTTGGACAATCGCGTTGCAAAATCTGCTCAAGCCAATAGTTCAAACGGTCAAAATATATCGTCCAGTGTTGCTTATCTAAAGGCTGTGTTTGATTAGATGAAGATGCATCAGACGCATCTAGATATCCCTTGAATTGAAAGGCCACAATCGGTTTGGCTGCATCGAAAATTACGTCGAGATCGAAGGCGGCTTGCGGTCCTACAGCATCGGCCAATGTCATATTGCTTTGGGCGCCTGGTGCTGGACTCTGTACGAAAATACATAAAAAGCCAATACCGCGCCTGTTTCAAGAAAGAATTGACCTACTCACCAGTAAACGTAGACCACTGCACTTGGAAACGATTTCATAGAGGATATCACACGTTTGGAATGAAATGAACAGACGCTCAGCAATACTTTTGCGACCCAACGCTTGTAGTGTTGTCCATAATGACAGCGATTTAAGGCGTCGCAATACAACGGGATCTAATTCGAAAGCATTCAACTTAGCATTTTGTAATGGACGATGTAAAAGCTGTCATGCATATAAATAAAATTATCATATGTCGATAAGAGACAGTTAATAAATGTGATAAACAGCTTACCACAATTGGTAAACTAGGCACACCAAGCCAGCTACCCAGATTTAGTGCCATCGAATCCACCACATTGTTTATCACACCCTGAATTTGTGAACAAGCGAGCGCCGCCAAGCCATGACCGCTGACGTGCAACCACATGTTGTGCTGCCGACAAAACTCACTCATTCGCTCCAGGTTGTCAACATAACCGCACTGCGAGGCACCCACATCGGCGAAGACAAACAACGGTGTGCGATTATTTGCCAAATCCGATTGCACCTGTTTCTGGAGCACGGCCAAGTCCATTGAACCCTGGTTGCCACTCACCGGTACGATTCTCATAGCATTGGGCGATACGCCTAGCATTTGGCAGGCATACTGAAGGCGCAGCAGCGTTTGACCTTCCGAAATATAGAAACACGGGTGAGCCAACGTTGGTACACCGCCCTCCAGGTAACCGGGAAAACGAGTAATAATCACAAGTCGACAAGCGCGCAATGTTGCATCAGCATTGTCGGCGTGAAAGCTACTAGCTGGATTATTAAAGTGAAAGAGTGTGCCCAGCCAGCGTGTTGTATCACCAGAAATGTCATTTGTCACGCGTATCAGCTTCTGATGGTCAAGATGCGTCAGGTACGCAATGATGCTGTGCGAGATCAGTGCCAAATGTGTTACATCATCTAATGCCGGCAGTGGAAACTCCATATCGTTATCGTTCTCCGAGTAGGCGACAAGATGTTCCAGCAATTTTAATATTTCGGACGGCATTTTTTTTTCATACATCAGCTGTTTCTTGGTCGTTGACATTTTCGTGACACTGGAAGAACCACCAACACCAGCAGAAACATCAGCACCAACACCATTGCCGTCAACCTGATTGGATGGTCCATTAGAGATCGAACTTGTGTTACCATAAATGTTGTCATCTTGAGCGGTTAATTGTGCCGGCATAGCAGTCTTTACATTCTCCAACTGCTGCAGCACCTGCGACGTCTTTAGCTCCAACTCAGCAAGTCCCGAGCGTATCTGTGTGTGTTGTATAAACAAAACAATACGCATCACAGTATCGTTGACGTGTCGTAGATCATAGCACTACAAAAAGACGTTGTAATGATTACTTACGCTTGAGGCGGCAATTTCCACCACAGCCGTTTCATTCAGCTGCTGCTCATGTGCCAACGAATTTTCGGCCACAACATCGGCCGTAGACATATTCTTTTAAAAGCCGAAGTATTTCACCTCCGTTCTTACTAAAATTCTTGGTTCCTCTTTTTCCTCGTATTTTGATCAGAAACTATTTGGCAGTGTAGCCAGATCAATGGAGTTTAGAGACGTTTACACAACGTTGCTGATGTGGCTACTACAGTATAGGTAATATGTTTTGAAAAAGTCTAATACAAAAAAAATTCCATAAAATGTAATTTTCAAATTAAAATCTTTTTTAATATTCAATGCTCTCCTCCTGGGATATAGTGAATTAAACATAAGCACAATAAACATTGTTATGCATGTGCTCTGGCAACACTACGTCTTTGATGTTCTGTGCTGCAAAGCATGGCTGACTTAGCGTTCAGTGTTGTGAGCCTGCTTATAACGCGAGGTATGTTTTTTTATTGGCTTTTTGAAATTTATTTTAATCGGAAATTCTATGCACTCACAACATACATTGGATTTTATAAGTAATCAACACGCGAAATGCACATTTGGAATTGGACGACAAAGTCAGATGGAAAGCACTGTGCAAAGGAAAGGGGCGCGCGGGCCCCTTAATGCGAACTTAAATTTCTAAAGGTATGTGTGTGTGAAAACATAAGTGCATTTACATCAACGAAGTGTGGTTGCGTACAGTGCCTGGGTGAGTTTTCTCTGCGTAATTTCTTTTTTCTACGAAAATCCATTGGCACTCTAAACATGCAAATAAGAGCGCTTGCTTGGTTTCCCTATAGCCGAGTAACACGTCAATGTCATTTGCAACGCCTTCACGCATCAGTTCAAAGAACGTCATAGGCTTCTGTCCCTTCAGGTAATGTGCTTTTGCGTGTGAGTGCGTTGTAGATGTTCTAAAATTACGAAATATCACAAGAAGCCAAGCAAAGCAGAGCAATGCGTAAAGTCTGTAACATTCAGATAGCATAACCGGAAATGCTATTTGAAAGTTTAATGAGCGCACAGGCCGTTGTGGAGTTGCATTTGGCACACATACAATCAATCCACCGGCAGCACCAACGCATAGCATAAATGCATGAATATGATACCTTATGATACCATAAGGTCAGTAATCCGAATTCTTTTTGCTTAGATATATATATATATGGATGATTGAGGATGATCAAAGAATATGCCGTTCTGATTTCCTTGTGGTTCCCAACTCTGCAACTTTCCTTGACCTCAAACTGTTGATTTCACATTGTTGGACATACTTGGACACTTCCAGATTTATGACAAAAGTCAGTAATAATTATAATCCTGAAAGTAGTTAAATATACAGGGATGGTGTCATCATAAGGCCCATAAGCTTCATCCCGATGCTGTCAAAATTACTTGAACAAGTTTTCATTAAGAAGCTCACACCACATAAACACAAATAAGATCATCCCCACACATCAATTCCTTTTTTTTTTATTACATATAAATTTATTTATTGAACCACTTTGTATACAACACAAAGCCTAACAATAATTTAGAAATCTTAAACTAAGTAATGCGTTATTTAAAAGTTGCTTTGGTGATGAGCTAAGAAACATTTCTATGTTGCGCGGTCCTCCCAGGTTTATGGGACAGGAAGGTCATTCCGACGTAGGCGCGTAGTTCTGCTCGTCTGCAAGAGTGAATGAGCTAGTGGGTTGGGATGTTGCGAGAGTTTCAGGTGTTATTTCTGATGCAGTTGGACCAGCTCCGTTTTGATTAGAGGGATGTTTAGTTCTCTGTGGATGTTCGCATTTGACATGTACCAGGGAGCACCTGTTAGAGTGGGAAGTATCTTTGATTGTGCTTTATGGATAACTTCGACGTTACTTGGGCTTGCGTTCCCCCAAATTAGAACCTTTAGATCGAGGCTTAATCCAGATCTTCGGTTTAATAGCCAATGGAGTGATTTGGCTTTTAATTTCATACAGTTTTATTTGGCTTCTATATGCTTCCGCCAGGTGAGTCGTCTGTTCAAGTGAACTCCTAGGTAAGTGACTTCCGTTGAGTGCGAGACAGTGGTGTTATTAAAGATGATAGACGGACAGTCGCTCTTATTTAGGGTGAATGTCACGTGCTTACATTTGTCCGGATTGACATTTATACGCCAATGTGGTCGCAGATGGTCGCAGGTGGTCGCTTAGCTCTTTTGACTCTTTTTTAGGGTAGCGTGAGCGACAGGTGATCTCAGTGTCATCTGTAAAAGTTGATGTCAGGAGCCGGGGGTTTGTAGGTATATCATCGGTGAATAAGACGTATAACAGCGGACCGAGAACACTGCCTTGTGGAACGGCAACATTTATGTGATACTCCTTTGTGGTAAAATTTTTGCATCTCACCACAAATAGCCTTTTTGTGAGGTATGATTCCAGTAGTTTATGTGAGTTCTGTGGAAGCATTCTTTTTATTTTGTAAATAACTCCATCGTGCCATACACGATAGAAAGCTTGAGCAACGTCAATGAATGTAGCTGAACAGTATTCTCGGTGTTCAAATGCAGTTCTGATTTCCGTAGTGACTCGGTTTAATTGCTCGATTGTACTGTGTTTTGGTCTAAAGCCGAATTGATGTGTGGGGATAATGTTATTCCTGTTTAAATGTGGTGAGAGTTTCTTAATAAAAATTTTTTCAAATACTTTCGACAACATCGGGATCAACCTTATAGGTCGGTATGAGGAGACCACAGATGTGTCTTTACCTACTTTCATGACCAAGATTATTACCGACTTCTTCCATGAAGCTGGAAAATAACCCACTCTAAGTATTGCGTTGAAGAACATTGCAAGGAATGATATAGCGCAGTTTGGTAGCTTAATAATCATCTTTGGGGTGATGAGGTCGTGCCCTGGCGCCTTTGGGATTAATTCCTTCTGAATTATCGCACTTAACTCATTTGAATTAGTTTCAAGTATGCTGCTAGTATGGAACGAAGTGCATGGCAGCTGGGGAAGCTGGAATCCGTTTCTGGGCATGTTTGGTTGGAAGACGGATTTGAGGTGATTAGCAAAGGTGAGGGCCTTTTCCTCATCAGATCGTGCCCAGTTTCCACTGATGGGGCAATCAGCTACTACTTCATGAGGTCTTGTGCTTTCCAAATCGAATACTTTGTGCTCGTTGGTGAGATGTTCTCAATGTAGTGCCTTTGGATTTTACGTGCTTCAATCTTTAAAGCATTTCTTAAAAGTTTTTTTGCAGTTTTGAATCTGTCGAGTGATGCGGGGGAATGATTTGATTGCCATTCACGTCTTAGCCGGCGTTTTCTGATACTAGGCTTTCAATTTCCGCGCTAGTTAATACTACAGGTTTCTTGACATCACTGTGTGCCTTCGGTGTCGTGGCAACGGCAGCACTCGCAATGGTTGAGTTGAAATGGTTTAGTGAGTTGTCAATGTCTGATTCGTTGTCAAGTTTTGGTCTCATACAAATATAGGCGCTTACGTATTTTTTATACCTGAGCCAATCAGTTTTCGATGAACGGAATGAATACTTTTTGTGTGGTGCTTCAGTAGGTGATATGTGATTGGTGAATGGTCTGATGAGAGCTCGCCTTGAGTTTCCGTTGAAATCAAACTTCGAGAGATGTTGCGAATTACTGCGAAGTCGATTAAGTCGGGAATTTTCCTCAGATCTGCTGGCCAATATTGCTTGAGTTTATTATTGCTTTGTATAGCTGTTTTCCTTTGGGATTTGCAAGTCGGGAGCCCCAGTGGGGGTACTTAGTATTAAAGTCCCATGCTGCAAGAAATGTACGCCCTAGGGTATCGATGAACTGCTTGAAGCATGATTCGGAAATCGGAAATCTGGGTGGGCAGCAGACCGCTGATAGCGTCATCTTTCCAGTTGAAGTTTCGATGACAATAGACTTAGCTTGCATATAGTTTTTGAAGTATGATACTGACTGGTAATGCTTTAGCAAATTTGTACCTGTGTGTAAGGTGCGTTTCGGAAAGCAATGAAACATCAGTTTCTGTTTCAGAGAGGTATTTTGTGAGATCAAGCTTGTGTTTCGATGCACCATTTGCGTTCCAAGACGTTATTTTGAGCGGAAACATTTTAATTACCAAGTTTTTCTATGATAAGTCTTTGCGTTTTAAGTATCTCCTGAAGCCAATTTTGCATCATTAAAGTACTTTGAGACATGCATTGTATAAAACTAGCTATCATTTGTTCAAGAGAGCTATGTGGTGTAGGTGGAGTTGTTTGGGTTACACAATGTTGTGGGAGTTCACTTTTCTGAGGTTGTTGGATTGTTTTTCTTGTTACTTTCTCCGACTTTGTGTTAGGTATTTGCTGAGGTTCAGGTCGCAACACGGATGCATATGTTATGTTGGGGATGGTACTTTGGAATGTGCGTGGTTTGTTCATAGTGGATTGTGTGGTAGCCTCGGGCCCACTACGGGCTAATATTTTGCGCTGATTCATCCGTATTTTCAGTTCCTTAAAAACTGGGCAACCTCTGTAATTTGCAGTGTGATTACCCCCGCAGTTGGCGCTTTTTTTATGTAGTCTCTGTTTTGTTTACACGGCAACTTGAGGACTCATGGAGGTCACCACAAGATACACAGACAGATGGTAATGTGCAGTACAATTTCGTGTGGCCGTATTCCTGGCACTTAGTGCACTGCACAGGGTCTGCGCGCTTGTGAGGTTCCTCCACGGTGATTCTGCGATGAAGCAGGTATTTTAGGTTATATATTGGGTGGATTTGGTTTCCCTTCGCAGGCTTATTTTCTGGAGACAGCTCGACTTTGAATATGGGTTGCGGAATTTTACTTCTATTTGAGATGTTTATTACAACCTTAGTTGAGAACCCTTTTTCCTCAAGGGCACTTTTGATTTCCTTGGGATCAACACCAGCTTCTATTCCTTTTATACTACAATCAGCCCTTTGCTGCTCTTAAGTTGATAGGTGTAAAAGTTTTTGTTAGCATCGCTGCGGAATTTCGAATCTATCCTGTAATTATTTACAGTGTTTCATTAGCGGGACAATGTGAAAGTTGTTGTTGCCGATGAGTTGCGCTGGCTGAGAGACAAGATTATTTGAACTGCGTTCACGAATGCAAATTGGGGGAGGCTTAGTTTGCTTGACTGTTGGGGCCGCTTCTTTGTCTGTGAGGTCATTGTCTTCAGTTAGAATGGCAAATCTATTTCCTTTCGTGCCATTGGGTTCAATTTCGTGGGTTGAGGTTGAAACGCTGTAAGTTTTTGAATTTGTTAGCAGAGCTTGGTTTTTGCGGACTGCGTTTTCGTTTAATCTGCACGTAGCGATCCCTTCCAGTCTGTATTGCCGAATCTTTTGGTTTCGCGATCTCCTCTTTGTGCAGGAGAGTTGACAGTGATTTTATTGGCGAATGAATTGAGGTGAGTATCTGACGTTGTTTGTGGTACTGCTGTAAGACAATCAGTTAGAATTACCGTTTGTGGTGGATATGGGTGCTGCTAGTTTTCTCTGATGTTTGCAGTGTTGTTGTTGCTAAAGTCGTTGCGGTGACCGATGATGCAGTTGGGGAGTAGTTGTTGTTGCTGTTGATGCAAACGTTGTTGTAGCGGTTACTGATGTTGTGGTGAGTGGGAGTGTTGAGATCATCGTCATAGCTGATGCACACTGCGCACTCCACGGGGTGTTATTGTTAGTAGAGTTGCTTTCCAGAATTGCAGGAGAGCAAGAACGTGCTCTTTGCTTGTTCGCAGTGCTGGTTGACGTTGTTGTTGTTGTTGCAGCTGTATGGTACTTGATTGCCATGGCTTGTGTGGGGTGGAGAGTCATCTCCAAGGTGTGAGGTTGATGTTGATTTTGTGATCTGCGCGCAGTCGGGGGACTGCGCTCAATAGGCATTCCTGAATTCAAAACAGCTAATTTATTTATTTATTTTTTTATATTTTATTTTATTTTTATTTTTATTTTTTTTGGAGCGCGAGAACAAACGACTTATCTACTTGACACTTGAAACAGACATCAATTCGGCTTTAGATCAAAACACAGTACAATCGAGAAAGAGTCACTCCGGAAATCAGAACTGCATTTGAACACCGGGAATACTACTCCGCTATATTCATTGACGTTGTCCAAGCTTCGGACCGAGTATGACATGATGG
Organism: Cacoxenus indagator; assembly: GCA_035041755.1. NCBI lineage: Eukaryota > Metazoa > Arthropoda > Insecta > Diptera > Drosophilidae > Cacoxenus > Cacoxenus indagator. The sequence continues at coordinate 530,240 of JAWNKX010000032.1, read as the reverse complement.
TCTCATTTACAAAATAAACAGACCGCTTCCACAGAACTCACACAAATTACAAGAATCATACCTCACAAAAAAGCTATTCGTGTTGAGATGCAAAATGCTTTTGTACGTCTTATTCACCGATGATCAATTGGCGTATAAACGTTAATACGTACAAATTTAAGTACGTGACTTTCACCCTAAATAAGAGTATCTGTCCGTCCATAATTGTTAAAAAAGTACTGTCCCAACATAACGGAAACCTAAAACACTTCGACAAACGACTCACTTGGAGGAATCATATAGAACCCAAAAAAATCTGTGTGAAATTGAAAGCTTAGTGCTTCCATTGGCTATTAAGCCCAACATCTGGTTTAATAGCTTAATAAAGCTTATAATAGCTTAATAAATACAATCTGGACATACGGCTTTGGGGAGACGCAGGCCAAGTAACGTTGAAGTCATCCAAGCAGCACAGTCGAGGATATTTCGCACTCCCTGGTACATGTCAATCGCGAACATACACAGAGACGTCAACGTCCCTCTTATCAAAGTTGAGCTGGCCTAACTGGACTATTAATATCACCTAAAACTCTCGCAACATCCCAACTTTTACAGACGAGCATCTACACGCGGAAAGACTTTCCTGTCTCATAAAGCAGGGATATAATATATCGCAATATAAAAAAGTTTCTTGAACTTATCACTAAAGGAAGTTTTAAATAAATCAATACTTAGTTTAAGATTTCTAAATTATTGGGCTTTGTATTGTAAACAAAGTGATTCAATAAATAAATTTATATTAAAAAAATGCTGTCATTTTTTCTTTAATCCATTATGAATTCTTATAAAGTTTTCCACTTTTCACATTTCGAATTTTTTGCTTTCCCGGATTTTTCCATATTTCCATATATTTCCCCTATGTTTTCCATTTTGTACATCATTCATCGAATACTTTTTTCTCTTTTTTATCATAGCCTTTAGCCCGCATAGCCACCAAGAAACTAACAGAAATGTGTATTGGATATGAACATTAATCGGGTAAGACAGAAGTATATTTTTGACTTATCGATCTAGCAGCAGAACTAAAGCTTCTCTTCTGTAGATGTGCAATTGCACATTGATTGATGCAGGACATGTTGGCCGGAAGAGAGTCTCGCACAGATGGCATGCGCTGCGGTTCGCATTCCATTAGGTGCTCGCGCCCGAAAAAGCAATATCCAGTCTACCGAAGTAGGAACATTGAAACCCCGAGCAGTGTATCTAGTCTAAATGAACCGGTAGTGACAAGTACTGTGCACCTCGCTCGAACAGCGCTCCCTCCAAATTTTTACGGCAATTCCTAAATGTGTACATCAATTCCACGACGTCGGTCCAGCAGGTGGTGCGGCGTGCAGATTGTAAGCCGCGTAAAGGTTGCGACTACTGGGACGACAGAATACGAAATTTCGAGCGGGAGCTTTTGCAGCAGAAAGGTGAGCATCTAATAGTGTTAAACATATAGCTCATTGAAATTAAAATAATATACCGAAATTTCATATTACATTAGATGGTCGCAGGGATTATTTCCTTGACGAACACTATAATATTGGCAACATTCGCAAGACAGTAAAATAGCGTTTTGCTATATTAATACGAGCGGCCTAGTATAGGATGGAGGGCTATATGGTGGTCTCTAATTTGCCGCGATCTCGCCGATCAAAAGCTTGAGGTATAATTAGTGCGAGAAAAGCTCAGGTTCAACCTAATGAACCCAATGTGCAACTAAGGCAATCTGTAACACACTACGACGCAGTCCAGTTGCGACCAACGCACACCAATCACAACCGACAAGAGATAATGTACAACGAAAATGCGGTCAAAAGCAACTCAAACGTAATCCGGTTGAAGAACTTAACCACTTCCTTCCGCCAGGACCAGTGACAGCAGTAAGGTCAACAACCTCTTCGGATGACGCAATCGGCCTATGCGAAAGCGACCCGACCGACTTCGTGCATGACGTGAAGCACACACATATTTTTTAACCGGTCAAGATACCTGCGTTTTTTTGCTTGTCCCTTTGGTTTTGAACTTGCTTGCTTCCAATTTGATCGGCATTGGAAATAAAACAATAAGTTACCTGAGCATGAATGGCATTTGCTAACGTCGTCACGAAGGATTATTGTTTTAAGATCCACGGAGGGTTAGAAGAAACTTTATTCCATCTCCGGATCCGGGACAATACTTTATAGTTGCGACGTGCTTTTATAGCTCGTTGGTAGTCTTCGGTAAGGATGTCGTTGGTGGAACAGAAAAACTTGGGAGTGAGCTATAGGTCGTATATGCAACTCTGCTGGGTATATCAGATAGTCCAGCTTCCGCAAGGATACACTTATTTGGCGTTCTTGGTAAAGATCTAATACTGCGACGTACCGTAGCGTGATGGGGAGGAAAAATGGATTCCGAGGTAGACGGAGCGCACCAACCGCATATAGGAAGGGCGTAATAAATTCGGAAGAGCAGCAGTGCTCTGGTAACGTGGATAACGGGAGATATGTCTATAGAGGAATCTTTGGAATATAGGAATTTAATGATATTAAGACGCTTGTCGAGATTTATTTATTGTGCTTAAAAATAAGTCGGGGATATGTACAATGACTTTTTATACAAGATTTTACACTTTCCAATCGATAGGAAAGCCCCCGAAAGATTTAACCCACTATTCAATTTTACCAAGAATTTAGGCGATCATGAAAATAACTACAGATAGTGGCGACCATTGAGGGATGCCGTTGTAGAGAGCATAAAATTGTGAGAGAGTATTGTTTACTCTAACCTGAGCCTCTTCACAATGCTGGAGCTCTTCGGACTAATACTCCAACGGGAGAGTAGTAACAGAACAACGCGCGCGAACGCTCTTTCAAAGTCAGTTGCCAAAATAGTAGTATGACTTTTAGCAGAAGGAGCGTCCGATGCGTAATGGTGGAAGTGCAATAATGAATGCAAAGTACTAAATAATCTAAAGTTTGGGTATAAATGCGGATTGATTGGGGCTAATTAATTTGTTTTTAGAAGTAAACCATATCAGACGCTTTGCAAAAACTTTTTTCAAATGTTATATCCTGGGGGCGGAAACTAGTTATTTATTGAGAAATTTTGAGAAGTTTCAGAATAAGGACTACTACGGAAGATCTCCATGAGTGGGGATAGGAACCGGGTGCAAACATTAAGTTGTATATTTGGAATAACTTATCTATAGCCTTTCTGCGTAGCTGCCGCAGTATGACACTCGGTCGTGCCCTGGAGTCTTGCCTGAGCCTAATTGTCCACTCGAGTACGATGAAAGTAACATTGGAATCGAGGTATTTAGACGATTGCGGTAGATAGAAGATTGTTGGTGTAGGATAGAGCTAGGGCATCAGCTTTAAGGGAGATGTACTCACATTCAAAATTATCGTCCTTAGAGTAATTAGACCACGTTCTGGCAAACTCGTTAGCGATCTCGGACGACGAATTTAAATCACCAACTTAAAAGATAGGAGATCTATTTGGATGTAGTAAAGTGAGTTAATCATTGGCAGAGAAATTTTGTGAGGGAGGAATGTATGAATTGAAAATAGTAATATTGGGAGAAATCTCGATTCCAACCTCGCAAGGGGAGCCATTTAGATTAAAAGACTTGTGAGGAATGCTTTTTCGAATTACAATTAGAATTTAAGTGCAGCAGAGTTTTCGGAATGCACGTAATATCTGGAATTGGATCACTAATTAGGACTAATTATTCATGATAGTTGTTAAAATAGCCATTCATTTTCCATTGTAAAATACGAAGGCATTGAATTGAAAGTAAGAAGATTAGTTGATTATGTTTATTTTTAAACGTCCATGTTCGAAGAATCGTCAGACTCGTTAACAATATCGTAGGGGAATTAGGGAAATTAGATTGAAGGAGGATTTTTGCAGTGTTTGGGTTGGGTATATATTTACGGACTTTCACTGAATGCTTTAAGAAATATCAATATTAGAAGGAGGCAGGGCAAAGTGAGAAGTAGGATGCCGCTAGGTTTGGAAATGCCTTCGTAGGTTTTCATGAATTTATAGATACCCGTAACTTTTTGAGAGCTGAGTTCCTTGATGATATCCTCATCGGGAATTAAAACCAAATGTGGTGCGTAGATAGTGCCTTTCACAAAGTTCAAGGTGTCGTGGAGTTTACAGTTTACGTTGCATATGCCAGTTAGTTTGGTGGTTCCAATGAATTTGTGCGCATCGGCTTGCGTCTTCACCAACAGTAGAAAGTTGCCGTCCCGCAAATTTGAAATTGACACTATATTTTTCAGTAATAGTGATGGCACGATGAACCGCGAAGCAAGAGAAGTCGGGAAATGTTTTATTTCAATTTTGAGATGGGATGATAAAGTATTTTGATTTTACGCAGTCTTAGTAGGTAGATCCGAGAAGAATAAATCCATTTTGGGGCCTGCTGCCGTTTTTTAATGGGGGGCTTTTGAAGGCGGTGCAAACCGGTTGCTCTTCTTTTGGTTGGGAGGCCTAGGGGCTGTGGTCAAAGACTTGTTATTTGACACGCAATACCATAGCGCCGCGTCAGAAAAACGAAAGAAGAAAGACTCAAAAAAACTAAATTTATAAATATCTTATTTAATTAATTTCAGTGGTTTTTCGTGTTTTTTATTTTATTTTTTTATATTTAATTTTTCTGTTAAATTAAATTGTATATACAAAAGTTAACAAAACAACTTAAATAATAAGGGAAATGATTTAATAATAATATTATAAGGATCTAATAGGGAGATCGATAGGGTGCGATCTTCTCAGCCGTCTCGCCCGCCTAACTCCACCCATTCTGCGTCGTTTTAGAAGGCGCCTTGCTAGTTTATTTGGATGATTTTTAAACCTCCCTATATATTTTTTGGCCTGACGACTTATCACATCGCCAATTTTCGGTATTTTTAAGTCGTTTTCAAGGTCCGCCGTTCGCATGAACCAAGGGGCACCAGTAAGCATTCGCAATGTCTTGGCCTGCAGTAGTCTCACCTTCGTGATGTTTGACCTCGCTGCTATGCCATACACCTGCAAACCGTATCGTCAAGCAGGAGCAATTATGGTTTTGTAAATGTTCACCTTATTTCCCAAGGACAATTTATTCCTGCTAGTTAAAAGCCAATGCAATTTACCAATCCTCTGTCTTAAGGATTTCGTGATAATTGAAATATGCGTCTTGAACGTTAGCCGCCTTTCCAAATACACACCCAGGTATTTGTAACCTGAATGGTGTTCCAGCAGCTGGTTTCTAATGAAAACTCCCGGACAGAAATCCGGCCGTAAGGAGTACGTCACATTGGCACATTTGTTTTTGTTAATGCAAATGTTCCAACGTCGTGTCCAGATTTCAAAAATATGCAGGTATTGCTGCAGTGAGTCAGTGGCTTCGTAAATGCACTTGTTTCTAACGAGGATGGCCGTCTGCAAACGTGGCAATGATCAGATCCAGAGGATCCTTCAGTGGTATTTCTGACCCAGTGGGCATGTCGTTCGTGAACAGGGTATAGAGTGTAGGCACCGAAACGCTATCCTGCTGGACACCTGCGCAAATAGCCTTGATGCTAGACTCCACACCATCTAGTACCACTGAGAAGGACCTGTTCTCAAGGTTGCTTCGCATGATTAACGATAATTGAGGCGGCAAGAGATTCTTGAGCTTACTGAGCAGCCCGTCGTGCCAATCTCGGTCGAAAGCCTGCTTTATGTCAAGATACGCTGCCACCACGTACTCCTTAGCCTCAAATCCTTCGAGAATAAAGTTAACCACCCTATTCAGCTGCTCTGGAGGTCTGTGAGATTTACGAAAGCCAAATTGAAAGGAAGGAACTATTTGCTTTACCTTTTTTAAGTCCGGGATCCGTGTCAGCAAACAGCGTTCAAACAATTTTGCTACAGTGGGTAGCAGGCTAATTTGCCTGTAGGAATCTAAGGTGTAAGGGCTCTTACCGGCCTTATGAATCATGCAAATTCTCGCCTTCTTCCACTGTTTCGGCACATATCCCAATCTCAGCACTTAGTCAAAAATGAGGACGAGAAATAGCACAGCTCTTAGCGGCATTGCCTTAAGTGTAAAGTTGTCCAGTCTATCTTCACCTGGAGCCTTTTTAGTGTTCAACCCTTTAATATGTGCTGAGACTTCCTCGGCTGTAATGGGAGCAACCGGGAGGCATAATTGGCCGGCGCTTTCAAGTCTCATATGGATCTGGCGAACGCTGAGTTCTGAGCTGGTATCAAATGGCTGAAATCGAGCTTCCAATTCCTCAGCGAAAGCCTCGGCTGGCTCGCTTAAAGATCTAGCCCAGGATCCGTCAGCCTTCTTGATTGGAAATTTTGGGGTTACCTGTTGTTTATACCTTCTCGCCAACTTCCACAAGGAGTGCTTTTTGGGGTCGTCGGGGGAGACATTTGACAAAAACCTTTCAGTTTCTTCCTGTTTATGCAGCGTCAGCAGCTTTTTGACTCTATTTGACACTCTACGAAAAACCCTGTCCACAATAGGATCGCGGGTGCGACAAAACTGTTTCCTAAGTCTCCTCTTAATAAGCAGCAGTGCTTCAATAGCTGGGGGAAGTCCAGAACGCACTCTTGAGCCATGTGGTGGATTTAAGGGGGCGGCAATGAGAGCAGCTGAGTGCACCTTATTTAGAAAGATCGAGTGCGCGTCTTCAATGTCTTCGGGCATCAGCATTTCCAAGTTTAAATTTAGAGATTCATCCAGATCTCGGCGAAATGCATCTAAGTCAGTTCCAGGTGACAGCAGTCGTCCTTTTATTGTTTTGATCTTCGGAGTGGAATCAAAATCAACCACAAGGGGAAGATGATCAGAGGAGAGTTGATACTCAGTCCTGATAGACAACTCGTCCGAACGCAGCCCATTATAAATGAAGAAATCAATAGCGCTGGGTGTGTGTCTTTGCGCGTACGCTTTACCAGTTGCCAGGATTTGAGCTGTTGAGTTTTGCACAACTTCCTGTAAGCAGCTTGTATCCGCTCTAAAGTTACCCCAGAATCTGCTTTTGGCGTTAAAGTCTCCACCTATGAGAAACATTCTTCCAAGATTGTTTAAAAGATCTTCGAAGTCAGATGACCAATTAAGATGCGGAGGTAGATATAATGCAGAGACTATTAACTCGCCCCTACTGGTTGAAATCTGGATGGTGGCCATCTGTAATTTCGCTGTTCTCACTGGCTCTTGTAAAGAATAGCAGATTTCTTGCTTAATAAGCACAGCCGCTCCTCCTCTATGCCTGTTGCTGGGATGGTCTGCCTTGTGAATGTTGTAGCCAGGTATAAAGATCTGGACTACAGTTTGCAGCCATGTCTCAGTGATGAGCAACACATCAATGTTATGGTCGGTTAGGAAATGCTTAAGCTCCTCAACATGCCCAGAAATTCCATGAGCATTCCACAATCCAAGGCTAAGTGAACGGGTCATCATTTACGGGTATTCACGAAATTGAGGCATAATTGTTTGAGGAACTGATTGCTCTCCTTCAGTTCATTAAACATTAATGTAATTGTGTCAACTTTAGCTGTGAGGGCTGTTATTGCATCCTCTAACCTGCTAATGCTGTCAGGGGTCTGTGTCGATTGCTGTAGATGCACAGCTCTGTTATTAACATTGCAAGATCTCTTCGGAGGATTAGTTATATGCAAACCAGCACGTAGTGTGTCTGCATATGAGGTGTCTCCCTTGACCATTACCGCCGGGACGTAACTCACTCTTCTCATAGAATCTTCCCTGTTGCTGCCACTCGCCGAAATTGATATATTGGGTTTTAGGCTGTTTAATTTCTTTTTGAAAACTCGGCAGTCCTTACTCCAAGCAGCAAGTTTCTCACCGCAATTTATGCAGCAAAAGTCCTCCACAGCCAAACATTTTCCACAAATCAACTGTCGCAGGCAGTAATTTTTGGTGTGCCCAAAACCAAAGCATCTATAGCACTGAATGACAGTCAGGTTCTTTTTTGGAATTTCCACCAGGACACGTTGGCTGCCTATATGCTGAATTTTCAGAGCCTCCTTATTGTTAGGCGCTTTGGCAAGGTTGATAAAGAAGAAGTTGTTTGGTACCATCTTTTCATTGTCTGCTCTATTACCCTTAGTGATTAACTTGCGGGGGTTGGGATTAAACACACCGGTGACATTGTGGCCTTTGGTATAAAAGGCTTCCTTGATAATATTGTGGGGGGCGGTGCTGGCTAGGTTGCGAACAACTACCCTGAAAGCTTTGTCCTCCTTAAGCTGGTATGTGTAGTTTTTAATGTTACGCTCTTTTAGGTAACGCACCAGAATACGATACGAATCAGAATTCTCAGTATAGACCCTTACAGTATCATTTCTCATAACTTTAAGTGAGAAACTGTTTGGTCCGGGGACCAGAGCCAGCTCCTGTTCCAAAAGGTGAGCATTGCTCACATTATCAATGTTGATAGGGGGTGGTTTTCTAGTCCTGAGAGTGGTTTCAGTATCAATTCTCTCAAGCAAAGCATCAGCGTCAAGGACCATTTTCTCGGCTTCGGCAAGTGTTTCAGTGGTCTCATCCTCATTCCCAGCGTCAGAGAGCAGAGCAAAGCGATTTGATGATGTGCCAGGACTTTCCAGAGAAATAGAAGATTCCACGGTTTGGGCTGACCCCTTTTCCCCCTTCTTTACCCTACCATGACGGGAAAGTGGACTAGGTGGTCTTTTTGACGCAGCCGTCTGCCAACACACCTGAGCACAAGGAGTCGCAGTTGTGGTACAAATCGGAACCGTGCTAAAAGAAACAGCTGGCACCGGGGCAGCGCCAGTCAAAAATTGATTCTGCAAATCAACGAACGAGCACATTTCAGGTAAGGCGCTTGAATGCGTCACTATATACTTGGAGACATTTGATGTTGTTGTTGTTGTCGTAGTTGATGTACAGTTGTCATGTAGCCATGAGATATCATTAGGAACCCGCCGCAACTCGGAGATTTGAGTCATCTCTCTTAGAATTGCTAACACCCGAAACGTCGCTAAGATTCCGAGTTTTTACCATTTTTAATGCATTTGCCGCAGCGCGGGCGCTTAATTTTACCCGTTCTTATTTTTAATTTATTTTTTAACTGAGGTTATAGCAAAAGGAATTTCCTTATTTAATTTATTTTAATTCTTCACTTGACTTTTTTGACACAAGATACAACGAAGAACTGTTTTTCGTGTAGACGATAAAAGATACAATTTCATAAAAAACTAGACTCAATCAACTCAACAGCCACAGGATTAAAATGACAATTGCCACAAATAACACACGCACACATAAAAAATATGAACGTTGCAGTACGTATATGTGTAAGTTAGAGCGATGTAGTGTATTCGTAATAAGCTTACAATAAAACAAATCCAACGTAAAGCCACAACGCGCGAAACTTATCAAGAACAAAAAAAAAGTAGAATACGAAGAGGTACGAAAGGGGAGTTTGCAGACTTTCTGCGAGCTTGAATCCAGGAAAAAATGAAAGTGAAACCAACTGAAATTGGAACTTGTGCTAGTAGAAAGGGAGTGAGAGACCGGGACCAAAACCGAAGTGGGGGTGACACTGGACAAAAGCCACTTTAACTGGCTGTACTTGGCAACTCCGCCATGTCTGTGTGTGTTTGTTTGTATTATTGTCAACTGTTGTCATTGTCGTGGTCTTTTGCCGTTTGGTCTGTTGTTGTTGCACTTTACCGGTTTTGTGTAAATTAGTATTGAGGCCGCAGAGTTGCGTATTAAATTCGAATTCCCAATCAGAAAAGCTTTTCAAAATCTGTGGGTTTTAGGAAAGTGATAAAGCACGTGACAACTTAAAAGTGACTTATGGGCAACTTTCGTGGACCCCGGCAATGACGATGGATGCTACTTTAAGGGGTAACGAGATCTATAACGTTGCTACCGCACAGGACTAACCTCTACGTAACGCTTGACGGCCCTTCGTGTATGTAGCGCCTTCCGTACCATCTTGAGTAGAAGATGAATGGAGATGACACTGGGGGTCACCCTAACAGCTACGAATTTAGTCGCCCTAATAGTGTCAAGCGAGCAATGCTGGAGGGCGGTGAGAAACTTTGCGCCAACGACGATGAGGTCACTGGAGCGGTCCCGGCTTAAGAAGAAGCCGGCTAATAGCCGGAACCATACCCCGTGATGCAATGCCTCGCGGTGGTTCCGCGGAGTCATGGTTACATTTTGTCCATTTTTTCTAACTCTTCTTTTTGCCTTAACTTATCTTTAATCTGTTATATTCATTCTGTCTGTACACTATGTCTTATATACGAATTAAAACAAAAAAAAAAAAACACACACATCGGAATGGGGCAGCACTGTAACCAACGCGAAAGGGCGGGTTCTGCTTGAAGCGTTCACCCTCTCGAGATAGCCCTACTAAACACTGGGTCACAGCTCTCTTTCAGTAGACCCGATATGATCATAGACCTGACTTTGGTCAGTAGCGCTATTTTCTACGAAGTGTCGTGGACGATTAGCGATGCATATACGGCAAACGACTACAGAGTAATCGGGTGAGGACAATAAACCTGCCGCTAGGAAATGCCTATCAGTGAAGGACACTAGATCCGAACGGATTATTCCAAGTTCTGCAGGGTTTGCAGGTGGAGGACAACGCCACGGATGCCTCTGATAAAATCATGGATGGACGCTTTTTAACGCTGTTAATACGCAGCGGCCTATCACCAGCTTTGGATGGTCGATGGTTGGCTCGTTGGTGATCTGTGGTGCCATAGCAGTGAGAGAGAGCAAGGCATCGGAACCGGAGCGCTTAAGCTGGCTGTGCTAAAATGGTTTTAGGATCCTGGTTTCCCAGCTTTAATTTTAAATTAAAGTGTTTATAGTTTATTCGTAGTAATAATCCTATGAATTAAAAAGAAAAAAAAAACAAAAAGCAAAGCAAAAAAAAAAACAAACAAAAACGCAGGTACAAGCTCGTTTTATGGTTATTTCAAATTTTCATTTCATTTGACATAAAAAGGAGATTGGTTCTGTTCGTTTATGTTATCGCTTCGCTTCGGTTTCTTGCAATCACCGACAAACACATCAACGGACTCAAATGCATTTATATGGAAGCACATCAATACTGTCTGTCCGATGAAGAAGAATTTGAAGTATTTCCAGGTTTTTGATGTTGCCCAGTCTGTTCTCGTTGCATGGGCGCTCGTTGATTTTCTACTTTTTTCATCTCTTTTTATTGTTGTTTGCTTTGGTTTTCTATGTCGACTTCAGCTTTATGATGCGCGCTCGTTTTGTGTGTGTGTGTGTGTGTGTGTGTGTGTGTGTGTGTGTGTGTGTTTTTTTTTAATTCATTATAAGATATGCATAGTATACAGACATATTAGAGAGTTAAGACATAAGAAGTAAAGTTCTGTTTAGAACAGGAAGAGAGAAATAGATGTAACCATGACCCCGTGGAACCACCGCGAGGCATTGCATCACGGGGTATGGCTCCGGTTATTAACCGGCTTCTTCATTACGCCGGGACCGCTCTAGTGACCTCAGCGTTGTCATTGTCGATGCCGCGTAGCTGCTCACCGCCCTCCAGCATTGCTCGCTCGACACCATTAGGGCAACTAGATTCCTATCTGTAAGGCCCCTATCTGTGACCCCCAGTGTCGTTTCCATTTGTCTTCTACCGTCTTGGAACCTGTCGCAGTTGAATAGTACATGCTCTGCGTCTTCCACCACCCGGCCCTCGCAAGAGGGACAGTACGGATCGGTTGCGTGCTTAAAGCGGTACAGATATGCCCTAAAGCATCCATGTCCACTGAGGAGCTGGGTGAGGTGAAAGTTGACCTCCCCATACTTCCTGTCCAGCCAAACATCCAGATTTGGGATGATCCTGTTCGTCCACCGCCCATTTGTTGAGCCGTTCCATCTGTGTTGCCACTTTGCTCGGCTTCGAGTTCTTGCCTGCACTCGTGCGTCCTCTCTCCTCGCGCCCGTCTGCTGAACCTCGTCGTGGATCTCCGAAGCCTCCTCCGCTAGAATGTCAATCGGTATCATCCCTGCAATGACAAGAGCAGCATCTTCTGAAATCGTACGGAAGGCGCTGCATACCCTTAGGGCCGCCAATCGGTATGTGGAGTCGAGTCCTCTGCGATAGCTCCTTGTGGCCATAGCCTTAGCCCAGATTGGGGCTCCATATAACATTATAGATTTAGTTACCCCTTGGAGTAACATCCGTCGTCCTTGCCGGGGTCCACGAGAGTTGGCCATGATCCTGCTTAGGGCTCTGCACGCCGCAGCAGCCTTTTGGTTTGCATACGCAAGGTGCTCCTTAAAACATAGTCGCGTATCCACCAGCACCCCGAGGTATTTAATGGACCTCTTTGAAACGATGACAGTTTCGCCTACTTGCACCCGAGCCTGTTCCACTCTTTTCCGACTGCTGATGAGCACGGCTTCCGTCTTGTGTTCGGCCAGCAGCAGCCCGGACGTCCGTAGCCACTCGTAGACCACAGATATGGCACCGTTGCACGATCGCTCCACCTCGCTGATTGTTTTGGCTACTCCCACAATGGCAATGTCGTCAGCAAATCCAACAATCTTGACATCACTTGGCAAAGCTTGTTTCAGCACTCCATCGTACATAATGTTCCACAGAGTGGGTCCTAGGACCGATCCCTGTGGGACGCCTCCGGTTACATTATACTGTGTGACGCCCTCGTCTGTGTTGTAGAGTGTGTGTGTGTGTGTGTGTGTGTGTGTGTGTGTGTGTGTGTGTGTGTGTGTGTGTGTGTGTGTGTGTGTGTGTGTGTGTGTGTGTGTGTGTGTGTGTGTGTGTGTGTGTGTGTGTGTGTGTGACAACAATAAAGAGCATAAAGCTCCTTGCTTCATTTATGCATAGCAATGAGTGCTTGCAATTTATGTGTAATTTGTGTAAAGCGCTGCTAAACTCATTCAATGCTCAACTGGTTTACCAGCGATTTCATGCGGTCGCCACTTGGTTTTGTATCTCTTTCTTTAATCGCACTGTGTGTTTGTGTGTCAGATTTTTCTTGTTTTTGGTAAAAAATTTTCTATTTATCTACTTCTTTCTAGTTTTTGTGTTTGTTTTTTTTGCTTCTATACAGGGCGAGCGGAAATTTAACCAGCGAACTCAATGAAGTACCTGCAAGAGACTTAGAGTCAATTGGCCTGGTGTGTGCTATATTTACACATACACTTGAGAAACCCGAAATTGGCCATTGCAATACAATTGTTGTTACTCACTTCAGTTCGATTTCCGCTTAGCGGGACTTGACTCAAGTGTTCCGTATTACTATATCAATGTATTCTTGTGCCTGTGTATGTGTCGACTAAAAAATGCTTTTTCAACTTTTTCATTTCCCCATTTCGTGATTGTTTTTCGTTTGCTGTTTTTACCGTTAACGCTTATTTTTTATTTTGTTTGTATTTTTTTCTTTTTTTATTTCAAAATTTTTTATTACATTTGTTTTTAATATTTCGGTGCAATTTGAGCAAGAAAAGCGTAAAAATTCAGGTCAGGGTTGCTAGAACATAAAAATGCCATATTGAAAAACTTTTACAAAAAGACGTGCATGTGAATTTGTTTTTGTATGTGTGTGCTGGGCTATAAAGTTGGGCTTATACGTTATAAGTACATTTTTGTCTCTGTCTCTGCTGCTGTTTCTTTAGTAGTTTCTGTTACAGAAAAGTCCCTTAGTCAATGCTTTTGCCACGCACCTATACAAGTCAACATAATATGTATATACAACACCGCATACACAGACTGTATCTGTTCAAGTAAAATTCGAATGACAGTAAAAACAATGCACTATGGGAAATTTGACCGATTTTGATACCGAAAAACCATTTTTCGAAATTGTTCAAAATAATATAACACCACAGTCATTTTATAGAAAAACATTCAAGCATATTGTTGCATACCAGAAATGCTGATTAAATGCAGCCCTGTCCAAATAATAGCCTCCAAACACAGCTGTTCTTGGCAGAGGAAAAATACTTATAAAAGTGCCTTTTTATGAGTGATTTGCAAGCTCTAAAAACTACTACAGCGTGTCCAGATACAACTGGAGTCCATCTGCTGCCTAAGAGCGGGACTTGAAGCTGTAGAGGACTGCGATATCGTCTATGTAGGTCGCAAGAAGAGCCTTCGTGGGAGCCTCCATATGATTCTCCCTAGGGCAGGGTAGATCGGCCGTGTATATCGAATAGAACACCGGTCCAAGAACGCTACCATGTGGAACTTCAGCTCTCATGGGACAGGGGGCCGAATAGGTATTTCTCACCCTGACCTTAAACTTCCGTCCTTCCAGGCATGAGCGTAGGATACCGTAGTAATGCGCTGGTAGAAACATTTTAATTTTACTCAGGAGACTAGCATGGGTGACCCTATCAAATGTTTGCTGCATGTCAATGAAAACTGCATTGCAGTATTCAAGGTTATCAAGGTCCTGTAGACTGTGCTCCACCAATCTGTGGACCTGCTCCATGGTGCTGTGTCCCACCCGAAAGCCAAACTGATGATCAGGTAAGATACAGCGCTCACTGATGATTGTACCAAGACGATTGGCAATAAGCCTCTCCCATACCTTAGATAGGGAGCAGAGGAGGCCTATTGGTCGATATGACTCAGAGTCATCTTCCGGTTTTCCAGGCTTATGGATCATCAGTATTCCTGCTATCTTCGACTGCGTTGGGAAGAACTTCACCCTTAGCATAGTGTTAAAAATAAACGCTATGTAGAGGATCGCCTTAGATATCAGGGCTTTCAGCGTGGCGTGGCATACCCTGTCGATGCCTGGGGCCTTGTTCTTGGGAAGGAATTTGATTATCTCAGCAATCTCCTCAGCCCTGGCTGGTCTATTGGGTAGCGACATTTGCAGAGGTGTCTATAGCCTGTCGTTAGTCTTCCTGACCTGCTCTATTGTAGCTAAGTCGTAAGGTGTGAATCTAGCTTCCAAGTGAAGTTCAAACGCATTGGCCATGTTATTCCTCATTCCCAGCAAGATCACCACCAGAACAACGAACAGGAATCTGCCTAAACGGCTGTCTTTTAAGGAGCCGAGTGCATTTCAAGAGCGAATAGTTGGCATCCACGGTATAAGCCATGGAAGCCAACTTCCGCTCAAAGAAATTGCTTCTAAGATCCTTTAAGAGATTTCGCAGCTGTTTGGCTGCCCGGTCACATAGAATTCAGATCGGATTGCATGTCTTCTCAGTCTCCTTTTTGTTGCTAAGAGCTCACTGGTGATAACGATACCATAGCTGATCGTCCCGACTACGGTTCAGGAGGCTTTAAACCAGCAGCAGCCATGTGAATGTTTTCTGTGAGGATATCTACAGCGGTCAGAGTCCAGTGTCGCATCCAATCGAATCGAGTCATCTAGGTATTGGCTAAAGGCGAGTAGGTCAGTGCGCTTGGTTACCGTCTGATCGCGTGGGCGTTCATATTGTTCTTCAAGACCTCGTAACGTGGGGGGTGGGTATGAAGATCTTCAATATTGTGAAGACTTTTATGACCCGGCGCTCATTTCGAGTTAAGATTAACAACGTGCTCTCCGATTACCATAATTTATGTAATGGAATTCCGCAAGGTTCGCCGTTATCCGTAGTTTTATTTATTATTGCATTTGATCAAATTACTAAAATAATTTTGAAACATAGACATGTAAGGCATATAATGTACGCAGATGATGCCATAATTGTTAGCAAAATTAAGGACCTTATTAAGCTTAATACTATTTTAAATAATATATTGGATAATATTTATAACTGGGGACTGGGCTCTGGTGCAACCCTTTCCCCTATCAAATGTAAGATTCTCCACATCTGCAAAAAATCCGGTATAAATATCCTAGTTTAAACTTTAATAATTTTAACATAGAGTGCGTCGAGGCCCTTAGGGTACTTGGTGTTTACTTTAACAAGAGAATGACCTTCAAAAAGCATTGTTTATATTTAAGAGATAGCCTTGAAAAAAAACTCAATGTAATAAAAATCCTTACCTACACGCATTCTTTCATTAATATAAGTAGTCTAATTAACGTCACAAGGGTCCTGGTACTCTCGAAAATAGAATATGCGCTTCCGATATTAGGTTGGTGCGCAAAGGCACATATTAGGCTAATTAAACCCGCCTATCACACAGCTGTCCGTCGCAGCATCAGCGCTTTCCCAACTTCACCAATAAAATGCATTTTAGCCTAAGCTGGTCTGCCATCCATTTGAGGAAAAAATCGCCGAAACGACAGCAAAACTTATCCCAAAGCTGTTTTGCTCACCAAACCAACTCGTCCAAAGCGATATCCGTAAGGCGGGCATCCAAAGGAACAAATACAAGTGCCTCTCCACATTGCGGCGGTGCGCCTCTCTCGCCAAAGAACCTTATATTCAGCCACCTTCAGTTACGAAAAAGTCGACAAACCCACCATGGATTCTTCGTCCCTCATCAATTAACACCTCGCTAACGGAATTCCGAAAAAATGACACCATCGACGATGCTTTCCGCAAACTATTTGTCCAAGAGTCGGCTAAATCCAAATACAAAAACCGTACCTGGCTGTTCACGGACGGAACGAAAACTCAACACATCACTGCTTTTGCGTGTGTGGATCAGGGAGGCCGTATCGTAGCAGCAGGATGGCTTCCAGATTATTGCTCTATATTCTCGGCTGAAGCAGTAGCGATCCATAAAGCTGTTAGCTACGCACAAGAAAGTAAAGGAAAATTCGTCATATGCACCGACAGTTTGTCTACAGTCGAAGCTGTTACCTATATTGGAAACTTAAATCCCACTATTGTCCGTGAGGCGTGACGCGTTATCAAAAACTCCTGACAAACTGCACCTCTTTTGGGTGCCTAGCCACATGCTGCCGATGCTGCAGCAAAATCAATGATTATGTACTCTACCTTTACTGTCATTCCATCTGCCGAAAAGGACATAAAACAAGCTATCTACCCATACCTTCGCGGGCAGATAGCATATGTATAAGGATTTTAATCCCTATTTCGAAAAATTCTGCTACCCTGCTAACTGTCCTCGATCTAAATCCCGCATTTTGTCCGCCTTCGCATTTTGCACAGCCGGATCACTCACGCACCCCTGCTCACCAGTGAGTCCAAGCCCCCGTGTCCTCTATGTGGACAATATTAAACGACAACCCACATTCTGGATAACTGCACAAATCTGGAGAGTATCAGGAAAGCCCTCTTTGCAGACTCATTACCTTCATCGTATTCAGCTACAGTCACATCCGCCAATATAGATATATATAATAATACATAATTTTATAAAAGCATTACATATCCTCGATCAAATTTAATAAACTATAATAATAAATCAACCGTGTTACATACAAAATTAAAATTTATTTTTAAGCAGAGCTGAAGGCCTCGACGCTGGTGCTCTCTCCCTATAATTAATTATAATATTATTTTTTTCCCTAAATGTATTATAGTTAATTTTAATAAATAAATAAAAAAAGCTAAAATGCTTCTGCTAGCGCCTTACTACGGTACCCTACGCTCATACCTGGAAGGACGGAAGTTTAAGGTCAGGGTCAGGAACACCTATTCTGCCCCCTGTCCCATGAGAGCTGAGGTTCCACAGGGTAGCGTTCTTGGACCGGTGCTCTATTCGATATACACGGCCGATCTACCCTGCCCTAGGGAGAATCATATGGATGCTCCCACAAAGGCTCTTCTGGAGCCTGCCGTTGCAGGCAAAATACCTTGGCATCACAATGGATAAACGCCTCAATTCTGGCCCACACTTGAAAGCTGCGGTCAGAAAGTGTGGCCGAAGGATGCAATAATTGCGCTGGCTGCTCAACAGAAGAAGCACCATGTCGCTCAGAGCAAAAAGCGTATAGCGTCGGTCTGGCTAAATGGTGTGCAGCTGTGGGGCATCGCCGTCAAATCAAACTATAAACGCATACAGGTACTGCAGAACCGAACCTTACGGCAAATAACGTGCTGCCCCTGGTACTTGTGTTGCTCTTCACTCCACCGAGACCTCAATCTCGCTAGAGGACTACTACACGCCAGGCCTTTAAGGCGAATAAAAAGACTTGGATTTGCCAAGACAGTTGGCCAACTCTGAGGCACTTCTCATCCAGACTATAAGTCCTCATGCGAAATACATGAGGTTTAACTCCACTTCAATTATGATAAATGTGTTGTTAAGGTACTATCTTTTGCATGTACGGGTTCAACGCTTATTTAAAAAAAAAAAGGAAAAAAGTGTTTTCTAGGGCAAGGGTTAAGTGCCACGCCCACATTTTTCCAGAACGTTGCCTATGGTATGTAGCGTTTTATTATACAAAAAGCGGTCAAATTACCCATAGTGCGATGAAATGAATTGAAATAACCGGAAACCACAGTTGCAGGCATACACAAATTTTACGCTGCGCTTGAAAGTATGCATTGCATTTTGCAATGCTCTCGTCTGTGCCTGAGTTTATTTGCATGCCGTTGTTCAAATAATATTATTTTCAGTTAAAATCTCTTGAATCAATAAACTTACACAGTTACAAGCCATTCGCTCACCCCCTTCACCATAGTCAAGCATACAAGTTTTATTCACATATATTGCCTTTTTGGTTGTATGCAATTTTTGGGTCAAAGGAAAGTGACCTAAATTTCTTTGAATGTGTCTCGAAAACTAAAAAAAATTAAAAATAAAAGAAGACACAGCTCAGAGAGAAAAAGTGCAAGAAAAACAAAAAACAATTCAACGATAGCCTAACTGTCGCAGTTGTTGTCGGCGTCGTCGTTGGAGCCTTCGTCCCCGTCGTCAACGACACCATCACCATCATCGCTGCCATTGTCATTGCCGGCTGCATTCGCTTTCTGCACCAGGCTGTGTTCTTAAAATTGCTTTCGTCTTAATTTAATTGAAATTAAGACTAGGAGTTCCTAAATGATTTGTCCACTACAGTAATATTTTTTATAATATAAAATAAAGAGCCAGGCATTAACTATTATTTATTTATTTTGAAGTTGAACTCCATGGTTTCCAGAATACCAGATAATTATAAACCGTTTGGAGAATTAGCGAACACCTGCATACTGTCGGCGTCTACATTCGCACAAAGACAGCACGAATAAGTGTTAAATCATGTGAGTTTGTGTTTGTGAGTGCAGTGTATAAGTGTGACTGCGAGTGCGAGAGCGAAACAGTGCCGTGTTGTCGTGAGTCTGATTAGAATTTTGCGCACAATTGCATTAAGAAAAAAGACATTTTCTTTTTACGAGCAGTGAAATGCTTTCAATGAAGACATTGTACCAAAAAAGAAAATGAACAAAAATTCCAAAACAATATATATAGTTATACATATATCTATATAAAAAAGTTGGTGAAAAGTAGAAAAAAACAGAGAACAGCCCAAGAGCAGAAGCAGCAGCTTCTCAGCTTCAAGCCATTCGCTTGCTCAGCGTTTCTGTGGAAGGTTGGTTTCTTTCTACATTTGTCTTCAATTTTCCTTTTAGTTGTTCTTATAATGCGCTACATTGCACCTTCTTAAAGTATTACACTTATTATGTCTTCGCCTCTTGACACTTTGCACTTTTTGGTCTACCACTTCCTGATTTCTTGACCTTTAGTTGAAGGGACTCCAATTCCTTTTCGGCAGTTTCGTTGCCATAAATTCGCTGGATCACATGTATCTAAACCTGTTTTTATGATTTCATTTATAATAATTATACGCATTAAATACAAAAAATTAAGCTGAAAGCCGGGGAACCGGGACCCCAAAACCGTCTTGTTTTCGTGGACTACCGAAAGCATTGGGGGCCTAATGGATGGGTTAACCATTAACACGCGGTGCCTGGGCTCGAGAGAGCATCCGCTCTCATACGAGACGCCGCAGCTCCTTTGTCAGCCGTTCTGCGAACCGCTTCCCAGTGCCATTAATTAACCAGCATAAGACCGACTATGGAATCTAGTAGCACGGGTCCTTCAAGACCAGCCTCTAGAAATTCCCGTTCATCTCTAAACCTCGGACAGAGTTAAATGATGTGAGCTGCGTCCTGCGTGATACCTTCTAGGCACCATGTGCACTCGGATGAAGAGTTATGGTGAAACCTGTGAAGCAGCCCAGGCCACTTAGAAGTTATGTTAGGTAGAAATTGACGCTGCCGTGCTTCCTATCCATCCATACCCTCACGTTCAGAATTAGTCGGTAAATCAACCGTCCGTTTCCCATATTGTTTGCCAATGTTCCGCCTATGTATGTGTGTGTGTGTGCTATTCGCTTGTCTTGTACCCATGTTCATCAATATTTTGTGTCAGTTTAGAAAGGAGGATAGGGTTGGATTACACTGTCGCCGATGTGGCAATGCAAAGAAATTCGTTTTGTTCGCTTTCTCCTTCCCTGGTATTTTCTCTTTGGTGTTGCATTTTTTACTTCTTACTTTTCTAGACTTCCTTTATAGTGTGGCAGGGTATTCGCTGTATGTGTTATTGATACCTTGGCCAAGTTAACCATACTTTCATGTATCCTCCTCAAGCTTGGTTTCGTTTTGGTTTTGGTTTGTGGTATCCATAATGCTGTATTTATTGTTGCTGTCGTTATGTGTATGTGTGTGTCTATGTGCGTGTGTGTTTGTTGTTGTCTAGTGTAAGGTCCTTGCGCTGACAAATGGTTTGTTTTTTCCTGCATGCCACACACAACAACATAAATTTGTCTCTCTTACTTTTTCCTCAAACTTTTCAACTTCTATTCTTTCTTTCTAACTCTAAAGCTTAGTTGTTGTCCTTTGTTTTCTGTTTGCCTTTATTTCTTCTTATATAGCATTTCTTATTGTGTCACTCAAATGAAACGAAATCCATTTTTTTTCCATACAATTCTTTTTTGCCATCGCTGACACTAACAACATCGAAGGTGTTTGAATTTATGTTTTCTTCTTCAATGCTTAAATTTTGAATGCTCGTAAATTTTTTCAAATTGAGATCGTCTCTGAGGCATACTATTGATGTATACCAATGAGCTAAAGTCGAAAACTGAATTATATAGAATAGAAAGACTAGCTGTATCCGAAAGTCGGGTTAGATGGAAAATAATGAAAATAGTTTATTTCTTGTTTCTAACATTCTTATCTCACAAAACTTCACATACAATAGTTTAAATTTTACGTAGCAAGAGCTGTCGAGAAGCGAACAAAATTTAGTACAAACCATGAGCCACAGCAACGCGCCTCATAAGCCTCAGTACTCAAAACTTAAGTAATTATCGAAAAAAATAATTTTAATCTATAAAAATAACCCCAATATTTTCTTAAGAATTTCCTTAAAATAACATATCGTCAATCTTACAGAAGAGATTTATTAAATTTTCGCACAAATACGTAGCTGCTATCCTTAAAGGACTCATCCACTAAGCAAACATGTTTGACAAACGCCGTGTTTGGCAAGCGGCTTACTAGTGGGTGGCCGTGTTTGCCTGTTTGAATCGATGTTTGAAGAAAATCTATTTCATTTTGATATTTTTGTACTTGTGCAATTATGTTGGTGTTGTGTGTGGGCAAATTTCTTCACTTTACAGTAAATTTTGAGGCTAACGGATTTGTCAAAATGAACGTGCATAATATTTTTTCTTGCGAGTTCATGGAAATTTACCTGTTTTAGGGAAAGTGAAGAGTGGAAATTATTGCAATCGTGTTGAAAAGACGGCGGCAAATGACAAATCCAGATATACCGTCAACATCCACCTTCCACAGTTTATCTTTCCGACCTATTGTGCCCCAAAACGAATTGACTCGTAGCTCCCGTTGTTTCAAAACTTCAAAAAACTCATTAAATAACTTTCAGAGGTTTGTAATTTCGAACAAACGAACATAAATTTTTTATAAATAGATACAGTCAAACCTGTCAACCTGACCACCCTCATAAGTTGACCACTAGCCTAAGTTGACCACTTTTCGATAGAACCAACTTTTTTTAACAAAAAATTCGTATTTTTAACTTGAATAAGTTGAACCTGTACTTTGTAAGTTGACCACTTTTTCGTCAGATTTTTTATCTCAATCAGTGCAATACACCTCGATAAGATGACCACCTGCAAAATTGTAACCGCAAGATCGGATAAAAACTTTTATGACGAATGTTCAGAGTTTAAGTCCAAGTCATCTGCAAAGATTACTCAATGTTACAACTCCAAATTCTTTGGTCATGGCTCCAACAGTTGTCATGCCAATACTGTATGTGCCCGCTGCGCTGGACAACACCATACTTTTTCGTGCATAGCTTCTGATGTGTTCCAATGCTCAAACTGTAAAGGTGATCACCCCTCCACTTATCCATCGTGCCCGTGTCGCGCTTCTTATATTGTGGTATTGCAAAAAAGAGCACCAAATTATAAACAGGCGACCAAACGCAACAACAACGCTTCTTACAATAACATAAACTAAAACGACAACTTTCCATTTGCCATTAGAACCGCTAATCGACAGCACGTGAAGTCAACTCATGACTCCAGCGTCAGTCTCACTTTGGGTCAACTAGCTTTGTACCAAAATTCAAAGCGCCTCCTTCTCAGTAACGGCTTAGAAGAGCCCACAGCTTAAGCAAAAAATGATCTCTTTACAATAGACGAAATCACCGCGCTCACAACTGAGCTACTTGAGAAACTGAGTCGTTGTTCTAGTAAGAGTGAACAGCTTACTGTAATTAACATTAACTAACTATTAAGTATTTAACTTAAGTAAGTAATTAACTAACTCTATGCCTATGCTAGCAAATAAGAAAGATAACTTATTATATATTACGGCATGGAATGCGCATGCCGTTCGCAATAAGAGATTGAACTCTTAAATTTTATAATTCAAAACAGTATAGATATTTGCCTACACAAACACACGGTATGGGACGGTGGCCTAATTCACAAATTAGTCATCACTCAAACTCCAGTATATCTAATTAAGCTGATCCTTCGAAGTTTCTTATGTGATAGATATCTTAGTGTGATATTTTTAATGATTCTAGATCTACATTTCTACTACCCAACATCACTACTTCATGAAGTAGCAGGTGTTAAGATGATCAGTGAGAAAATCTCTTAAGCAAAAACTACGTTTAATCTGAGAAATCCTCATTTTGCACTTAACTTGTGCTTACCAGTACTTCTCTACATTAACTCCTACGTTAGTATAATCAAGTAACGGTCCTTTAGTTTATAAGTTAGTTGTAAGTTAACTTTATGTTATAACTCTTGTGGGTTTTCCCCTTTTCCCACGCTATGTTTATGTTATTTAATAAAAATTATGTATTAGAGTATTAAGTATTAGCTGTAAAGTTACTACAGTAACTAAACATTTTATAAATAAACATTACATCACACTAGCTTAAGTGACACCTCATATTGTAATAAGAAAGCATAAGTTAAAAAAAATTTAAAAAAATCAAAAAAATCAATTTGTCGTGGGAAAAAATGCCAGTGCGGCGTCGACATCAAATACCTGAGGGAAGGTCAAATTACCACAAGAAAAAGAGTAAAAAAGCTTGAATGTATGTTCGATTAAACTACTAAATCTGGGAAATAGGCTTACCTGCTCCACTTCAATTTTGGGCAACTATCCAGAATGTGGGTGGTCGATAAATATTGGTATGGATAATGCTGCTGTGCCCATTGGCGGACAAAGATGTCGAATTTCGATAGCTGTTATTTTTCGTGTTAGATTAGCTTAGTCAAATTTGGATTAAAACACTTTTATCATTATACTTCAAAGGTACATTATTTGTAGATGGATTTATTTATGTTAGATACATAGCTATTGATTTTGGTGCGGCATCTACTGACTAACAACTGATTATTTTGGCATTATACATTATGTCGGGGATAACACGGAGTAATTTGGCCCACATGACTCTCATCTATTTTTTGTTACACGATTAAGTATTGTAAAATGAAGAAAAGTGTTAAACAATAAAAAAAAGATACGACAATACGACAGAGAAATGTGAAAATGTGTAAATGTGAAAATGTTTTGCGTTAAAAGCTTTTCAATGAGCCAACAAATCAGGTCACTGATCATAGGATATTTGGTGTGCCACTAGGCGATGGTACGAGTTTCAAAGCAAACAGCGTTTTTTTGCACTTCTGTAGTGGGGTCGAGCATTATATTTTTGCTGCTGTTGGCCATGCAACGCTTTGCTTTGTTAAATCTTGAGTATAACAAAAATGTGTACACACACACGAGCTACATGTTTGACAGACACCTACATAGAAATGCACTTCATTTAAACGGCAATTGAAAAGTGAAAAGCATCAGTTGCAACTGCAACAACATGAGCAGCAGCAATAAGCAAGCAAACTCGAGCAAAACACTTCAGTGGCCACAGGCAATTTTAACAAGCGCATTTCCCCTCTCCGTCTTTCATTGTGTATGCGTGTTTCTTTGGTTGCGTGAAAACGCCACAGGTGTCGACAATGGGCGACATTCAAATAATAGAAAAATAAAAAGAAGAAGAAGAATAAATACAGAAAAGCTTAAAGAGCAAAAAGAGCAGCGCTTTTAAAAGAGCACTGCCAAGATGGGTGCTACTCGTAAAAAAGGAAAATGGAAAAAAAAATTAATGTCACTGCTGCCGCCATGGACACCTCGTCGTCCACCTCAAGCTCAGCGGAGGTCAGAAAAAAGCTCCGCCACCCTTTTGTTGTATTGGTCGCATTGTTGCGTCTTCATGCTTCGCTCAAATGCATTCCAAAGATACAATTCTTTTTTGACACCATTTGGATTGTCTTCTTCTTCATCTTCTTCTCTGCTTAGTTAATATATTCTTCTACGATTCTGCTTATTCGTCAAATGTTCTTTACCAACGCATTTCCAGGCCGCTGCAGCGCTTGTTCGTTGCCGTTGAATTGTTCATACTTTAATGCAAGCTTTATATTTAGGAGGGTAGATAAATAAATTAGTGAATTTCAAGTTAACTATTTGTTGTTTTTGTTGTTGTCATTATCTGTAAATTAAAATGTTTCTTCAAGTGTAGAACATGAACAATTTTTGTGAGAGTCAGAGACATCGGACAATACGCTGAATCGCTGAATATCGCTTGTTATCGAAATAATAGTGTAGGGATATTTAAGATTATGGCTGCATCAAGGGCAATAGTTTGAAGTTTGGCCAAGTTTTTGAACATTGGAAAATACTACATTAACAATAGTCGTCGTCTAAAATTAAAGTTTGTTTCTAATTATTATTTCTCGTTGGCATCACATTGAATGTGTCCTTAAATATTGATCCAACCTCGTATGTATTTTTATGTGTGCGTGTACAAGGGTTTGTTCTTTGTCCTTTTTGTTGTAGTTTATCGCGCTCTTAGCCTTTCACTTTTATTCAATGCTTCGCCCTGCATGAAAGTCAGTCAGTCGCTTGCCATGTGTGAATGATATGTGTTGAAATAGTTTTCGCTTTTTTCTTCGTCTTCTTTGCTTGGCTTTTGCTCGTACATTTTTTGTTTCTTTTCTTTATATATACTGTATTTTTGTGTATGCCCCGCAGTCAGTCAATGGCAATATACTGGTGCATGCGGCAGCAGGAGTTGGCTGGGTGGGTTTTGACCTCATGCCAGTGTAGTCAGACAAAAATGAACACAACAACAATAACGCTGGCGTTGAGCACTCATCGCAAGTGGCTGCCAAGTCAACTTGAACAAGATTTTCTGTCAATGGCCTGAGGGACAGCTTTTCATATTCATGTTGCATGTTGCATGGACGTTTATTTTTCTATCCAGAAGCCGCCTGCCGCCAGCTGCAAACCATCATCTGCCAGCCACCATTGAATCACTACCAGCAGCGCGCATTTTTCTTTGTCTGTTTCTGCCTGTTGTTGCATGAGTGCGCTGCAACACTTAAACCTTTTCTGAATTGGACTGGAATACTTTTTTTTTTCTTCGAATTTGCTGAAATGTTTTTTCTTGCTTCAATTTTTTCGATGTTGTTTGGCGCGTTGCGTTCACTTGTTTCTTTAAAATTAATATTTTCGCAATTTTTCATTTTATTGCTGCATACCGAAAGGCGCACAGAGCAAACGAGCGCGAGCGAATGCTTTTGTGTGTCAAATGTTTGAAGTTTACGCACAAGTGGCAACTACTTTACACTTTTTGTTTTTGTTGCTGTACATGTGGGTGTCAGTGTGCTAGCCAGCAATTCATTCAAACATTCATTTATAAGCATATCTACGCACACACGAATTCGACATAGCCAAATTGAAGTGCAACGCGGTAGGAGAGTGGGCTTGAGTGGAATGAGCTCTTCAAACTCTTCAAGCTGACTATGATGAAAACAATAAAAAAAATCTACGAGGGTGGTATCTTGAGCAATCGACCTTGACAATAACTATTTTCAGTAACCTAAATGGCGGGTAAAGCTAGTAAATAAATAAAAAAACACACACACATCCTAATGTTCTAGTTTAAGCATTTTAAGTTCTGCCTTATTTTCGAAGTGACTAAAATCTAATATAACCCCCTTCTTTGAGTTATACTCTTCCCTCTAAACACGTTTAGCTTTTCGCCGTTAACTGTCAGTGATTCCCAGCTTCTCGTTTGTAACACAATAATACTACAATTGTTGCCACCCTTCGACCAGTTTCATGCTTTAGCTTTCTATTTCCTGATTGCAAGGTTTGCGTGCAATTGAGTGGTTTTCCGTGTTTGCCAGTCAAATAAAACTTTTACGATTTACTTATGTTATGATTTAATTAAATCCAACAACAATATCAACAACATTAACAACACCACCACCACCACCAACAACAACAACAACAACAGTCGAGTATAATAAATAAAACCAAAATGGCAGCAAATAGGGCGGCGGCCTTCGTTTGAGGTCGAATTGGATTTGTTCGCTTTATTTATTTTCGTTGCGTTTTGTAATTAGCATTCAATTTATGGCATAAATCAAATATGCGCATTGCAATAGCTATAACAACAACAAATACCAAATAGTAAAAAAAAAAATAATTTTTAATGATTTACTCTATTTTGTTGCGTTTGTTGTTGCGATAAACAAAAATTTCGGTTGAAAGAAAAAACAAAAAACAGGAAAAAACAAGGAAATTTTGCGGTTCTACGAGCATCGCAGTCGACCAGAAAATATAGCTGGTTGGTAAACAAATTTGTTTGACAATTACGTTGTTGTTGTTGTTATTATTGTCAAGTGGGTGGGTAGATGGGCGTTTCGTTGTTGTGTTTGTCGACCTAATTAATTTATGATGTATGCACTTGATGCAGGCGCCTTTTTCCACCAAACGTGCTCAGCGCTGCGTGCATAGTACTCAGTAAAGCACAAGCTTCGCAGGCCATGCTTGTTTCTTGTCTAGCGGCGTTTGTGTTGCCCTTGCTCTTTCTATCAATATCGCTATCTTTATATCTATCGCATCTCTTTCTCTACATATCTCTCACTCTCTCACGGTCACGGCGGCCATTGTGCTTTTGGCTGTTTCAACACGTGTCCAACATGCTAATTCATATTCATGAACAGACTTGTTCAGCATTGGAATTTTGTAGTCGATGTTTCAGCCATGTTTGGCTGCCATTCCTTTTTTTGTTTTTGTTTCGTTTTGTTGGCTGGTTGCTATCAAAAGTGACCAGGAATGTTTGACAGGCGTTTAATGAAATTGGATTTTACCTATTTTGCAATTAATGTTAATGTTTTTGGGCATTGCAATCGAATCGAGGATGGCCACATTTACCAAACACTTTCACACAATTTGCAGATCGTTTTCGTCCTCTGACCTTTGTGATTATCGAACATCATATATACGAGAGTTTTCCCAGAAGTAGTCGGCCTAATATAGATGCATATACCTTTTTGGCAAATTTTTTTTTCCAGTGTTGAGATAACTTCTTAATAGCATAAGTTAGAAAATTGGTAACCATATGATTTGTAGTTATTTTTTACGGCCTCTAAAAACTAACAGGTAAAGATTCGTTCAGTTTTGGCTTATACTTAGGTCGCACCTCATTCAAAGTTCTACAGTTTCGTTTTGTTGACTAATCAGTACTGAACGTTTTTTTTTCATTGGTTTTAAAAAAATTTGCTGCATCGTTCGGTGTTAGCTTGATTCCTACTTTCTACAATCTTTTGGCATTTCTGGTTATTGGTTTTCGGCATTAGTTTCGAATCTATTCATGCAATGCTTTACTGTAGAATTTAAAGTTTTTGTCCACACACACTCCACACCTGAATTCAAATGAACAACACATACACTCTTGTGTTCTTCATCAATCTTTTTCATGGCCTGGATTCGATTTGAGCTGAGCTACGCCAGAAACTTCTCATTTGCATACACAACCAAAGCCCGGCGCGTGCACTCTGGTTGTTCCAGTTTATGGACTACTCTGTCCCTCTGGCTTTTTATTGCAGTCCATATCCCTATCCGCGTTCGTGTCGGTACGGCTGTTGTACCTAGGATGTCGTGCCGTTACCAATGCCGTGAGGTGATGACGCAATTCGTGCCAATATTTATTGCACTCTTTAATTCGGAATTCTGAATCCTCATCTTCCATCCACAAAGTCAGACGTATGTGAGTAAAGTGCAACGTGTACACTTGAAAAACTGCAATTTGATTTATTTTTACAAATGTGGAAGTTATGAAAAGTTTGCTTTCACTTAAACTACCAAACAAGACAGGACATTTTGCGATATAAGTGGAAGTGGAAAAAAAACTCATTAAAAAAATCAAATAGTCAAATAAATAAATAAAACAAATATTAAACGACAACTTAATCACATACCTTCACACTCGTACAACCTGAAGTTGATGCATGCGTTTGTATAGAGGCAGTTTGTTTCAGTAGCTGTGGACTCCCGAATTTGGGTTCGGGGACGTGGTTTGTTGAATTTTTGCTGTGATACACTAAATTCTAAAATTTTTATGATGCTATTCAGATCTGTATATCAATCACTCCATATATTTCATATTTATTTTCCATTTCTCGTCCACTCAGGCTTGGATTGTGGAATGCTCATGGAATTTCTGGACATGTTGAGGAGCTTAAGCAATTCCTTACCGACCATAACATTGATGTGATTCTCATCACTGAAACATGGTGCAAACTGTAGTACAGATCTTTATACCTGGCTACAACATTCACAAGGCAGACCATCCCAACAACAGGCCTAGAGGAGGAGCGGCTGTGCTTACACGAGCCAGTGAAGGCAGCGAAATTACAAATGGCCACCATCCAGATTTCAACCAGTAGGAGTGAGTTAATAGTCTCTGTGGAGAGTTTAACGCCAAAAGCAGATTCTGGGGAAACTTTAGATCACATGAAAGGGGTAGCTGCTTACAGGAAATTGTGCAAAACTCAATAGCTCAAATCCTGGCAACTGGTCAAGAGATCCACTTCCCGTTCATCCAAAGACACACACCCAGCGCTATTGACTTTTTGATTTATAATGGGCTGCGTTCGGACAAGTTGTCTATCAGGACTGAGTATCAGCTCTCCTCTGATCATCTTCCCCTTGTATTTGAATTCGATTCCGCTCCGAAGGAATACTGCTGCCACCTAGAACTAACTTAGCTGCATTTTGCCGAGATCTGGGCACCCGATCACCCGAGCACCCGATCTTCCTAAATATAGTGCACTCAGCTGCTCTCATTGCCGCCCCCTTAAATCCACCACATGGCTCAAGAGCGCGTTCTGGACTTCCCCAGCTATTGAGGCACTGCTGCTTATTAAGAGGAGACTTAAGAGACAGTTTTGTCGCAACCGGGACCCTATTGTGGACAGGGTTTTTAATATTCGCGTGCCAAATAGAGTTAAAAAGCCATAAACAGGAAGAAAATGTAGGTAAGCTTAAGGCCTTAGTTGCTATTTCTTCCTTAAATTAGGTTAAGATCAATTTGTAATTGTGTTATAACTTGTTTAATAATAATAATAAAAAATAATATTGTTAGTACAAACATAGGAATTTCAAATGAGAATTATGGGCATAAAGAGAATACAAATATTACGAATTGGTATCGATAATTCGATTAATCGAAATAATCGATGTTTTGTTAAAATAATCGGTGTTTTTTTGATCTATGCCAACTGGGTTGGATTAATAGTATAATCGATGATTTTATGACGATTATTCTGCACCGAGAAAATACAATGTTCTTTTTTTATTTATTTATTTTTTGTTTAGTAATCAGTAGATATAAATCATGTAAAACTATTTTGATCACTATATAAATTAGTTTCCTATAAATTGTTGTCTGGAATTGGAAGAATTGGAGTTTTACAGATTCAGAAGCTCGTACATAAATTCACGTACATATTTTTCTCACGGTTTTAAAGTTGACGATTAATCGATGTTTTAATCAACACATCGATCAACTAGTAAAAAATAATAATCGATCTCACTAATCGATGCCCATCCCTTGTTTTCATCGTTCAGAAAGTGAGTATACAAATGAAGTTCAAAGACCAGCGAATGGAAAAAAGTCCTCATATGAAAAGACATGATCTCCATAACACAAGCAGGTAAGTCTATAAATATAAGTAAGGCAACATTTTTTGATGTGAAAAATCTTTGGTTTCAGTGGGATAAAATTTTGCAAAGAGTGCGGATCAAGCATCACGCTCACATACAGTCAAATCATTTGCCTGTCCGACGGTATAGTTAAATGTGTAGGTTTTTGTTGTACATACATACATATACTATATACATTGAGTTATCCGGCAATGCTGCTCAAACTGTACAAAGTCCAAATGTTTAAATATTCGAATGACAAAAATAATCATAAAATGTACAGCCTTTGCCAAAAATCCCGAACGACGTAATCATTGAAAATGTCTGCAAAATTTTACGGTTGAATGTGAATAAAAATATATTTAATATTTAACAAATTCGTAGTCTTTGACTAACTCTCAAAGTGAGCAGTCATAACTCAGTGCAAACGTCACGCTATTCCTATCAATTTTTGCTATTGCTTTATCTCTTTTGTTCCTTATTTGCTTTTTTCGCGTAAACCGTAAATAACTTCTATTAACTTTTGTATAAACACACAAGTCATCTGGTACCCTAAAATGGATCGGTATAAAATCTATACCGATCATTCCGTGACAAGCCTCGGACCTAAGTACTTAGTCATCAAACGCATCAACAGTAAAGATGAAACTCTTGCTACACTTGTGTAAATCAGGCATTTATTTAAAAGAATTAAGGTCTATCAGTGAGGAGGAAATTCTTAATGTTCTCAAAAGTCAAGCAGTTTGTGAAATACGCACAATAAAAAAAGAAAAACGGCGATTAACTAACTGATACTGGACTTATCATACTCACTTTCGCGTCCCTCTCAGTCCCCTATCATATTCTCATTGAATTCGAGAACACAACGCTACGTCAATATATACCTTGGCCCATGCGCTGCTCCAATTGCCTTTAATTTTGACACACGTTCAAATTTTGCAAATCCCAAAAGGTTTACAATGTTTGCCGATATATCCAACATACAGAATGGAATGAAATGAACAAATGGGCTTTGCTGTGTCAACTGCACTTACAGAAACCTCGATGACAATAAACACTCTACATTTGACAAGAAATGTCCAGTCTTCCTTACAGAGCGGGAAATTTTTGCCATTAGAAAAGTGGACACAAAATCAGCTCATAGAATCTACAATTCTACCCATAAACCGAATGAACGCACCTATGCATCAGTCACGGCACATCCACCTCCTTCATCCAAAGTCAACTCTCATCAGCCATCATTATCTCCCACCTCTCCAACTGTAACTTCAACACCAGATCTCATCAATAGAACCATCGTCTCATACTCTGACATGGAAGATTTCAATACGCAGCCTTTCTCTTCAACACATCCAGCTAAGCTTAATAGTAATATTAAATCTAACAAAATACTAACCTTACCTAAGAATATTTCTAAAGAAAACAGACTCAGCTTAGAAGCAAAGAAACAGAGTCAAAAATAGTAAGAGAGACAATCAAAACAAAAAAGCAACTTCAGACTCTGATTTAGAAGAAATGAGCGACATATCATAAGCCTATTAGTAAACCTTCTTTGGGGTCTCAGCGTGGCTGACGGGGTAGAGAGATTTACGATACTAGTTATCTTCTCTTTCCCCCGTCAGTCGCGCCGAGACCCACCCTTATACATATTCAGGCTGGGCTGTATATGTGCTTTGGTACATAACACAACTCAATCAAAGTGTTCATTGCAGTTTAATCACATCAACTTATTATCGTAACTGCTCACATTACCATATGGTACATTCCTATCAACTTTAATTTCATTTTCTTCTTCCGTATATAATATATTATTGACCCTAAATATTTTGCAATGCAATTGTAATGGTTATTTTAGCAATTACGAGCAGTTACAAATCCTCATAAAAAAATATCCCCCTAAAATTGTATACCTTCAAGAAACCCATCTCACCTCACAATCTTAATTTTCCAGTACATAATAGTTATCAATGCTACTCATTTATTTCCTCCTTTAATGCCTCTTGTGCACCAGTCCCTACAACATGAACCACTTTCAGTAAATCACGATTTTGATTCTTTTGGCGTTCGCATATTTTTAAGGAAAGTGTTATATGTACTATATTATGCTCCTATATCCATCCTAATAAATCGTTTTCCCTAAAAAACCTTCTCAACATCCTCTCTAACTTGAATTCTCCAACTCTTATAACTGGTGACTTTAATAGCTGGCATTGTCTTTGGGGGTCACCTTCTAATAACAAAATAGGTAATACTATACTAAAATTTCTTAAGCAATCTCTCCTCCTCATTTTAAACAATGGTTCGCCAACTCATTTTAGCACCCATCACACTTTTACCCACATAGACCATACTTTTGCCACTGCTTGAATCTAACCTTTTTTTTTGCAGAAACCATTATCTTATAATAACTTCACTCTTCGAATCGTGAAGTTCAACACCACCCAAAACCCAAGTTCTTAACTACTCGCTGGCCGCAATATTTAGAAGCCACATAAAATGTTCACCTTACTAAATCTATAAGTACCAACATAAATAAAGAGGCTGCGAATTTAACGAAAACTATACGCCAAAGCGTTAATGTTTCCATTCTTCAATCTTCTCCAAGCGTCCTTAAAAAATATAACGTCTCGTGGAAGCGAATAATCACCTCCAATTACTCAAAGATAAAGATAACTTCTATTGTTCAAACCTCAAACGAAAGATTTCAACTGAAAACGTTCTTCAGTACACAAAAGACGAGTGCTTTATTCAAACAAGGAGTTTGAACTGCTAAACGTGCATCAATTAAAAGTTTCGCTGCTGAAATAAGGCCATCTTCAAATACAGCCAAGATTTGGTCCAATATCAGACCAAACCACACCATTCAATTCATTGCATCTCAACTCCCTCTTCTTCCATAACCAACAAACAACAAATAACCGAAGAGTTCTCCAAACATTTTTCACATAGTTCTAATGACCTTAATTTTTCCACATCCTTCCAACAACATACAAAAATACTCTTCCGACAATTTTCTATATCCCCTCCACTGTAGCCCAATAACTTGAAAACCCCATCTCTCTATCCGAACTTAACTTAGCTCTTTTGAAACTTAAAGGTAAAACATACATCCGTTAAAAAGCGACTCCTAAACCTTTACAATAGCATTTTTAATAAAGAAATCATACCACAACAATACAAAATAAGCAAAATTATACCTATCATTAAACATAACTCCAATAAATCCAATCTACATTCATACCGCCCTATCTCCCTTAACTCCTGCTGCGCAAAAAATCTTGATAAAATAATAGCCAGTCATCTATGGTAGTTTGTTTCTTGAAATAAATCAATCGATAGTCGTAAATGCGGTTTTAAAAAAAGGCAAATCACACAAAAATGTGACTTCTCTTAAAATCATTGGTATTATTTTCAATAGCTCTACCCAACAGACTGAATATTATTAAATGTCTATCTAAAAATAAATACAACTATAATCAGATCACTGTAATCAATATCGTATCAATTATGTCCAAAATTGACTTTGGATTGCTTCTGATGACCCCGGTTCCGCGGGGTCATGGTTACATCTATTTTTTTAACATTACTATATTTCTTATGTCTTCAATCTCTAATCTGTTATCCTAATACTGTCTGTATACTATCCATATCTTATAACGAATTTAAAAAAAAAAACCCACACACACACACACACACACACTTGCGTGCAATTCTCTTCACGGTGGAAGGCGGGGCTTAAAAGGTCCCATATACCCAAGGAAACCGTACTCACAGACGAGTAGGCGCCGTCCAAAGTGCCCACCACTCTAGAGTGGCAACGTCGGAATACACCAAACACCTGGCAGTACTGTCATCTAGACTGAGACCTGTAAGGTCTAGATTATGGAATACCGGAACTACTATACGACTTGTCAGACATGGGCTGACTGAAATAGCATTCTGGAACCTGAGTACGACGAAGTGACATTTTACGGAAACGGCTTTCAAGTCAATGCTATCGCCGCCCCCGTCTCGTTAAAACCTTGGCAGGCCTTTCAAAACGCTCAAACGTCGTCACCATTAAGTTGGCGGTACAGGCTCGGTTGTCAGAATTCCCGACTAGCACCGATCCGGCTCTGAACACACTACCCCATGAAGGTGTGTGTCAATCCTCGCATGGCCTCACTGCTTGCAAAGACAACCATGGGATCAAGATAGGTGACTGTACAACAACCAATGACAACGGCTAAGAGTGGGGACCGAATAGGAAATAATCAGAAACCAAAACCAAAAGGAGGAGGAGGGCGGCATAAGCACCGCGTGTAATGTAGAGGATGCCTTCAAGGTGAGCTCTAAAACTGCAACCGGCACAGACGAAGAAACTGAATGAGGAATCAAAAGCAAGTTCACCAACTAGCGCTCAGAAGGAAGAAACTGGCGTGAGCATCGAGCGTGATGCTCCAGGTCTAAACTCTGCGCTTGCGGACATGAAGACACGCCGAACTTGTCGAAATCTTCAATGATAAGGAAAAGAGGCATATCAACCAGGCGATGCGATAAGATAATGGCTATCTCTGCTCTTCAACAGAGGGTAATGAAGCTGTGCGACACGCAAAAAAGGATAACAAGTGCAGGAACACAGACGGAAGCGGCCCCGGCGGCTGCCGCTTAAATTAACAATGGCACGCCTAAAAGAGGAATAGACCCTAAATCAAAGCAGAGGAAAACACCACCCAAGAAGGTTAAAACGTCCGTTGGCCAGCAATTCGCGGTTGTGAGTAAGTCGCTGAAGGAGATCGAAAATAGTAGGCAAATAGACCCGGCAGCACCACAGGATGTTCAAGTCGTGAGGGACGAGAACAAGTGGCAAGAGGTCGGTCCAAAGGCAAAAAAAAACAGAAAGTGCCCCCAAGACGAGTAAGACCAGATGCTCTGATCATCCAGCGACGGGGAATTTCTCGTACAGTGATATCCTCTAAATGGTAAAGAAGGATGAGAGACTCAAGATTGTTGGGGAGAACGTAAGGAAGGTGCGCAAAACACAGAAAGGGGAAATTCTTCTGGAGCTTAACGGTGAGTACAGGAGTGAGACGCAAGACGAGCGAGCGACGGTTAGAGCAATCACCCAGGAAATCCAGGTAGAGCTCAGAGACCTGGACGATGTAACCACCGAAGACGAGGTACTGGAGGCGGCAAGGAAAATTTTGAAGCAGCCGGAGCTTACAGCGTCCTGTATTCGCAAGCTGAAACCAGCGTTTGCGGGGACCCAAATGGCTATTCTCGCTCTACCAGCTCTATTTGCAAAGCAGTTGCTGACAATAGGCAAAATCCGGATTGGCTGGAAGGTTTGCAGGGTCAGAGAGTGTGTGCAACTGAAGCGTTGCTTTAGATGTCTCTAATTCGGGCATTTCGCTGGAGTAGCGTGGAGAGGAGCACATGGTGCTTTAAATGCGGAGAGGCCAACCACAAGGCAAACGTCTGCACTTCATTGCCACACAAACACGCACCTACACACACACACACACACACAAACACGTACACACACACACACACACACACACAAACAAAATAAAAAGAACACACACCCCATATTCACATTTATCAAGTTAATTAAGTTATTGTTACTGTATTAGCTACATGTTCCTTTATTATTTCATCTCCTGATGATTTGTTCAACAGTATAACTTTCACTGTATCCACATTCCATTAAGCCCCCTTACATTTAATCTCTTTATACCTTTGCAGTTTACTTGGGCATCAGTACGTTATCGTGGTCCATCGGTGGTTCGATCCTTCTGTGCGGCTTTCTAATGAAATTGCGCTCAGTCCTTTGTATAATCAGCATGCAACTAATTGGATAAGCTTTCGTAGCGTATGTGGCAGCTCGACTAATGGCTCAGCGTGGAGGGACTTAAGCATTCGGCAAGTTTAAATATTAAACGACCAATAAAGTACCGCATGTCTTTTAACACAAGTTGTTGAAATTCTAAACGCAGACTACTTTAGTTTTTTTTTTTTTTGCATACCACAAAAAAAGGGGCAATGGAAGATTCAAGTAGAGTAGGATAAATCACTCACTTCCCGCTATTTTTGTTAATTTAAAGTTTTATGAACATTTATGTAAACCGCAAGTGTTACACTTGGACAAAAAAGACGTCAATTAGTGTCAAGTGAAAATGTGGCAAGTGTGGCGGCCCAGCGTTAAGCTCAAAGAACAGCTGAAATAACTAACCAAAGTAATGAAATTTACTCATGGTGAATAAAGTTGAGAAGACAAACACTGCTTTAAAAACATACACAGTTACAAACACAAACACACACAAATGTGCGTCTTTCAGCTTAGATTCATACAGTCAGTTTAGATCAATTTTGATTTCTCTTCGCTCGGACCTTTCTTCAGTACAGGCTTGTATCAAGCAATCACACATTCATTCATTTATACATTACTTTGATAATGTTTCTTAACAATTTATGAACGATTGATTAATTGAATGAATGGATATTAAGCACTCCAAAGTAGCAGAGCCATCGTAGACTTCAGCCTCGACCTAGGCACTGCCTACTTTTCGCCCCTAACTTTGCCATATTGAAGGTAGAGTCGTAGCTGTTTCTGTCAGACCAGACATTTCAACAGAGTTGCAGTTGGCATGCCATGGTATAGTTTGCAGTAAAAACTACTCCAGTATGAGTTGTTTCAGTTCTTGTTTTCAGAATTGCCAACCAACTCAGTTGAAGGGGATGTTGGTATGGCGTATTTTTGATTTTTGCCATGACTTTGGCCGAAGTTCAGAAGCTCCTTTGCACTATGGGAAATTTGACAATTTTTCGCAGCATAAATTAATAACTCAAAGATAAAATAAGATTTTTCGGTACGGTTCCTTGCGTAATGTTCTACATACCAATGGGCAAAGTTGGCGCACCCATCCCTTAAAAAAGCAAAAAACGAAAAATTCCATCCCACTGTTTTGCCTTAAAATCTCAATAAAAAATTATAGCATACCCTTTAGGTATAACAGTATACACCATTTTGTTTTTTTAATCTTGAAAATTTAATTTTATTTATTTAAAATAATTATTAACTAGTTTCCTACTACCTCCAGTGGCAGCCTAACCTAATTGTATATTAAAGAAAAAAAAAATAATGTAAACCTATGGACTTACAAACAACTAATAATAAATAATACATATTTAAATATTTACAATTACTTATTTACATATAGAAAATTTACAAATGTTGACTTATGAGAGGACCCTCGTAGGAAGATCCTGTGGGTAACAACTTTTGAGTCTTCTCTTTCTGGCTCTCGAAGTTAGCCGTCTCGAGGGTGCATTTGGGTGAAAACCAAGGCGCTCTAGATATTTCCCCGCTTGTGCCTGGATAACATCGGCAACTTTAGGAGCCCTAAGATCCTTTTCGATATCTCTTGTACGCATGTACCAGGGAGCATTGCAGATTTTTCTAAGCGTCTTAGCTTTAGCAATTCTGATTTGATTGATTTGCGACTTAGCAGCGATGCCGTATACTTGCAGCGCGTACTTCCATATGGGGCTTAAAATTGTCTTGTATATTGTTGTCTTGTTATCCAAGGAGAGCTTACTCTTGGGGGACAACAGCCACGACACTTTTCCAGCTTTTGCCAGCACGGACCACTGAACCATTGTTACATGTCTTTTAAATGTAAGTCTCCTGTTCAGTAAGACTCCTAGGTATTTATGTGCATGCTTGTGCTTCAGAGTAGAGCCTAGCAACGATATGCCTGGGCAAGACAAAGGTCGTGTGGAACATAATTAAATAGCTTATGTTTAGGGAAAGCTTTGTAACTTAAAGCAGTTCGTTATTTTGTATGATATGAAAGAAATCTCACTAAAAAGTTATGCATACCCCTTAGGGATAACATTTTTTCTATTTCAATAGTTTAGCAAAGGTTTTCATTTGGAGACAATATTATCAAAGTACGACTTTTGAATACAACTTTTAAGGTAAATTCTTTAATTCATTATAACATACTAAAAGTTTAATCAAGCGCTGCTGACAGCTCTACTTGTTCTAGCTTACCCGCAGCTAGTTGGCTGCTTGAAGCAATAAACGCAAAATATATCTCCCAGAAATTGGTATATTAGCAGTTTATTTCCCTCGATCTCGAGCAGTCTTTAATATATATGAGAACGCGGGATGTCCAAACGCTTTTTTCTGCCAAATACGAGTTACATGTGCTTCTGTTTGAAACCGTTTTAAAACATTTGAAAAGTGCATCTTCTTGTTCACTTCGTCCCAATTCTTTCTTCTCTGTAGCAAACAATATTAATTGCAAGTGAGGTAAAGTCCTAAAAAGTGAAATTGCGGTAAAAGTGCGCAAAAGTTCAAAGTGCGGTAAATCTAGCAGAAGCCATTTCTGCTACTGTTACTAATATCTTTTCTACGGGATCACCAACCAGATATTCATATGTGCCCAATCACCCGCCTACCTGCATAGACTTCGCAGTGCATCATGGAATACCAAATTCTCTATCAAGTATAAGACAGAGCAGGGATCTAGACTCCGACCATATGGCCCTTGTCATTAGTATAGTTATACAGATGGTGTTAATTCCAGTCCAAGTACTCGACTGGTAACCACGCGCACTGACCTGGTCTCGTTTAGGCAACTCCTCGAGAACTCGATTGAATTGGATGGGACACTGAACTCTGTGGAAGATATTGAGGCGGCTGTAGATATCCTCACAGAAAACATTCACATGGCTGCTGCTGATTTAACAGTTGCGAACCGTCGTCAGGGCCCATCAGCTATGGTATTGTTCTCACAAGGGAGGCCAGTGAGCTCTTGGCAAAAAAAGGACAATGCGAAGACGTGCCATCCGATCTCAAGACCCATGGACCCAAATTCTATGGAACCGGACAGCCAGACAGCTACGAAATCTCTTAAATGATTTTAGAAACAATTTCTTTGAGCGGAAGTTGGCTTCCAATGGATTATACCGTGGTTGCCTACTATTCGCTCTGGAAATGCACTCGGTCCCTTAAGAGACGTTTAGGCAGTTGCTTGTTCGTTGTCCTGGCGGTGATCCTGCTAGGAATGAGGAACAACAGGCCAATGCGTTTGCACGCCCCTTGGAAACTAGATTCACATCTTACGACTTCGCTACAATAGAGCAGGTCAGAGAGACTAACGACAGTCTACAGACACCTCTGCAAATGTCGCTACCCAATGGACCAGCCAGGGCTGAGGAGATTGCTGAGATAATCAAATTCCTTCCCAAGAACAAGGCCCCAGGCATCGACAGGGTATGCCACGCCACGCTGAAAGCCCTGATATCTAAGGCGATCCTCTACATAGCGTTTATGCTAAGGGTGCAGTTCTTCCCAACGCAGTGGAAGATAGCAGCAATACTGATGATCCATAAGCCTGGAAAACCGGAAGATGACTCTGAGTCATATCGATCAATAACCCTCCTCTGCTCCCTATCTAAGGTATGGGAGAGGCTGTATCTTACCTGATCATCAGTTTGGCTTTCGGGTGGGACACAGCACCATGTAGCAGGTCCACAGATTGGTGGAGCACAGTCTACAGGCCCTTCATAACCTTGAATACTGTAATGCAGTTTTCATTGACATGCAGCAAGCATTTGATAGGGTCTGCCATGATAGTCTCCTGAGTAAAATTAAAATGTTTCTGCCAGCGCCTTACTACGGTATCCTACGCTCATACCTGGAAAGACGGAAGTTTAAGGTCAGGGTCAGAAATACCTATTCGGCCCCCTCTCCCATGAGAGCTTGAGTTCCACAGGGTAGCGTTCTTGGACCGGTGTTCTATTCGATATACACGGCCGATCTACACTGCCCTAGGGAGAATCATATGGAGGCTCCCACGAAGGCTCTTCTTGAAACCGACGCGAACGATATCTGAGTCCTCTACAGCTCAATGTCACGCCCTGAGGCAGCAGATGGACTCCAGTTGTATCTGGACACGTTGGCAGCTTGGTGCAGGAGGTGGAATCTAAAGGTCAACCCGCAGAAGACTACCAACCCTTGCTTCACCCTAAAAACACTATCCGACCACACTCAGTCTATACAGCTGGAGGGAGTTACACTGGAGCCGCCGTTACAGGCAAAATACCTTGGCATCATACTGGATAAACGCTTCACGTTTGGCCCACACTTGAAAGCTACGGTCAAAAAGTGTGGCCGAAGGATGTAACAATTGCGCAGGCTGGTCAACACAAGAAGCACCATGTTGCTCAGAGCAAAAGCAGCAGTTTACGTGCACTGTTTAGCATCGATCTGGCTATATGGTGTGCAGATCTGGGGCATTGCCGCCAAATGAAACTTAAAACGCATCCCGGTACTGCCGAACCGAACCTTACGGCAGATGACTTGCTGCCTCTGGTACGTGCATGGCTCTACACTCCACCGAGACCTCAATCTGCATACTGTAGTGGAGCAGATCGGAATACATACTAGTAGATACAGTGATAGGCTGATCAGACACTACAGTACGCTCGCGAGAGGACTACTATCCGCAGGCTATTAAAGCGAATAAAAAGACTTGGATTTGCCAAGACGGTAGGCCAACCCCGAGGCTCTTCTCATTCAGGCTATAAGTCCTCGTGCAAAATACATGAGGTTTGGCTCCACTTAAATTATGATAAATGTGTTGTTAAGGTATAATCTTTTGTATGTACCTGTTCAACGCTTACTTTAAAAAAAAAATACGAACTACAATTATTATATTCCATCTCAACTAGCCCGACAAAATATTTTTTTTCTTAAGTTTCAAGGGCTTGCAAACCATTGATAAAGAGGGGCTTTTAACAATTACTCTTGCTCTCTGTTTTAGAAGCTATTATTTGGGCGGGGCTGTGTATGCAGCCCCATGTTTGAATGTATTACCTTTACAATGACTGTTTTTTTTATTTACACTTTTTAAACATTTTTCTTAAACTAGTGAACTACTACCTATTTTATTGGAAGCTTAAACTAATTATATGTAAAAACTAATAAAAAACTTATGACTATACAAAAGTAGTATATTGAAAATTAGCAGTTAAGCATTTAAATTTACATTTTCACTTAAAAATATATGTTAAGAGAGGACTCTGTCAGGAAGATCCTCTGGGTGACTGTGAAGATACATTTATTCAAACACTTCCGAAAAAACGGTTTTTGCTACAAAACGTTGTCAAATTTCCCGTAGTGCTTTCGATGTTGTTGCAATAATCGCTGCTATTATTATTGCTATTGTACTTGAATTGCCGGCACTGCAGTAATGTGCGAAAATAGTTGAAAGTTTTTAGTAAAAACTTTAGTTGCGGAGGATGGTGTTGTCCCTGATAGTTAATGCCGCCTTCGTCTTGTGTTGTTGCGATAACATTTTCCGGTACTAACCGAGTAACATTTTGAACAATACGCGGTCGTTGGGGAAGGCGAATGAAGCGCCCCCTTCTATGAGGTGCACAGTAGTGATGGGTATCGATTAATCGAAATAAACGTTGTTTTGTTGAAATAATCGGTGTTTTTTTAATCGATGTCATCTTGGTTCGATTATTCGAATAATCAATGGTTTTATGACGATTATTCTGCACCGAGAAAATACAAGGGTGTTTTTTTAAAATTTTTTTTTTTTTAGTAATCAGTAGATTATTAGTTTTCTATAAATTGTTGTCTGGAATTGGAAGCATTGGAGTTTTACAGATTTAGAAGCTTGTACATATATTCACGTACATATTTCATTTTCGGTTTTAAAGTTTATGATTAATCGATGTTTCAAGCATTAAAGGCATTTTTAATGTCTATTGTCACTACAAGGCAGTATTGCTTGGTACCTTCCTTCCATCGCGTACCTTCGATTGCCGCCTTAGTTGTATTGGTTAGCTCCTGAATAGTGTCT
Source organism: Cacoxenus indagator (assembly GCA_035041755.1). Taxonomy (NCBI): domain Eukaryota; kingdom Metazoa; phylum Arthropoda; class Insecta; order Diptera; family Drosophilidae; genus Cacoxenus; species Cacoxenus indagator. The sequence continues at coordinate 487,913 of JAWNKX010000032.1, read as the reverse complement.
ACAGTGGATTTCTTGCTAGTCAACTCGAACTGCATAGAAGACAGGCCACCAGAACTCCGCACTGCTGCCTCGATCCTGTCACATATTATTCTCTCGAGTATTTTTCCGGCAGAATCGAGGAGACAGATGGGCCGATACAAGTATTGTTCCCTTGGATCCTTGTCCGCTTTTGGAATCAACACGAGTTGTTGTATTTTCCACCTTGCCGGAAAGAACCCGTCGGGCAGACATTCCGTGTACATCCTGTTGAACGTGTCCTGGTGCTGATGTATAGCCGCCTTTAGTGCGAAGTTTGGCACCAAATCGGGACCAGGTGACTTCGAGCTCGCTATCCTCCGAGCTGCATGGGATATCTCTTCTTGCAGTATGCCAGTTATCTACACTATAGAGCATCAGTTTGCAGAGGTTGCTACTCTCATCATGCGATCAGCCAGTTCTCGTCTGGCACGCGCGAATCTGCCACAGATGAACGCGACGTGCCCGGGGTCTTCGATGCTTCCGTCCTCACAGAACGTGTGCAATTGGGCCTTTTCGTGGCCGAACCTATGAAGGTAGCTGCGAAAACAGCCGTGTCCACTCAGAAATTGTGTTAGGTAGAAATTTAACTCGTCGTGTCTTTTGCTCAGCCATGGCTCCAGGTTGGTTATCAAACGGTGTGTCCAACGACCCTTCCTCGATGTCGACCAGCAGGCTTGCCACTCGCGTATGCTTCTCATTCGCAGATCCCTCTCAGATCCTCACTTCTTGCAGTAAATGAAACTGCAACTTCTGTGGCTAAGAGGTCTCCCGAAATCAGACCAGCAATCACTAGCGCGGCATCATCCGATATCGTCCGGAATCCGCAGCATACCCTTATGGCCCCCAGTCAGTAGACCGACTCTATTCCACTGCGGTAGCTCTTTGTCTTTAACGCATTTATCCAAACGCCTTATAACATAATGGATCTCGTCACCCCTTGGAGTAGTAGTCTTCGTCTCTGCCCTGGTCACGTGTGTTGACTAGCATTCTTGCAAGTGCCCTGCAAGATTCGGCTGCTTTTTTCTGAATCATTTCACAATGGCACTTGGTCATCCAGGTTGACACCTAGGTACACTATCTCTCGTTTGGAGACAATTGACGTTCTGCCAACTATTACTGTCGCATGCTCCACGCTCTTTCGACTTGAAATAAGGAGAGCCTCAGTTTCTTCCTCAGCCAGATTGAGACCAACTGACCTCAGCCAATTTTGGGTACTTTCGATTGCCACGTTTGCCAGGCGCTCCACATCGCGGACATCCTGAGCCACCGTCACAATAGCAATATCATCAGCTAAAGCAATGATTTTAACATTGCTGGGCAGATTCAATTGTATCACGCCATTGTACATAATGTTCCATAGAAGGGGTCTAAGGACTGAGCCCTGCCCCCCCCGTTACACCGTTACGCCGTGGAATTGTTGTCTTTCGCTAGTGTCGTATAGCAATACGCGATTGTCGAAGTAGCTGCGGATCAACTTACGTAAGTAAGCTGGTACTCCGAAGTTGCTAAGTGCGCCTAGAATCTCGAGCCAGCTTGCCGTGTTAAAGGCGTTCTACACATCCAAAGTGACCACTAAGCAATACTTTTTAGTACCACCTCTCTATCTAGTGCCATCAATTGCCTTCTGCGCAGTCGTCGTCAGTTCTACTATAACATCTACTGTGCATTTCGCTTTGGTGAAGCCAAACTGTAACTGCGACAAGCCACCTGATTGCTCCAAGTCAAGTCTCAGCAATCGAGTGTTACATACAAATATCGCAGATTTCTTCTCCCGATCTGAGCATCATACACTAGAGTTTTTGCGCGTGTATGGCTCACTGAGTAACTCAACATCTATGTCCAGGTCGCGCACTGTTTGGGATAACAGAGCCCGTGGTTGAGGTTGAGCTGTAGAAACTTACTCCTGAATACGTCTGCCTCGCTTCTCGATAGTCAAAGGACACCTACAGCTACCCGCTTTATGACGTACATCCTTGGCATTATTTTTTTCGCATGAGGCATCTTGGTTCAGCATTACGTTCTATGGCCGCACCTCAGGCAGCACCCGCTTCTGTCAACGCTGTTCCTGCACTCTCTTGCCAAGTGGCGGAATTCGAGGCACCTAAAGCAACGTTTAACAGCTACTCGCTTCTTTATACGGCATACTGCCCAACCAATTTTCAGCTTCCCAGCTTGAAGTAGCTGGGTCGCGAGTTTATCCGGTAGGCTGATTATAGCTGTTTGAGTACCAGCATAAGCGAGTCTAAGCTGTTTAATGCAGTTCGCCGAGAGTTCCATATCGCACCCCAGACATGCATTAACAGCTGCTAATACTTCTTCCTTTGTTGTCACATCGTCCAAGTCCTTCTCGCCACACTGAGATGGTGGTTGCTGTTAGAAGTGGCTTTGACGCTGTAATGCACTGTCCGTGTCGCCCGTGGGATTTCACAAAGGACGATGGGCTTGGTGTACCGGCCATTAGATTTTTCGACTTCCTTGGTGGCGTTTTACGTGATGGTGTCGCAAAGAAGGGGTTTTTTGATGTTGAAGCCATCTGTGTGCCTACTTTCCATCAGCTCCTTCATATTTCTCGTTTTTACCAGAAGGGTAATCAACGTTGCACTAAGTAAGTTATTAGCGGCCTCCTTAATGCCTGCATCAGCTTGTCGGGCTTCCTTGGCTTGCATTGATCTTGGTGTCAGGACAGTCCTCGGTAGTAACCTGCTGTCTTTAGACGCCGACGAGTAACTTGAACTCTTTTTTATCGTTGCTTGTGTTGCGTTCTGAATCGGGGACCCTTCTGGTCCTTGCACCCTGTCGAGCGCGCGCCACTGGATGTCGAGGCTACCGGTGGTGACCTTGTTAAGGTCGAGCTTCGCCGGAAGGCCGCTGCATCGCTGCTCCTTATACTCTCCTCTTTCTTCGTTGGTTGATGACATTTTTTCATGGTGTGTGTGTCCCATGTATGATGTGTATGAGAATACCTATTATAAATATAGTGGCCATATGGTCCCTTGCGATATAATGTTCATTACGCCAGCTTTTAAAAATTCCCCAAAACCTCTTTCTCTTGCAGTTTGCTACACAGTGACTCCATAAAGTAAGGCGAATTATTTTGATATATCATTTTTAATACCGTAACAGTCGACAATATAAGAATATAAGTAACTACAGAATTAGTTATCTCCCAAAAACAAAAGGACAACCTGAAATTTTGCTTATTGCAGTACTAAATTACAGAAACATTTCTTTGTCTCTTCTCTTTACGCCTAACTGTTAGTCTTTTTGGTCTTTTTTCAATCCGAACATAAAAATGTAGTCTAGGGGTGACAATCAACAATGTAACATCGCATTTTCGCCGATCGGATTATTATTCTAACTGTCTTGAAAAAGCTTAAGATGTTACACTTATAAATGCGTTCATTCAGCGCGTCTGAAATTTCCTGCTCAGTTTAAAGTAACTGCTTCTTCGCTAACCTCTGCTTTCACTTCCTCAACGCTTCTTTCCAGATACACTGCAATCAATTACTAATTTACTAAATGTTTACAGTGGAAATTTTGTCACTGTCTCTGTGCAACCCCGCGTCATCACTCTATGGCTCTCACTTACTTTATTACTATCACTACCACTACTCGTACCTATTCATCTCAAACTCAGCTAAGTTACTATAAGCGACCTTGTAGAAACTTAACGCTCAAACACCCCAACCTCCATCAACAGTGACAACGAAACTAATCCTTTCAAGTGCAACATTACAAAAATTACGCAGAGTGCAGTGTTGGAAAGCGCTAGTGCTGACACTCTTGTACACTCTAAGTGAGTCACTCCCGCGCGCGTCTTTTTTGTTGGTTTTTTGTTCCTTCCTTTGCTCTTTGACAAACGATAAATTAATGATGCCAATGACAGATGCCCACACTGCCCACTCCCGTGTCTCACTGTTTCACACCTGATAGATGTAGAGGGCGTTCGTTTTACCTGTCATCGCAACACGAATTATTCAGTTCAGTTCAGTCCTCCCTTCATGTAATTATGTGACGAAGCTTTGGGCCTTTTATGTTACCTGCTGAATTATTTATACCAATGACGTTGACTGATTAGGATCGCCCATGCCTGGGCGCCTTTCACGCCCACACGATTTTAATGGATGAGACGTATATTATTTGAGGATGGCGATGACAGTTTAATGCATGACTCTTTTTCTGCTTATTATTTATATTTGATACGCCAAACGCCAACTGCCATCACCTATACTCGTTCTAATACATTTTCTTAGCTTTGGCACCTTTAACTTTGTTATTTTTTTGTTTTCTTTTAGCACCGTTTTCTTCTTGATTCACTTTTTTATTTCATATTACTACACTTTCGTTCTTAACGTGCACTTCAAAAGTGTGAGAACATATTATCGCTTGTAAGCTGAGGCTGACGCTGACACTAAAATTGCGACTACCACAGCTCTTGCTCTATATTCTGGCAACGGTTGCTCAATCAAACTAACACCAACAACAATGACACCAACAATATCAATTAAATGTGCACTAGCAGCTGGCTCAGCTTAGCGTCTCGTTCATTATTATTTGCAACATTGTTGTCATTCATGTTTCCACACTCTCAGTCACAGTCACTGTCACTACCATCGTCGTGTATTTGCATGTGGAGTGGTAAGCTGCTGAACTGCGTTGAACTGCACTTAACACTGATGGCTTCATTAATTTTAGTTAAAAAAAATGCGGAATAAGATGCTCAAAATGAGTTTGTCGCCGCTGTGATGTGCGAAGTTAAGAGGTGCCGCAAGGTGTTGTAAGGTGCTGGTTATTAGGACGCTAACTCGTTGCATGCTTTGAGGTGTCTTTTGTTGAGCGGTTGGTTCGGTGTACGAAATCCCAAGATTACTTCAAATTCATATTGAAACGACAAGAAGAGCGGGCATCGCTCGCTTTACAATAAGACCAACGAGTGGTGTTGGCCCAAAGGAATAAAATGTCACAGGTAAGGTGGAGAGGTGGTGATGGCGTATTCATTGTTTGTTTGGCATGACATTTTTGCATTAATAAATCCTTATTGAAGCAAAGAGCTGACAGCAGGAGAACTTCAGCAAGTTGGGTGAGTTCTAACGACCGGAGCCGCCATTAATAATTCAAGAAAAAATTTATGATGAAGAGTTATCGACGAGAAAATAAGAGGAGAAAAGGCAAATTAGGCATCATTAAAACCCAATGAATTATATAAGAAAGGGTTTATGTTTTTTTCTCGCTACACTTTCAATTCATTTGTTTGTTGGTTGTCTCGTTGTTTGTGTAAGAGATGGCAGGAGAAGATGCAAAATGAAGAAAAATTTTAAAAATTGAGATATCGTTTAAAAAATTTCACATTTCAAATCCATATAATCATAGCTGAAGACACTGATTGACAGTGCAGACAAGTGGGATATTGTTATTATTATATATTATATTACAGTTATAACAATGCTGAGATGCCTTGTAAAGAATCGAAAGGCAACAAGTAGCCATCTAAAGAGCTGGGTCTCCATTTTATAAAGCAATGCTCCTCGGTTGTAGAGTAACTTAAAATATATATATATATATATATATATATATATATATAAATATCTGAAGACAGTCAAACGACAAATATGAGAAGTATGTCGAAGTTGCAGTCATGTAACCTCTATGTCGTCTATGTGTGCAGGCGGCGGCGCATGAAGTAAGAATAAGAATGGGATGTGTGTGTCTTCGACATTTTTTGTGATGTTTTTCATATATGTTGATATCTTTGGACCCCTTCCGCATTAGTGTATAGTTGTATATACGAATAACATAGCTGCATCAATATACTTCACAATGACAATGCATTTTGAGCACTTGACACATGAGTAAACGTCACCAGAACTAAGCATACTTGCTTGAGGGCAGTTCACACGCATCGCGGGTTATGCCGACTTCGAAAGCATGTAGCTCTAGTCCCAAGAATCGCATGTAAACCAACAAACGCAGTAAGAAATATTAAACGAAAAAAATTCGGACGAAAGGAATTCGAATAATGCTAGTTGAGAGTTTCCAAATACGAAGCTGACTGAGCTGTTGTGTTCCTTTTTTAATATAAAATATTTGCGAAGTGGCACCTCGACGCTAGTTTTAGATATCCGATTGTCTCGATGATTTTTCTTCGATTTCCTAAGACTCTGGTCAGTGGCGGATTTGCCCTAAGGCTTAGTGGGCTTGGATCTAGAGCATGATTGGCGGCAACATGTTAGGGGCCGCAAATCGTTGCAAAAAATACACTAATGATAAAAAAAATGACGCAAAGTAAATACTACACTGTGTACTAGCTCGGTCGCTCGATGGCTATGCGCATGTACGGGTCGTTGCCCGCCTCACCGGTCTCGTGTTCGCGATCGCGAGTTTCCGTGATAGCTTTCACTCTACCCTCGCCGTGCCGGCCAACGCCACCACAACAACAACTATGTCACGCTATACGGAAAACAAAAACAACGAGGGCAAACCAACAACAGCATCAAATGTACATGTGCACGAGTTACATGTACATTGACATGTCGTACGTTCATTACAATTACGAACTACATGTGTTAAGTCAGTTCTGACAATGCTTGCTCAGGAACATTTGATTAGATCTACCAAATTCTGTTACTTCAACTTTAACTGAATTTGGAATTGCTGTTGAGGGCAATCTTATGACAACACAGCACATCTCAGGCACATACAACGGCCAACAAGCTAAATTAAAGGAAATTTCTCCCCTTGCCGAGTGTGGTCCGTGCTCAGCAGACGTCTTCAAATGGCTTTCAAGACTGTTTTTTGGGGATTTATACTGGACTGAGTCGCATGAATGAACATACTTCAGATAACTTCGATGTCCCTTGCACAGGAGTATTTCTTGGTGAGACCAATACAGGTGAAGAGATGCAATAAGAGCATGGTCGGGAAACTCTCAGAATCAGAATGATTTTTTTTGGAATAGCTATGAGCTGAAAGTTAAAGCCGCCAGTAACTCTGTAAGTAATAATTCCCATATAAGCTCATATGTCAATAGTTATACAAAATTAAAATTATTGCAGGTCTACAGTGAAAGACAAACCGCTCTGAAGATCTGTCCTAACGGCAACCACACCGCATCGTTGTGCCCAAAAAAATATCTTTTAGTGGAAGAAACAGTCGATCAGCGTTGACGTTAACTCACAAAAAGGAGCCTTCAAGGATATTATCTATTTAATTAATAGGAGAGAAGAGGGAAAGTAATTTCAACTGTCTGAATTGACATTCAAAACATGTGGCGGGAAAGGAACAGTAGGATTGTCTTCACAATGCAGTATGATACAGCACAGTATAGTATCAGATATGTCTGTGCCTAAGGTTTATTATCTTTATCTTTGTATGGCTAGCGATAAGCAGAATTCTTATTATTTACTATGCCACTGAATAAGCAATAAGTAATCTTTTCTTTAGTAAAATTAAATGTAATACATACCACTAGATAATAAAACTTTTATTATTATTTTACAGACATTACTAGATACGAGGCCTCTGACTTCTTGTCATACTCACCTCGAGTTCAAAGAATAAGTTGATTTTTTATTTTTCTAAACACATACTGATTTAGTCATTTCTGTCTATTTTATTATGGTCACTAAGTTCTCTAGCGATGTGGTCTTTCTTTTATCAATTGTGAGCAAACCTCCTTTTTCTTAAGGCTCTTCTTAATTTTCGAAACTAGGAAAAAGTCACAGTCAAGTCTGTTGAATATGGTAGCTGGGGCATGATTGCAGTTTTGGTTTTCCCAAAAAATTACAGTTCTTTGATGCATTTTTTTAGATCGAAAAAACAAACAAACAACAAACTCAAAATACAAAATGGCTACAAAGGGTTGACATCAACATAAGTTAGGGACATGTGTACCAACATAAAAAAATAAAGAAATCGAACGACGTAGCCCGAGAATAATAAAGAGTTGTTTTATTTTTTGAACACACCTCGTATATTTTCTGCAGTTAATTAGGCGGAGCCCTGGAAATAGATTCCCAAAAGGTTAGTAGGAAATTAGTGACAACATTGAGTAAAACGAATGCGTAAGAACGAGTGCTATAAAGCTTAAGTTTGTGACTCGAAATAAATAAAAAATAAAAATCTATTTATTTATTTTTTGTATGGAAAAATCCAAAGAGCAGTTTGAAGTGAGTGAAAGATAAGGCGTTAGTAAATGAGAGAGAAAATGGAAATGTGTTCGTTTGAGTCAAGTTTTCGATAAGTTGAAATCCAAAGCTGCATGTTTGATGAGAGAATCGAGACAACGTCAATTAGCGAATTCGAAATCAACAGAGTTCGTTGTTCGTATTTCCCCTTGACTATTCGATATTGCTTGGAGTTGGACTTCGAGTTCTGATCAAATCTGCTCATAATATGTTCGCTTGATTTTAATAGTTTCATTACCTTATAATTTTCGTCTTATAAGGAAGAGGGGTCCTCCTATATGAATACAAATTAATGTCTACTTTACATTTTTAAGTTTTCATTTAATTATTAAATTTCAACAAATGTAATGGCTAAATGATATGACTAAATTATGAAATAAATGCTTTGGTTTGGATTCCATCAATATTTCTTTGAAATACAGCGCCAATTTCTTTTATTGATTTTTTATACGGCGTCGAGTCAACGATCAGAGGAAAATATTTAGCTGATAATATTTCCATTGCGATTATATTCGAAATATTGTCTCCCATAAGCTGAATGAATTCTTTACATGTTTTTGAAGAGAGATACATATGTTGTGTGTTCCGAGGCTGGATTCCCATAACGTGTAATGTGTTTGGCTAAGTATGGTTCGAACTCAGTGATCGAGCCTTCACACATGCAACAACTCATTTAAGAATCTCTTTCCAGTAATTTATTTCTTCATCTATTTGCATTGTTAATGCGTGGTCAATGTGATCTAAGGCGTCGCTTCTATAGTTCATATGCAGGACAGGTAATTTGTCATGAGTTGATACTCAATAATAGGAAAATTTCCACTCACTGTAATCGTCCCCGTTATCGAACTGGCTTTTCCCGCTATTAAAAATATAACAAGGTCCAAAAAAATATATACTTATCGCACCTGATAGTTGTAAACCCGCTCACTCTTGGTAAAATAATTTTTGATATTTTGATTGGCTCCGTTCTTACAAATGTGTTCTCGGGTAAACTCGTCGATTGTTCATTGCTTTAAAATAGTACATAATAAGAAATACGCTTCATCAGGTTACACCACCTAGTAAATGATTTCGGCTTAATTTCAGCTAAACTAAAAGAGCTAAAATTTTAATATTATTGTTGTTTATAGTCCATTCAATTCTCAGTTAGATAAAATAAAAAGTATTATTTTTTCTAATCAATAATATTTTTTATAATTTTTTTAAAAAAACAAGACAGAAAAATGACAATTCAACTTTGGTCATCAGGTCGTCTCACTTTGTTTTCTATATTTGCACCAATAATGCGCAGTGTAGATTTTAAGTATAACTTAGTTCAACAATACAAATTTTAGGTTTAGGTTTATATGAGGTGTATCCATATGTACCTGCATATATAGTTCTTTCTCCATTTCTTTCTACCCAATGTTGAAATGACTTAAGATGTATGTATGTACAAAAATGTTTATATTAAATTTTGTAGCTTTGCAAGGATTATCACTGCTTTTGATACCTCGTTTCCATAAAAGTTTAAACCGGTTTAACTTAGAACGGATGTGTAAACACTTTTTAATGCGCTCTTACGAATAAAGTGATTTAACGAAGCAAGTCGAGTAATACTTACTTTGAGTCATTTCTTTTTATCATCACTGTAATCTTTGCCACAATTGGCCGCCCTAGAGCCGGGCCTTAGGGAAAATCCGCCACTGCATCTCCGATACAAAGTCTAAGGCTGGTTAATCGCCCTATTCTGTGCACTCTATCTAAAAATTTCATATTAGTTGAATAGATAGAAGCTTTTGTCAGTTTTGGTATTCTCGCGCACATTGAAAACTGTTTTCCATAATAGTATCAATTATCATAATTTGCCAAAAGTGATGCTGTAAAAATGCAGCAATTTACGTTGTTCTCCATTTCAGCAGTGTGTTAATAGTGTGCGAAATATTTTGACATCACCTGATGAGGAGGCATTAAAAAAGCGGCAATACATTCTTAATTCTAAATGAGCAACTCTCTCAAAAAATCAAGTAAAAATGTTGTATCACTTACTGTCTATTACAATCTGATAAAATCTAAATCTTATAAATCTCATTTGATAGAGTGCACAGAATAGGGCGGTAAGGGTCTTAATTAAAATATTATATATATAATATAAGTATATTCATATCGACAGACGGCTTTTAAGCAATTATAATAACAGCACGAATCGTCACACTAGCATGACTTGCTTAATTATGGTTGGTCAGTATCTGAGTGACCGGATTCCTCTCATACTAGGTCTTAGGTTTTTAAAGGAATAAAAAACAATGCAAAAGCTAAGTTGACCTTGTTTGAAGGGTATGAAAAACGTCTACAATCAAAAGAATGTGAGATCGAGCCACAGGCGATAGACTGAAATATGCGTAAACACAGACCTAACTTATCGTCGAATTAACTGGAAGCAAGTTTGCTGAGCGCAGCACGACGCTGCATGAGGCGACGTGAGTGCAAGGGAAGAGGTGAAGTTGCTTGAAGTCGAAGTATTGTATTGCGGTCATGCGAGGGGACAAGGGGTTGGAATTGGAATAAAAATCCAAATCAAGTTAGCTACGGGTGTGGGAGTGGCAACGACTACAGCCATGGCATTGGCGACGATTCAAATTACTGATACGACGCATGTGTCGTGTTCGTACCACGTCTGTGGCTGCTCTGCTCATTCATCACGTTGCTGCGCATTACAAATACGCACACTTTGCTGTCTAAAAGCGAAATTATTTGATTTATTTATTTATTGTACGAGTGTAGGGTAACAGAACCCAGCCCAGGCACAAAGTACACAAAAGAACCAACGAGAAAATATATATGCACATGTTGTATATATATATTATAACGAAAGTGGTGCGTCCATCTTCCTAATGTGAAAAGTCAAAAATTCAAACTGCCAGACACACGCTTTTCAAGAAGCGTGAATAGTTTTTGTTTCTTTTACTAAGTACAATTCCTTCTTCCATCTCCTGTTTTCATTATGTTGTTTTTTTTGGCAGTCGTCCCTTTGAGTTGTGTCTCCACTGAAATCTTCAGCCCTTACTCGCTTCACTAACAGCTATTCTCCCTTGTCACATCAAAATATCTCAAAATTCGTTGGACATTTTTCGTGTTTGAAGTGCGAAAATTAAGTGAAACAAAAACAGAGCTGATGAATTGTCAATTTGCATGCTCAAATTATAAACGTACTTGATTGGGAAATAATTCGAGCTATTGATTTGCTTTAGACATCTTGACTTCTGTTTTGACTGTAAGCACATTAGAAAAGTGGAAATTTCAGAACATTCTCATTTGTCCACCACTAACGAAAGTGGACTCAGCGATTTAGTAACAACATCCAATGACCAAGGTCTTAGATCTTAATGTATTTCAAATATTATATTGGCGACCTCTGTGTCGGTACAAAGGTGTTGCAGTACTGCCAAAGTGAACCAACAGTACTGCCAACATGACCTAATTTTTTCGCCCTTGTTACACTATGGAGAGTAGAGATTTTCCACGAGGAATATTCAATTACATGCCTTTCTTCTCCTCCCATGAGGCATAAATATTGGCTAGGTCTGAGGTATTCCAAAATGATCATCCCAACCACATGTGTGTATTCCTATGCACTATACACTAGCTCTAGTACTTCTCCCTTTCTCTTCCTCTAATATCACTCAAAGTGTTCGTTAAGAAGTATTTGTTTTCAAGTTTTGTGAGTGGCTTTTGAATGCAGCGTAAGCGTTATCGCAAAAGTGGCTTAGATTAGCTCAGCTCAGCTCATTGAGTGATAGAGACTGCGAAGCCGTTATTGGCTAATTGGCGACCATGTCATGCGAAAATATACTCAATTTCTGTGCGATCACTTTCTCACTGCAGCCTTCGGAAATCTTCGAATTCGGAGTCGGCGCTCGGGAGAGTCTTAGCTATAAAACGCAGCGTTGCTGGCCTTAACGTTTCAGAATTTATTTGATTTCTAAAGTAATCATATTAAATATATAATAAGCGTTAGTAAACAAGTGATAATAAGAAATAAAAGTGGAAAGTATATTAAAAAAGTAATAATTGTTTTTGAAAACTTAAAAAAAAAATGAAGTGATTTTTTAGAGGGTAATAGTGGTGTCTCTCAATAGAAAATGGCTGAACTGTTTAACGCATCGAAAGATGATGCAATGAACAATAATGGGGTGAATGAAGATGAGGATAAAGATGAAGACGACAATGAAAAAGGAAATGGTAGGGCGCCCGAATGCGGTAAAGAACGTATTGTGTGTTGCCATCGATTGCCATCACTTATGGACATAGAGAAAGCCGGTACAACTTCGCCTAATACCGCCAGCATAGAAGCGGCACAGCTACCAGTTAGTGGGGTTGTAGTTCCAACGGCGGTCGTCTATGATGCTCAAGATGGTATTGCTCAAGAAGATGTGGCTAAAGAAGGTGTTGCTAAAGAAAGTGTTGCTCAAGGACATGTTGCTCAAGAAGGTGTTGTTCAAGAAGGGGCTGCTCAAGAAGACGGTGCTCAAGGAGGTGTTGCTCAAAGCCCCAAACCAATTCCGCTCGTCGCGAAAGACAACGCGCCAGGAGTTATTAAATATAACATTGCCGTTGCAGAAGTTGACCATAATTTCGAATCAGAGGTCTCGCCGGGCATTGAGTCAAATGCGAACCCGGAAGCGATTAGGGATGAGAGTGATGAATCCTTGGAGAATGATGATGCTGTTGCTGCTGGTTGCCGTACTGGTAAAGATAATAATATTGCCAACTATAATAACTGTGTTGAGAAACTTGCAAAAGGAGCCGAAGCAGACGCACGTAATGATGAAGGTCAGGAAGCCGTTCTCTTTGATGAGAATGAAGAAGAAATTACGGATCAAGCTGATGAAGAAGAATCTACTGAATACGCTGATGAAGAAGAAATTACTGAGCCTGTTGATTATGTCCTTCGGGGAGGCGATATTCACAATAATAATAATAACAACAACAATGAAGGGTATACCGACATATTAAGGGCCCTACAAGAAGGACCTCTATATTATCAGCATGGAAATCAGCGCTTGCAACAACAAAAAGATCCACAAAATCAACAGCGGGAATATATACAACAGTTACAATATGAGCATTATCATCAGCAACAAAGTCCGCAGTGTGAACAACAACAACAACGCCAATATCAATTAGAACAAAATCACCAACAACAACATCCGCCGCCAGCTTACAGATCCTTTATGGCCCATGAGCAACAAGGGGAACGTAGTGCAGATTCGGCCCGTCAACTCTACCAATTTCCACTTACGCAATACGTGTCACAATCAGAAGAGAATTCAATTATACATGCTCGTCAAGTACAGCAAGAGGCTTTGGCTTCAAGTCAACTGCAACAACAACAATACGACTACAACACTGAATATAGTCAGTTTATGCAACAGCAGCACCGCCCTCACCAAATCTGCGAAATTGAAAATCCTTTTAACTTGTCTCGTCTTGAACAACATCAGAGGCAGCGTCAGCAACAACACTTTCGTTTGTTTCAAGATCCAACACCATCGGCAACTCCGTCTACGTGTACTTCGCATGAGCGGTACCATTTGTATAAGCAACATCATCTACAAGAAGAAGGCCGCAGCTACCGCCAGCAACATTATCAGAAGCTACAACAATGTCAACACAGCTGTTTCCCCAGCATGGCGCCTATTCGTTTGCCGATACTCTATCAACAACCTCAACCAACTCCTGAACAAGAAATTTTAATATCAGCACCAAGTCGTGTACATTTTCGCACTCCACCCTCGGCCACAATAACAACATCAAATCGAGCAGCCACGGAGACATCAACAGCGACGTCATCGTCGGCTGTAAGAACTCAAAATAACCCATTTTCATTTTCAATTCCTTTGTTAGGTCCATCACAACAACAACAACAACAACAACAACAACAACAACAACAACAACAACAACAACAACAACAACAACAACAACAACAACAACAACAACAACAAAAACAACAACAACGACAACAACAACAAAAACAGCAACAACAACAACAACAACAACAACAACAACAACAACAACGACAACAAGAAGAGCAACAACGACAACAACGACAACAAGAAGAGCAACAACAACAACAACAACAAAAACAACAACAACAACAACAACAACAACAACCACAACCACAACAACAACAACAACAACATCAATTACAACAGGCAATTTTTCAGCAGCAGCAACAACGCCAACGCCATCAACACCAACAACAACAATCGCTACGTAGAAACATTTCGACCAAGCGCGCCACTCAGGCCTCAACAATACCCATTATTAATTTGAACATCGGCTTGAACGATATGCGTAACTTCGCTATTCGCGTTCGCCCGACCGAACCACAGTTCTCGCATATCTCGGCGCCTATGATACGCAATCGTATTCACTATTTAAAGAGTTTGCCTGGGTATCATCGCTTTGAGATCAGTGCCGATTTTAACACCATGCGAGGCAGAGGTCCATCAACCGCCGGTAGTAACAATGGGTTTGCCGCTCTTTCCACTTCGAATACCAATGGAAACTTGCCGTTAGCCATGGCTCAAGTACAACCTTCCCCACCACCACTGGCAGTAGAAGCGGCTCTAACACCATCACCACCACCACCACCGCCACCACCACCACCACCACCACCACCCCCGCCACCGACGCCACCGCCACCACCACCGCCACCGCCGCCACCGCCACCACCACCGCCACCACCGCCACCACCGCCACCACCGCCACCACCGCCACCACCGCCACCACCGCCACCACCACCACCACCACCACCACCACCGCCACCACCACCACCACCACCACCACCACGAACAACACCACCACAAAATCCACAAGAAGATATCAACATGGAGATTGAAGAAATAAATGACGACGCGGTGCGCGCCTTGTTGCCATCGCCGCCACCACCACCTCCGCCAACACCGACGCCATTTCTGATCAGACCTCATCCGGATGATTCCGATTATAACGACAGCAATTTCTCTGGTGATCAAAATGACGATTCCTACGGTCCCACTATGCCCAAGCGTCCACGTCATCATTATGATGACTTCTCCGAGTAATCCCAATGATTTGCACGCTCAACGCACCAGTACTTATTTATGAACGAAGCACACAACAATTTTCATAATGATTATTACTCATTCATTATTACTTTTTCTTACAAGTGTACGTTTATACGTTCCATTATTTATTATATTATATTATTATTCAACTTAAATTCAACTTTAATTCACCTTCAATAAAGCTTTTATATTATCATTATAAAAAATTTATTTTGCAATGATATTGCATATGCTTTATTTATATATATATTGTACAATATATATCATTGAAAGCGTTCATAAACTTTTTTCCAGTTGTGTGTTAAACTTTCAAAGCAATTCTTCGCAACATTGTTTGACGAAACTGTGTTTCAGAACAATGCTTCACCAATACTTCACCAAGGCTCAACTACAATCACTTAAGTCCAAAACAACGCTTCACCAAGGCTGCACAAAAAAGCTTAAAAAATCCCTCACTTGTTAGCATAGCCTGCACTAATAAAGAACGCTTTAGCAACCTTTGGACTAACGCTTCAATGAAGCTTAACTTCATAGCCGATCTTCTCAGTGAAGCTTTGCAACAATGTTTCACCGATAACCAACCCAATTTTAATAAAGGTTTAACAAATGATTCACTGAAGCTAGTTAAGATTTAACAAACATTGCCTCAATGCTTTACCAATGTTTCACCAATATTTTGCCACTGCTTCATCAATACGGGTCTGAGTTGTAGCTGTTTTTACTAAATTCGATAACCATTAATTATCCGACACATTCCATCGAAGTGTTTATACTCTCTTAAATTGTGGTTTAATACCCAATTAACACAGTAGAAAAATTTAAATGAAATCAGCTCACGAAACAAACTTCATTATTGTTGTGTATGTGTATGCAGCTGTAATGATATATAAAAAAAATTTTCACTTTAACGTTACTTTTTGTGTTATTCTCAAATTTCATATAAACCCAAATCGTCGCCGTTGTCATCGTTACCATTGTCTCCTTGTCATCACCAACGCCCATGCCATCGCCATCGTCATTGCGCTGCAGCAATTGTGATAAAGTGGAGTCTAGTCAAATGAAGCCCGACTCAGTTGCGTTCGAGCATCAAGCATTGGGCATCAGCTACTTATTTATGTGCTGTGACGACAGGGCGACGTTTTGTGGCCTGCCCCTGTCGCTTCAATTATTTGTTAAAACTTTTGTTAGTTAACGATTTTTGAAGATGCCATTGATCACACCTTTTTTCGTTTTATCATTATGTGTCTGTGTGGGTGTGGGTATATGTATGTGTCTCTGTGTGTGTGTGTGTGTAATGTCAAAGAGCACTAGCGTATTAAAAACTTTGGGAGGAGATTTTGTTTTTTATTTTTTTTTTCGTTTTTATAAATTTTTTTTTTGCTTATAATTTTTTTTGCACTTCCTTTGTCAACAAAACGTGAAAAGTTTTCAAAGAGAGTGCGAAGAGAACATATAGGCGAGCTAGCGAGAATGAGAAAAAGCAATCAAGTTAATGATGATGAAGTTGAAGAAGTCTGAGCACGTCAAACTGTCGAAAATAAAAATCGTTTCAAGCGCTAGATAAGGAGAAGAAGCAGCTGAATATGAAACCATTTTATGTCTTCGCTTGTTCACAAACACTGACACTGCCACCATTTCCATTGCCATCATCACCATCATCATCACTGACGTTGTTATCGTAGAGCGATTAAACACGCTTCGCAGGAACTCAGCTCATTACTTAGGAGTACAGTGTAACACTCTCTATTATACCTCACACTACTCATCCCATAGCGAATGTGATGAATACGAACAATTTTGTTGACAGGTTGTTAAACATGGCTTTTGTTGTTGGTATTGTTGTTGTTGCGATGTCTCTTGCCATTGCCTTCATAATGCATAATTATGATACATTTATGGAGGAAATTTTTTTGATACTTTGTCGTTTAATTAACGCAGCCACGATTGGTGCGCAAGTCCACTATATTCAATCTGAGCCTTCAAACGCCTAGCACTAAAACACACACAATAGCTACCACTTCCACAAAGTGGTGCTTTTTTGATGGGCGTACGTTGTGCGACTCAACGGCGAAATTCATTGTTTCGCTTACTTGATTCTCCTATTTGTTTAAAGCAGTCTAGTTGTTTAAAGCCGTTTAAAATAGATATTTATTTAGTTAAAACGAAAGACTGTTCTGCGTGCTACAAATTCCAAATGAATGCTTAAGGCGGTTGGGGGTGGGAGTGAATGAGTGCAAAATTAATAATGCAACTAAAGCGATTTTTTGTGTTGGTGAATATTGTATGATGAAAAAGTCGTGACAAAGTTAAATAAGTTGAGAAGAGTGTGAAAATCACAACGGAAGAAAGGGTGATGATTGGTAGAACTACTACCTCAGTGTAGTCAAGAAGTCTGCTGGAAAGAGCAGATTAACAGATTATTAAGTACAAAGATGTTGAGTTAATAATATATTAAAGGTCAAACTTTAATTTCTTGAGTTGCCGCTGTGAAGCACAAAGCAGAATGAAAAATTGTATGGGAAGGACCCGAATGACTACGGAGGCCTTTGTGCGCTAGCCGAAACCGCTGTCACATGACGAAATAACAAACTGATTCTCATATTGGCTCATGCATCGTACATGACCGCACAGATACATATTTCACTAACATTATGACAAAAACTGATCCTACATGCATGACCGTGTAGGGGGCACATTAAAAATATATGAAGGTATAGCTAAAATATTAGATGAAATAATAGAAGTATAGATATAAAGGATAGATAATTGAATTGATGAATAGTAAGAGACTTAAACAATTAAACTGATCTATATACTGCGTATGAAATAGTAGCAGTATTCACCCAAGCGTTTTTTAGTCTGGTTGAATGCAAATGTGCCCCAGCAACGCATGAGCCCTAGTAGTCAACACTTAAGTAACATTTAATCTCTTAAATTAAAATATCGCTAATCTTAGAAAAGTGATTTATGAATTCACTCATACCAATTACAGCTGATTTCCCTAGTAAGATGCTCCCACAAGTAGTCGGCCTAACACACATTCATACTCTTTTTGGCTAATTTTTCTTTCTCAGTGTTGAGAATGAAGTTTTAAAAACTTAAGATGAACACTGTGGTATCCACATGATTTGTAGTTTTGGAGTTGGATTCCACTCTTGGAGAGTCTACTTATTCATTGTCAACCATAAAATATTGGGCGGCCGAATCGAAACTTGGCCGCAATAGCAGTATTGCAGCGATCGGCCGTGCGAGTTGACTACGCCGGAAATAGTGAGAGAGTTTCATAAAATTGTAGTGGAGAACAGCCGAATAAGGAACAACGTCCGCATTTGGCGAAAAAGGTAGTTTTGTGTTTAGTTTCACCGAGACAAAGAGGCCTGCTTACACTTCAGTTGTTGCGATGGCAAAAATCAATGAACTAAAGTTATAATTACTTCCTCATCGCCGGGCTTAGTCCCCTCTGACTATTTTCTGTTCCTAAACCTGAAGAAATGGCTTGGTGGGAACAGATTTGGTACCAATGAGGAACTAGAGTGTTCTGCAAATGACTATTGTGAGAATCGGTGGGAAAAGCATATCGTGCTAAAAGGGGACTACGAGGTGTGTTCAAAAATTAGTAAGACTCTTTTTATTTTTCTCGATCTACGTGCTATCGATTTACATTCTAATCTTTTTGTTTGTGACACACATAAAGGTGAAAGAACAAATAATTTGCATTATATTTGTGGGAAAAACGAAATTAAAAGTTCCAAGGTACTTGAAATGTTGACTGTGGCATTTGGCGATTCTGCTTTGAGCAAATGCATTGTTTACAAGTGCCATAATATTTTTACAGAAGACCGAGCGCTGCACAAGTTTATTATATCTGAGGGGGATTACTTCGAAAAGGTTGCAGTTGAAATTGTAAATAAATAACTATTTTTCTAGAAAAATAAAAACACTTTTTACTTTTTGAACAAACCTCGAATGTTAGAATGGTATCGATGAATGGTATCGATGAAGTTCTTATTCAAGGTACACGTGGAAAATATTCATGTGAAAAGTACTTATCAGGTGAGTACCTCTTTGAAAATCTATATATAAATACGTCAACACATTTTTTGAAATCAAACTTAAGCTATTATAGACACAACGTAATAATATGAAACATACATCAATGGAAAGCTATAGTTGTGTAGATGTGCACAAAATAGTTTAATTGTTAAAAAGTTGTGTCGAAGCACATTCAATTTTTTTTTTATTTTTTTTTTAAATTAAATTATAACATTAAACGCAGTAAACTGCATAACACATTTGTCGGATTTAAAGAATAATAACGTGACAATAAAAATAATAAATTTGACTTATACTAACTTAATTAATTATAGAAGGCTGTATCCTTCTTAGAGGGAGATCATGTGGGTGCAGCCTCTTCAGTCTACGCCTTGTTGAGATACGGGTGAGCTAGAGGATTTGGGTGCGACAAAAGTCTGTAGTGATAGCGGCAGCTGTGAGAATTAATCACCTCCATAACAGTTGGCACGGCAAGATCCCTATGCAGCGTGGTGTTGCGGACGTACCAAGGGGCTCCCGTAAATCTTCTGAGAGCCTTGCTCTGTGTCGGAATTTCGACCACTGGGCGAAAAACTAGTTTATTATAAATTAGTGATTCATTAATATAGTTGCTTACAAAAATGCCTTTACCCATATTATTTATTTAAATTTATGGAAAAGTTTATTTATGATAGTTATATTTTCGAATCAAAAGTTAAAAGAAATAAACAGCTGACAACCTATGGACTAACCTAATACGGTCCAAGGTACCTTCCAGTCACGTTTACCAAGTTTAGTGTGGAATATAATACCATTCCACTTCATCTAATAAATCCGAGGATCCTGACATGGCAGCAGTTGCACCTATTTGAAAATTTCTCAAATTGAATTTTTTACCAAAATATGTAGGCTGCTGTTTAAAATGTTTTTGTCTCTATGCCTTTTTTATTACTTAATATTTTTTCTTTTGGTTTATTTTCATGACATTCAATAGTAGAAATTTGTGCAATTAGTTGGTGCGAGCGCCAATGTGCATGCATAAAAAAGTATCTCAACTTGAACATAATTTCGAGCAATTTTTTTCCCACACGATGCGCGTTCCTTTGGTGCGATTATTTCTCGCCATTTGCGCTGTTGCAATGGCGTGAAAAAAAAAATGTAAAAGGAAAACAAGGCGCAGCCACAAACTAGTATTAGATGCGGACACACACACAAGCACACAGGCGCACGAACACGGAGAAATTAATGTTCCCATGGTGCGTGCGTCGCTGGGGAAGATGGTGCGATTTTATGAATGCAACTTTATGATTGCTTTTTGTATTGTTCTTTGTGTGTTTCATTTATTAGTATTTTTGTCTATTTTATTTATAATTTGTTGTACGTTTTGTTGTTGTTGTTGCTGTTTTTAATTATGTATCCTATTTGCTTTTCTCGTTTCGTTTAGTCGCTTTTGGCTCTATTTCGTACGTCCTTGCAAAGCTGTTTTCTTCGTCCTTGTCAGTCTAATGTCTGTCTGTCTGTCTGTCATTTTGCCTTAATTAAGGCTTAAGAGTAAAATTTGCGCGGCTGCAATAATACTCAATTAGTATAGCTCCTGTGCTCTTGCAGCCTATCAGCCTGTGATATTTTTATTTCCAACTTCCGGCGCGTGCTGCTGCTGCTGTCGCTGCCTTGATGAACTGCAGCTCATTGTTTTTGCTGTCCTGTTTTACTGGATTTTACAGTTGTCAAACATTTAAAAGTGGCAACTTTTGTTTTGCAGACAAACGAGCTGATCTGAGCTGATTTGAGTTAAGTTTAGTTGCCTTCACTTGACTGAAGTTTAGTTCAACTTAATTCAGTTCAGCAAGGCGCTATTCTACTATGACTATGGAATATGAGTAAAACAAGCGATTATAATCTGCCGTAAAAATAAAAATAAACACACACACATACCTACACAAGCAATATGGTTGAATGCAGTTGTTTCATATGCAGCAACCGGAAGCGGAAGCAACGTAAAAAACAGGATAACTAACTACTCCATAGCAACATTGCCATGTAGACAATGACAACATTTGAATTTCATGTAGAGTATACCGAAACTTAGATACACACATACAAACGTATATGGAATACGCCGTTAAGATCATCGCCATGTGGTGTTGAGTTGCAGTGTACTTTATTTAATAAGCACCGAAGTGGTGCTGATATACTCAGCTTTGTGCATAGAGCCACACCTCTGCAACAATAATAATAATAACAACAACAACCACAACGACAACAAAATCAACGACAATACGAATAAAGTGAACACTAACAACAACAACGACTACGATAACAACAATAACAAGCTTGGGCACTTCAAAAGTCAATGGCTTTTTTAAATAATTAAAAAAATCAAATGCAACTTTTCTTCAGTTTACTGTTAACTGTTATGCCATAAATATAAAAACAAAATAAATAAAACAATACTGCTTTTAACATAGGCTCAGTGTTATTATAATAGGTGGTATAGAAGCGGAAATTTTTTTCATGTGCCCGCGCCGCAAACTTCCCCTCGTATTATAATTGATAAAATAAAACATATCGAAGATTTTCCGATTTTACAGTCAGTGTTTCTAATAACTTTTTATAGAATGAACCAACCTCTATAAAATATTGACCAATGATCAACTGATTTATTAGCAGTGACGAAAAAAATTACCAGATGCAAATAAATAAATAAAAAAAAAAATACGCATCATTCAACATGATGTAAAGCCTAAAATCACCAGGCTATGACAAAAATTCATATTCGGCAAATTCATAATAGAGTTTCACCAATTGCTGTGATTTATATACGCAATATATTTAATGCCCTACTTAGACTAAACTACTTCCCCAAAGTCTGGAAAGTTGTCGAAGTCTTTGCGATTCCAAACCCGAGAAAAGACCTATCTTTGCCGTCATCATATAGACCAATCAGCTTACTCCTTGTACTATCCAAAATATTCGAAAAGCTCTTACGCATGCGAATCCTATCTATCCTAAAACAAAGCCACATAATTCCAGATCACCAATTCCGCTTTCGTAGAAACCACTCAACCATACAACAAGTCCATCGAGTTACGTACAAAATATTAAACGACCTCGACAACAAAAAATTCTGTATTGGAGTGTTCCTAGACGTAGAGAAAGCCTTCGATAAGGTTAGGCACAATGGGTTAATCTACAAGCTACAAACTATATTTCCCAACAATATTATACAAATTTTAGAGTGTTACATACTAATAGGCACTTCTTCGAAAAGTTTTCGGACGAATATTCAAATTTAAGAAATATTGGAACAGGAGTTCCGCAAGGTAGGATAGTAGGTCCTCTGTTGTATACCAACACCAAGACGAAAATCATCAATGATAGCTCCATTTGCAGACGACACCATATTACTAAGTACCCACAAAAACATTGAAGTAGCAACTGCAATACTGCAACAGAATCTAGATAACACTCTGAAATGGTTCGGTAAATGGAAGTAAATAACAGCAAGACAATATATGTTATATACACAACTAAAACTAAATTTGTAGCACCCCGTCTACTGGTTGACGGAGTCGACGTTAAAACAGAAGACTATGCGAAATATCAAGGACTTTACATAGACAACAAATATAATTGGAAACACCATATACAGAAAAAGCACGAACAATTAAAATTGAACAGCTTTATTGGCTTCTTCTAGATCTAATCTGTCGCTAGAAAATAAGCTTTTGATATACAAAGCAATAATCAAACCCATTTGGACATACGGTGCTCAAATATGGGGAACATCCAAAAAATCAAATGTCGCTATAATCCAAAGACAGCAGTCATGAATATTAAGAATAATCGACTTCCGGTACATCAAAATTCCTACAGTAGCAAAGGAAATAACTAAAAGAAGTCGGATTTATCAAACAAAGCTAGCAAAACACAAGAACGTCAATGTCAGCTGGCTTTCGCATTACAATTACAGTATAGGCGACGGCTAAAAAGGACAAGACCAGTTGATCTGGTAAGCTAACTTTCATTTAATTAATTATTAAAACTACTTTTTCTACTTCTTAATTACATTATACAACTTCTATGAACTGCTCATAGAAGCTAAATACACCTATATTCGTCATTTAAACAAGGTCTAAGTAGACATAAGTACTGAATAAAAAGGTTAAAAAAAAGATGCAAATAACCGTTCAAAATTAGGGCATTTTAAAGCCAAGTGAACAAAAAGGCTGTATATTTTATCTTCAACCTAATATATACATAAATGGGTTTCTTTAAAAAATAAAAAAATTTCATATATTTTTTTCTACATTAAATTCTTTAAATTCATTTTACATTGTACATAGATTTCAAGGACAGTGTTGCCAAGCTACAAGAAAATAAATGTATTCCCATGCGCCGGCTCACCGCGATTCGACCACGACCGTTTTGAAATAAAAATTGCATGTGATTGGCTGCTACAGTAACAAGACACTAGACGCAATTCATATTATCAGCCCCCTGACTTGCGTTTTTCTCTTTGCTGGTGTCCATCTCTGACGATCGATCAAACAATACTAAGGCAAGCAATCACAAAACTGTCCGAGTAGTTTTTTGAGAACAAAACCTTATATTTCTAATGCCAGAATTTATTGAAGACTTAATTATTGTATTGTGAAAAACTGAACAGTCATCAGCTTGAAATTCAGTACGTTTTGATCAATCCACATAAAATAGGCAACACGCCCAACTCCACGCCCAACTCCACGCCCAAATCCACGCCCAACGCTTCATCCGTTCCGTTCACTTATTCAGTTGTCGCTTGTGCACTTTTAATTCAATCCACTTTGCTCTGCGTCGCGTTATTTTGTTTATTTTTCATTTACATTTTTCGCTTAATTTTATTTTCTCACGTTTCGTTATACTTTTCCTTATATTTTAAGCGAACACCGATAATGAACGAGAAATGAGAAAAATATACTAACTTAAAATATGAGAAACAAGAGAGCGCAGCATAAGAAGAGGAGACGAATAAATTTTCAATTATAACACCGAACCACATTGTGAGTCAGCTGCGGTTGAAAGACGACCAGCTTCGACAAATCGCAGTGGGGGTGCCACTATAGCTGCATAGTATTGTAGTTGCTGCACAGAGGCTGCTAATGTGAACTAGGGACGTATCAAGTAGTTGTGCTCCAATGTTGGTGCATTTTGAAATGTGGCATGTTTTACTTTTCAGTGCAAATTTTGCGCAAATGACAAAAGTTTGAAGCTGCTGTTGATCTTCTTAAATGAATGAACGAGCGTGTTAGCGAGGGGTGGTAAGAGCAAAACGCAAAGGCAAAGAAATGCACATACACATACACAAAAGTGAAGAAGCAGCCTTGAAAGTTACACACACACACAAATATATATATGTTGATATGTATATATATATATACATTAAATGAAAGTATGCTTTGTGCGTGTTTTGAATTCTAGTGCAGTGTGGCATGGTGTATATAACGTTGAAAGTGGCACAAATCGCTCACGCGTCAATAACTCAACAACGTATGCTATTTAGTTGATGCATTAAAAAAAAAAAATTAATTGCAGTCGCTGCCATCGTCATCGCCACCATCATAGACCGCAAAGTCCATACAAGGACAAACAAAAACAGCGATGATGATGACGATGATGATGATAATGACGACGTTAGCTGGCCCAGCAGTAAAAGCAACAGCAGCAGCAGCTCTACGTTCAAAACAAAGCAAGCAGGGGAATCACTCAAAGTTCCCAGCCACAGTGACCGTTGGTAAATGAGTCCTCGCAGTGCCCATTTCCACAGGCTGCCACGCTTCGCCTAATAAAATGTGAACAAACTGATGTTTGACGTTGTGTCGGTGGCTACATCATAATCTGCGTCATTATTCTCATCATTACTATGTCTTCATTGCATCCGCAATATTCAAGTCGTCCAACTTGTTAATCTTTCGTTTTATTGTTTCGCTAGAAATGATTGCGCACTGCCTGCTTGTGTCCTTTTGCTCAAGACTTCCTCCTCATACTGGTCGTTTCGATTGCATTTTCCGCACTTAATATACGGTTACAGTGCGTTGCAATATAGTGTATACCGGTTAAGTGCAGCCCCGCTTAATTGCATTTTTCGCGTAAATGCCTAACATGCTGCGCATCTTCGTATTGATATTAACTTTGCACAGAAAGTTTGGGTCTTATATGCAAACCTCCCAATAGCAATCATTTTGCATCATTTGAAAATTAAATGTCATACAACTTTGATTGCATAAATGCAGCGTTATCTGCTTCGACTTACCGTGAATTCTAATCAAATTTCAACAACTAAAGAAGTTCTCACATATGTATATTGCAGCTGTTGAAGTTTATTGCCTTGCTAATGGTATTGATTCTACATTATCTTACATAATGTTGAAGAGTTGTAAAAATGCTCTTCCTTTGAAGCGAAAACAATAATAAAATTACAGAATTCTTTCAATAAGGTTAATTTCTTTTAATCGCCGTCGAAATGTTGAAATATTTTATGTTATACTACCAGGGACCCGGCACTTTGCTGCCTCCGCGTGCGTCAGCTGTGTTAATGATTAACTACTCCATATTATTTTTTTATTGTATCAAGTGCCGGTGTGTGGCCCTACTACTTGTTCCTTTCGTTCTGTCCTTTCCATAAGTCTACTCTATCACTCACACCCTTATTACAGTAGTATGTATGGCATTCCAAGAACAACACCACCCACCCATCCATCAATGTAACGCTTAAGAAGTAAAGCAGCAAAGGAAGCTTTCATAGCATTTGTATCTGTGTCTCCATCGGTATCTTTATCTGCATTTGCATTTCGACAACGACAGCCAGAATCGCAGTCTTTTGGGTAATCTCATATGCATGTATGTATGTACGTACGAGTATGTTTCATACATTTTAACATAGCTTGCATAAACATTTCATCAAGTTTAGTTCGCCAAATTGGTTTTTATTTGATTCTATGAATTCTTTCAATTTATATTTTTTTCCCATCTACGATTGAGCAAATGTCATTTCCTCGTGTTGTTGTTGGTGTTTATGGTGATGTTGTCACATTGGTTCAGCTCATTTCATTTCAGTTCATTAAGTTGCCGTTCTCTTTATTGTTTCTTTCGAATTCGAATTCAAATTCAATTCCTTTTGAGGTACACTCACACGAGGTCTGTCCCAAGAGTATCCGACCTTCCTCGATTTCTTGGCGCTTGACTTATTCTTCGTCATCCTGTTGGTGGTATCCTTCAAAGCAGTCCTCACACGAGTCATGCCCAAATTCTCGCTTAAAATTCGGCAAACAGTACTTTTTGATATTCCAAGGTCATCCCTCACAGTGAAACGACGATCTTGTTCAATTGCCACTCGCACACGCTTAACATTAACCGATGGTATTGCCGTCGCAGGTCGACCAAAACTAGAATCGCTGTCAACAGATGTGAGGCTATTTTTAAACAGCTTATACCACTCTTTTATTTGTGTTTGACCAAGTAGGAAACCATGTGATTCAGCTCCACAGAACATCAGCTGCAACAGCATCTGGTCAAACTTTTGTCTGCTAACTTACTGGAAAACAGCACACACACGCGACACCCTCTGGATCTACAGTTCATATCTCTGAATGAGTTATCCATTATTGTGACCTCATTTTTAATAAAGCATGTGATTTTGTAGTTTTAGGTTTTAAATATAAATAGGTTAACAGTAGCACATTATACATATAGAATGATTTTTTGTTTTATTTTGAGTGGAACAAAGGCAAATAGCTGGATAGACAAATAGCTAGATTGATGGAGAGATAGTTAAAAGTGGTTATTCACACATCTACCACACTTGACTGTATTAAGTTCTTATTCGAACTATAATAGTTACCTTTTCTATATCGGTTATTTGTAAAAAGCGCCATGCAGCATTCATTAACTAAAGTCGTTCTGCCAAATACTAAGAGTAGGATTTGTTGCATTAAAAATTCTATAGAACAGCTCATTGGCTTAATAGAAAGCGAATTGCGTTGCTATTATACCAATGGTGATACGGCAATTGCTTTTTTTTTTTTTGCATATCATTCTTCAATCGAATGCCATTAATATGGGGTGATTTGCGACTAAACTGAAAATGCTCTAACAGCTGCATTAAGCGTACGGGTGGTTTTGCGCCACACAATTTTCCATTGTTCGTTTGAATACCCTTTGTTCGTCGGTTCTGTCTTCAAGTACTACTTGTCTTCAAAACTACTTGATCCATGTCTGTGGAAACATTCGCTCAAAATTATCATCATCAAATTCTAAAGAATATATCGGTAGACATAAACACAACAACAATTGATTCTAACGAATCAAAGCGAGTGGAGCCATATCGTGCCTGGTTTTGTTGTAGTATATATTTTCCGATATTGTAAACGATTTGCAGCAACAGAATTTCGCACGAACTGTTCCTTTGTTTGGTCTCTTTGTGGTGCTTTGTAAGTATTATATTTTGTTTATGTCTGGCATAATCGCAAATCATCATCTGGTGCCGGGTGGGCCAGTTTCGAGTTCCCATAAGTCGATACAGAAATCGAACAAAGAACTCGAAACACGAAGCAGACGAAAATCAAAGATTATTTTAGAAAGCTGAGGGCCAAGGGTTTTCGAACGAAGAAGAAACTTCATGAACTCACATGAATTTAGCATACAAATATTTCATCAACCCACTTAATAATGGTTTAAATTCATACGTACTCAATACACACCATCCAATTGTAATGTAATTGTGAAACCTCACAAAAAAAATTCATAAAACCGACTTTAGACTGCTAACTATCTCGTTAGAAGAAGAACATAAGAATTTTTCATCGTAGAAGTTTGCGTCTGGTCTCCTCGCGATCCATAATGCCACGGGAAGTGGTCGAAACAATGTAGCCAAACTGACCTGAGGGCAGCAAAACGTTGGTCCACTCCTCGATGTCGTTGATCTGCACATCGAAACGTGGCAATATTACTATTGACAACAACTTTGCCGAAACGATGATCGTCGACTCTTTCAAACTCACCGATGTAGCCATGCTTCATCATCACGATGAGAAAGCGCATAACATCCTTCGAGTTGCCACTCCTTTGGGCGTTGTTAATGCATTTAAGTGCGTCGGCCAAAACGTTCATACGTACCATATTAAATTATTAAAATTGTAATAATTTTTTTATAATTGCTGAAGGAGCAAAACTATTTGTGACAGCGAATTCACATTCTTTTTCCTTCTTTCTTCGTTTTGCTTTTATGTTGAGGTCAAAAAAATTCTATTCTAGTTGAAGCTTTTAAGCCTTTTGTCATTGCATTGCATTCACTCATTCACTGCTTATGCTTTTCTTCGAACCTTACACCTTTTCTACAGGCTTTGCTGTTGCTGCCGTTTCTTTTGCTTTGCTAATTGTTTTTCTTAATGTAACACAACTATCATCAATGACAGCGTACTCTGTACTAACATAGTTGCCTGCCTTACCATTAGCTAGCCAACCACTTGGTTCAACCGGGACTGTCTGTTCAGTTGTTTTTTCTCACATTGGGCAGGCTAAGTGGCATGCGACACCACAGCTAATGTCTACGTTCTACATGGCTACAGACATAACAACATCAGTCGTTCACAATTAAACATGCAAAAAATAAACTACAGCTAAGAAGCACTACCCTCAAGTAGATTTATGGGATCAGACATAAGTCTGCTTCACAACGTACAGCTGCTTTCACTACAAACCACGATCAAAGATTGCATAAGGTAGTAGAATTACTATAAATACTATAAAAAATTTACCAAAGAACACGTGCATGTCACAAGGTTAGGAATTAATGACACAATATAATAATTTAAAATTAGTTCAAAGACTCTAAAAGTTTGGTTTTAATGAGGCTAATAGAGGTTGGAGCAGAAGTGTTAAAAGATTTATATAAGACATAGAATGGATCATGCTGTAAATAAGAAGTTCTACACCAGGCGAGGCTAATAGGTATGTAATGCCTAGTACATCGAGCAGGTACATTAAAATTGATCAAACGCAGTAAGAAAGGTGAGTTAATATTACCGTAGATAAGATTATGCATGAAGATCACACACAGGATTGTTCTACGACTAGATAAAGTAGGAAGATTGATAAATTTGAAATGACTCCGATTTCCAGCAAAGATTTCTGAGAGCAAGGAGTAGAAACTGTTTTTAAACAGACTCAGTGCAATCAATATACATTTGATGTTGAGGGTTCCAAACACAAACCCATATTCAAGAATATGTCTAATAAGTGGGGTGTACAGCACTTTGGCGGTATGAGGATCATTAATTTCCTTAGAACAGCGTTTAATAAATACCTCTGGCATTAGAGACTGAAGAGGAAATGTGGGTGTGGGTGCCTGTCTGCTTGTCAACAACTGCAGCTGATGATGTTCAACACATCAAAGAGTTTCATCACTAGTTTCGTTGGCGATTGTTTGTGGGCTTGTTTGTTCGAAAGTTATTATTTATGACTGTGTTTTATTATGCTTTTGTCGTTGCCACTGAGGCGCAGAGACAATTTCTTCGTATAATATACTGGTCACGGCCGACCCAACCAACCCCGTACACTTGATTTTGGGCTTTGTACGCGAGTTTGTGTCTGCGGTTTACCTCAAGAATTATTGCTCAACTAGTTGCCTTTGTGAATGGCTTTAACTCTTTATCTATAACTGTGTATGTGTTTGTGTGTGTTTGTGTAGCATTATTCAAGTGCGGCCTCCACCTTTGCCATTTTTACTGAACTGTTTTTATTTACATGGCACGCATCTTTATTGGTGCAAAAAAGGTTTGCTCCGCCTAAAGTGGCCGAAGCTGACCTCGCTAAGTCAAGGCTTCTGCCTTTCTATCTCATTTCAGCTCTATTGCTGTGTGTTCATGTGTGTGTGTGTCTGTGCTAAACACAATAAAGCCATCATCACCAACAAGAACATCAACTAAATTAAATAAACTTCTAAATTGTTATGTAAATGCACGTAAGTGACTAATTGAGTCACTTTTAACAGACTCATCAAATTGCCGCTTTGCTAACACTAACAGCGCCAACAGCTTCATCATCATCGTCATCATCATCATCGTCAGCATCAATGCCAGGATCGTCGTAGACATCTTGCGCTAACCTCGCTGGGCAGACGCGTATAAGCGGACGTAGGCAACTTTGGTTACAACCCCCCAAAGGTCGTTGGGGGCGTTTGGGCATTTTTATGGGTGGGCTCGCGGTACGAAAATACGACGCAGGCACTGAACAATGAAAAGGCTATGAAAGCATAACGCTTGATGTGTCAAGCTGGCAGTGTCGATGGAGAAGGAGTTGGTGATTAGAGCTGAGTAAAGAGTCTCGAACCAGAGCCTAAGCCGGCGATGGAGACAACGGAGTGATTGATGAACTTAATTTTTACTGTTGTTGCAGATGGTATTATAGTTGTTGTTTTTTTTTTTGTTGCCTTAAATATTGGCTTTGAGGCAAGCGTAAGCACTGGCGGCGACAACACGAAAATAATAAAATATCAATCCAAAATTTTATAAAAACCCAACCCACACACACACATACACTTTGGAATATGAGCTACGTTAGGCAGTGGGAAAGTAGCGTGACAGCGGTGAAAAAAGCAAAGGCAAATGAAAGCGTCTGTAGCGGAATTATTTCAATAACCAAACACACACACATATACATATATATACAGACAAACAACGATTTAGGGAGACGAAAGTGGGCTACAGAATTGTATATAGATACTGATAATTTTTTATTTTTTTCATTTATATTTTTATTTGTATTTTTTGCCAATTCTTGTTCGCATCACTGGTGTTGCATGGAAATTCAATTAAATGAAACTTCATTACAACGAAACGTTTTCAAACATTGAAAATTCAAAATGTGCACGACAAATCGAAAGCAAAAAAATGAATAAATAAATAAACAAACAAACAAACAATAAGATAAACAGATAATAAAGAAATAAAATCGCAATCAACTACCAAATCGAAGTGGATTCAAATAAAGCCATGAGGTCAAAAAAGTTGGCGAATTTTTAATGCTCGACTAGACTAAGAGAAATGTATTTGGCTTATTGAAAGTGAAAGTCATATGTGTTTGTATAGCAGCGTCTGTGTGGGTCTGTGAAAATTTGTTTTTTGTAATAGTTTAATCTTTTTAACTCTTCGGTTCCTTTGTTGCATTTTAATTGTAGCTTCGCTGACGGACTCAGCAAACAAATTTTTATTCAAAAGTGTACCAAAACACCGCGGGTACATTTTGTATAACCCAATATATATATATCTGCATCTATGCATCGAACAAACTGCAACGATTGCTTTGTACAGATAATAACATAAATATGCCTTTTCCTCATCCTCATCGGCGACACGTGGTCTACAAATTAGATTTTGTAGTCATTTTAGGCCTGCTAAATTACATTTGGGCAAAAAGTCATTTATTGTTTATTCAATGTCGGCAAACTTGTGTTGTACAAATTAGTGGTGTAATTTTTGTTGATTTGTTGATTATGAACAACTGATTTTTACTTATTTGATTGGCATTCAATAATTAATTTTTAAGCTATTCTACGCATGTGGTACTGATCTTCAGTAAGAAGAAGCAAGGTTTAAGGTTGGGGTTGAAAAAACGCCATATTTAAACGTTAAGCTGTATGCATGTGGCCAGCTATTGCAAACATGGGTGCCAGCGTGTTTTAATAAGATTTTCCAAAAACTTTTATGCAAATAGCGTGATCATACCACCTGATACGAGGTTTAATAGAATCCAAGACTATTAGTGGGATATTCGTAGCATATAACGATACTGGCTGTCGACTATCAAGGCTCTTAATGCAGCGTGTTGGAGGAGAAAATAAGAAATTGAAGACTCGTAACATGAAACGATGTCTTTCTATATAATTTTAGAGTCTTGGTTAACTTAAGCTTAGCTTTTGAAACTTAGCTATTCCTTTATAACTTATGATATTTAAAGCTTGTCGAAACGAACAACTAAAAAGTGTACGCATTTTTATCACTAGATGTTGCTGAAACTCATATATTATACTACACTAATCCGATTGTGTCAAAGGAATACGATGACCGTTCTGTAATCCGTCACTAGTCTAAAAAGTTATATTGATTTGAAAACGAGTGAAATATCTGTAAAATACGCAATGTGAGCTTTTTTAGTATAGAAAAGTAACAACCGTTGCAAAAACATGCCCAACATTTTATTTGGTTAATGATGAGGATGCTGTGAGTTAACGTCGGACCCAGGAGTTGTTTTTTTTTATTCGCCAAAGTGAATGACTGAGGTTACCACTAAAACTCCATGTGTACAACATAATTTATTTATTTAATTTAAATAAACATGCTTAGACACACAAAGAAGAAAAAAGAAATGCGCCCCACAACACGGTGCGAGTGGACGAGGAGGAATGCTGCATGGTGAGCAAGCTGGTTGGGCGACGTGTCGCGCTTAGGTGTTGACGGCGACAAGTCCATCGTTTTGCATAATTAACCAGAGATATCGACATCTTACACTTCGGCTTTTCGTATCCAAGAATGGCTTAAGAGAGTTTTGAGATAGGCCCGATCATCGGGGTTCTTTATCAGACACATATAGACGAACTCTTTGTCGGAAAAGCTTCTTTGGTTCAGTTTTGGCGGCGGTTCGTTAACTAAATAATCATTCAGGCGACATGTAGCTGCATGTATCGAGAAACAAGTTCGCCATAGAATCAATTAATTGACCTGATACACCAAAATCACAGATCTTTATCTCTCCACAGCTATTGACAAGGAGATTACTTAGCTTTACATCACAATGTATGATCGCGTGTTTGTCACGAATATTGCACAAACCCTTTATCACGGCCAAAGTGATCTTGCCGAGTATCGACTCCGGCATGCGTCCGGAACTCTTCAGTGTGAGATCCAGCGAGCCACTATCCATGTACTCCATGCAAATATAAATTTTCCTATCGCTATAGAAGGCGCCATAAAAGCTGAAAATTATTATTAATTCGCGTATGATTTGATTCTTGATCGCCGGCTTCACTTCGAGGTGTAACAATTTTCGCGCCATAATCAACTGTGTCGGAGTGTGACGCACCTTTATAACAACGATTTGTTTGCTCGATTCCGTTCCGGATATTTTATGTCAGAGATGCACCTGTGTTCAGCCAGTCATTGACACATCCGACGAAATGGTTAATTCGGTACTCTGCAACTCAACTCGACCGCTTGAACCAAGCCAAAAAAAGGGTTATTCAAAAATGTATAAAAGCAACCGCTGATACTTTTTACATTACCCAATATTTGACGTGCATTGTTCATTTTAAAGGCATCACTGATAATTTTCTGATCAAAATTAAAAATTTAGTAAAAATAGAATAAAATTTGTTAATAAATATTTTTTTTGTGTATATTTTTTACGAAGTCCGCAAGCGAATTTATTTATTTATGACTTGTGTCGAAAAATTGCTCGACATAATAAATAAATCAACGTATTTTTGTGTGAAGGTGGGCGTGGGTGTAATGTTGGTGGTAGTATACAATTTTATGCGCAGACATTAGTTTGTTACGAAACGTACATATGTACTTTTATATATTTTCTCTGGTGGTTTTTTTTTTTAAATTCATGCCCACTTGAAATTCGCTTATTCATGCTGCTTGGTTTATGCATAGGCAAAAACAATAGCAAACATTTTATTGTAATAACAACGATGATAACGAAGACAGCAACGTTGGCATCCAGCGCTCATTGCATAATCGAATTTAAATCTAACTGTGAATTGCATTGATAAATAATAAGCAAATGCCAGTTGAGTTTGCCCAAGTGTGTTGTGTATGTGGGCTTGTGTTAGTGTGTATGTTCGTGTGCGGTCATGTGTTTGCGTTTGCGTGTACAATTCTGGTCAGTTTCACTTAGAGCTACCGCGGCACTAAAAAAACTAATTTTTTTGTATTACTGTCAGTATGTGAATTGCTAATGTGGCAAAGGTAGCAAAACAAGCAGACAATGAAAATTGCACCTAAATGTAGGCAACATATATGAAGTTTGATGTGAAGTTACAAGTTATGCACATTAGTTTCAAATAACAAGGCCCCAGGCATCAAGCTGAAGGCTCTGCCATCTAAGGCGATCCTCTACATAGCGTAGAGTTTTAGCGCTGTGCTAAGGGTGCAGCTCTTCCCAATGAAGTGGAAGTTAGCAGCAATCCTGATGATCCATAAGCCTGAAAAACCGGAAGATGACCCTGAGTCATATCGACCAATAAGCCTCCTCTGCTTCCCATCTAAGGTATGGGAGAAGCTTATTGCCAATCGTCTTGGTACAATCAACAATGAGCGCTGTATCTTGCCAGATCATTAGTTTGGCTTTCGAGTGGGACACAGCACCATGGAGCAGGTTCACAGATTGGTGGAGCACAATCTACAGGCCTTTGATAACCTTAAATATTGCAATGCAGTTTTCATTGACATGCAGCAAGCATTTGATAAGTTCTGGTCATGATGGTCTCCTAAGTAAAATTAAAATTCTTTTACCAGCGCCTTACAACGGTATCCTACGCTCATACCTGGAAGGACGGAAGTTTATGGTTTGGGTCAGGAACACCTATTCAGACCCTTGCCCCATGAGAGCTGAAGTTCCACAGGGTAGCGTTCTTAGACCGCTGCTCTATTCCATATGCACGGCCGATCTACTCTGCCCTAGCGAGAATCATATGGGAGATCACTGGAAGGCTCTTCCTGCGACCTACGCGTCCAATTGTATCTGGACACGCTGGCAGCTTGGTGCAAGAGGTGAAATCTAAAGGTCAACCCGCAGAATACTACCAACTTCTGTTTCACCCTAAAAACACTAGCCGACCGCACTCCGTCTATACACTTGGAGGGAGTGACCCTGGAGCAGCCGTTGCAGGCAAAATACCTTGGCATTACACTGGATAAATGCCTCAATTTTGGCCCACACTTGAAAGCTACGGTCAAAACGTTTGGCCTAAGAATGCAAGAATTGCGCTGGCTGGTTAACACAAGAAGCACCATGTCGCTCAGAGCAAAAAGAGCAGTTTACGTGCACTGTATAGCGTCGATCTGGCTATATGGTGTGCAGATTTGGGGAATCGCCGCCAAATCAAACTATAAACGCATACTGCAGAACGTACTGCAGAACCGAACCTTACGGCAAGTAACATGTTGACCCTGGTACGTGCGCGGCTTTCCACTCCACTATGATCTCAATCTGCATACTGTGGAGGAGCAGATCGGTAGGCACACTAGTAGATGCAGTGATTGGCTGATCAGACATTGCACTGACAGACTATAAGTCCTCGTGCGAAATACATGAGGTTTGACTTCACTTAAATTATGATAAATGTGTTGTTAAGGTACTATCTATTGCATGTACGGGTTCAACGCTTACCTTTAAAAAAAATATATAAATATAAAATTAATTGCAAATGCACTGGCAGGAGACAGTCACACACACTCACGCGGACCCACTCCCAAACACTCCAAGCAGGGTCCGTAAGTTACCTCGTAACCTCCGCACGGTTCTTCGCAGGACTTTTCAACGCGTGCCTCATAGAGGGTATATTTTCATCAAACCAGGGAAGCCTCTTTCAATGTGGAGGAGGCCTTTCTAGGTCCCAGTTGGGCTTCATGAAAGGACCATCGACGCTATATCGGAAGTTATGGAGTTCGCCCAAGAAACAATGCGTGGCAGATAATGGGCTGGTGGTTATAAGGAGTACTGTATAGTAGGGATGGGTATCAACCAACAAAATTAGTGACATCGATTATTAATTTTTACTAGTTGATTGATGTGTTGATTAATTGTTACTTAAAAAATCGATTAATCGTCAACTTGAAACGCGAAAAAAACCAATTACACGACAATGTATGCGCAATTCAATTGGCTTTAATGCCACAATTTATCAACTCAGATCCCCTCTTATTTTAATAACAGAAAAAGAAAATTAATATACAAAAAATAATAAATATGTTATACATAAATACTACTACGTTTCATAAATTCCAGACAACAGTTTATAGGAGCGAACAAAATGAAACTAACTTCTATAGTGATCAAAATACTTTTACCTAACATTATAAATTAAAGGTGTATGAAAATAAAGACCTTTTTTTAAGATGTCTGAAAGCAAACATAGATGATTCAGTCGATCTGTCCATATGTCTGTCAATGTTTGTCGCCTGTCTTCCATATATACAATTTTTTTAATATATATTATATATTTGTTTTTCTTTCTTTTTGCAAGCCCTATACAATTTTAATATCCTTTACAGTTTAATATGCATATAAATTTTCAATATTCCTGAATTATCACACAGCAGATTTCCTTTTAAAAAATAAAATATTTTTTTTTTTTTTTTTAAATTAATTTATAACATTAAACGCAGTAAACTGCATAACACATTTGTCGGATTTAAAGAATAATAACGTGACAATAAAAATAATAAATTTGACTTATACTAACTTAATTAATTATAGAAGGCTGTTTCCTTCTTAGAGGGAGATCATGTGGGTGCAGCCTCTTCAGTCTACGCCTTGTTGAGATACGGGTGAGGGAGAAAGCTAGAGGATTTGGGTGCGACAAAAGTCTGTAGTGATAGCGGCAGCTGTGAGAATTAATCACCTCCATAACAGTTGGCACCGCAAGATACCTATGCAGCGTGGTGTTGCGGACGTACCAAGGGGCTCCCGTAAATCTTCTGAGAGCCTTGCTCTGACACGCCTGCACTCTTCTGACGTTGTAGGCAGCAGTAGTGCCCCAAATTTGTATGGCGTAGCGCCAAGCAGGTGCCACTACTTGCAGATAGATGAGCCTTTTATTATTTAAAGATAACTTATTCGATGGGCGGAGGAGCCACTCCAGTTTCTTGAGCTTTTGATAGCAGCGCGCTGTAACTACCTTAATGTGTGCACGCCAGGTAAGACGCTTATCCAGGATCAAACCGAGATACCGGATTTGCTCCATTTGCGGAATGATTCTTGTGTTGTAAGTCACAACCAGACAGACGCCTTGCCTTAATGTGAAGGTACAGTGAGCTGATTTCTCAGAGTTTATGGCTATATTCCAACGCCTGGCCCATGAGTGGAATCTATCCAGGTAGCTGGACAATTTCTCCGCAGCTTCGTTCAGAGAGGCAGAGTTGAAAATAACTGCCGTATCGTCCGCGTAAGTCGCAATAATCGAATGCTCATCTCTATTTGTAGGCATATCAGAGGTATATAAGGAGTAGAGGACCGGAGCTAGGACACTCCCCTGCGGAACACCGGCTCTCATGTGCCTGAAGGTGGAAATTTTGTCTCTTACCGCCACAGAGAAGGTTCGTCGTTGAAGAAAGCTTCGCATTAGTAAAAACTGTTTGCCAGGCAGGAGTAATTTAAATTTATGCAGAAGTCCATCGATCCATACCCTATCGAATGCTTGTTTGACATCTAGGAAGACTGCAGAGGAATACTGTTTCAACTCAAATGCAGTAAGTATGTGATTAACGACTCGATGCAGTTGTTCGGGAGTGCCATGCTGTGATCTAAATCCAAATTGGTGATCAGGAATGGCTTCTTGAACACCCCGTACTGCCAACAATCTACTCAAAAACAATCTTTCAAAAATCTTTGAAAACGTTGGAAGCAGGCTTATGGGCCTATATGATGTGACACAGTTCTCCGGAGTACCAGGTTTAGGTATCATGGATATCGTTGCACACTTCCACTGTGTGGGAAAATGGCAGATCCGCAGCATGCTGTTGAACAGCAACGTCAGGAATAACACTCCCTTCCAAAATAAAATAAAACAAATGCGGATGCAATACATTAGTATTAATTACAGAAGAATTTTTTTTTGTAGTTTTATTTTCTTGTTTCCTTTGTAATACATTTTTTATATGATTTTCACGGAGACTGATTTTTTTTACTGCTCTATGTCATGTTTTGTAAACGTTAATTTAATTTGATAAATAATTATCCATTGAGCAACGATCGATTGTTCGTTGAGATACAGTTATGTAGTTACCTTTTTAGGTACAATACAAATGTTTACTTCACTTACAAATTTACAAATATATTGACATATGAGGTTTAAAATTCGACAATAGAGCGTTACTTGCTATATGATTGCCATCTACTGATTACCAAAAAAAAAAAAAAACAATGTGTGAGTGTGCTTAGCACTCACGAGCTCTTGATGTGAAACATATTCAGTATGTAATTTGCTTACTCTGCAAAGTCACTGCCAGCACAAGCGTAAAAAAGTTTCTTGCGTTCTCTGGTTCTTTCTGCTATGCTTCTTCTTCTTCTTAATATTTGTGTTTGTGTTTGTGAGTTGCTTGCAACCTTCAAACGTATACTCTCTGTTGACCACTTACTTTAAGAGTATATATACTCTTTGAACGCATCACATACAAGAGTGGGCAAAAAAACGTTTGCTGTTCTATTTCAAGTATCACGAAATCCTTAAGACAGAGGATTGATAAATTGCATTGGCTTTTGAATAGCACAAATAAATTGTCCTTGGGAAATAAGGTGAACATTTACAAAACCATAATTGCTCCTGCTTGGCGATATGGTTTGCAGGTGTATGGCATAGCAGCGAGGTGAAACATCACGAAGGTGAGAGTACTGCAGGCCAAGACTTTGCGTATGCTTACTGGTGCCCCTTGGTTCATGCGAACGGCGGACCTTGAAAATGACTTAAAAATACCGAAAATTGGCGATGTGATAAATAGTCAGGCCAAAAAATATATAGAGAGGGTAAAAAATCATCCAAATAAACCAGCAAGACACCTTCTAAAACGACGCGGAATGGAAGAAGTTAGGGTGCCGAGACGGCTGAGAAGATCGCACCCTGCCGACCCCCGTAATAGATCCTTTTATTACACAATACTATATCCCCACTTATTATTTAAGTTGTTTTGTTAATTTTTGTATATACAATTTAATTGAAGTTGTTCTAATAATAACAGAAAAATTAAATATATAACAAAAAAGAATGATACACACAATAAGTAACCAATACAATCATATACACTCACAATAACTACACAACAAAAATTTTCGGTTGTGTCAGCAAATGAAATACATTTCAAGGTGATTGTGTGAATGCAGTGTTATATCTTTTTTCTTTGTCTTCCCTTATGATCGGCAAATAGAAAAAAAACAAATGTCACATGCTTTGTTTTTGCTGGTTTGATTTCGTTTTCACATGTGAAAGACGTTTGTAACGTTGGTTTTCCGTTCCGCTCAAAATGTGGCGCTGCCAGGCTGTGTGCGCTTACATATGAGACACTTGTAGTTTCGCTGTTTTCCTGGTATAAAGGTAGAATTAGCATTATAGAACTTCGGTTTTTCGAGATATCTATGTATATAGGTATAAATGCAACTTAATTAAATTTTAATTATTTATTTAGTTATTTCTTAAAGAAAAGAATAAAGCGCAAGCCCTACCTCTTTTTGTTGTTTTCATTAGATTTTATTTGTTTACGAAGAACGAATCGCGATGATGCGGTGACGCGATGGCGCTCTGACGTCACTTTAAAATTTCACTCTAACGACACCAAAGATGTTTCTCAAAAAAAAAAAAAAAGAATACTTAAATGTTAAAACATATTTGTATTTTCTTAGTGCAGAAAAAAGTTTAATAATCGTAACAAAACCATCGATTATTCGATTAATCGAATCCATATAACATCGATTTAAAAAACACCCATTATTTCAACAAACCAATAAACAAAACAACAATCGAAATACGATTAATAAATTGATCGATACCTATACCTACTGTATAGTGACATAAAGAATGCTAACATAAAGAAATGCAGCGAATAAATGCTGCACTCAGGGGGATCAAAGCAAGGACGCAGACTGCTCATGATGAACGTTCAGAGCATCTACCGTCTGGGAGGGCTTGGAGTAATCAGCGCATTTCGCTTTGTAGGAAGTTGCTTACTCGCATTGGAGTCAGCAGAGGCCTATGATATGAGGTTGCGGACCCTGCGACACGAGACGCTAAACTATGACTACATGGCAGACTCTTTGGGATAACTCGACGAGGGAAGGCTAGACGCACAGACTAACACCCAGCATTTCTGAGTGGGTCGGCAGAAAGTGCGGAGAAGTAAGTTCTAGTGTTAATCTTAGAAAGTGTTCTAGAAGTCCTTCAAAGACCAATCCGCGACCAGAACGGCGGCTAATGAGGGCGGTACCAACCTTGCGAAAGTTTGCATAACTGTTATGCCGCAAGAAGTTGGAAGTCTCTTAATCTTATTACAACACATAGACCTGAAAAGACACACATTTGAGTCATGCAATTAGTAATGAAACTCATTATACAAAAGCACTAAAGCGCATACACCAATTTTACATCATCATTTGCATTTTAAAGGATGCTTTTTTGAGCGCGAAATGTGTTTTTTCTTCAGCGTGTGTTGCTTTGATGCTAATGATGCCAAGCTATTATTTGGCAGAAAGTGATTTTTTTCCTTTGGATTCTCCCTATCTCAATGTCACTCTCGTCCGCCAACATAAATTTGGAATATAATGCAAAAAGCCAAAGACAATTTTCTGTTTTCCCTAAAGTCGTAATATATAAGCTATAGGTATTACATAATAGATAGATAGCACATAGTTTGAAGTTTAAAGAGAGATGATTAGAAAGAGACGGGGACTCTTGAGTGATGTTGTTGGATAGTTTATTTTATTGAATAAGATCCTACGTAGAGAATAAGGAAACTAGTTCATATCTGTTTAAAGTTTTGTCAGGATAGCTGAAGAAATGCAAATATGCATTAAGTGGGGTTACAATTTTATCAGGAAGTTTGTAACGCACTCACTCACTCAAATTTGTTTTGGTTACGCCAAAAGAAAAGTATGTGTTAAAGTTTCAAAAAGTCTATATTTCATTTCGCTTAGCGGTTGACTCAACTGCAAAGACGGACGATTGGTCGACTTACACGTAAAGCCAAAAGAGCGAAAAAAATCACAAACGGCAGAGAAACAATAAGTAAAACTGGAAGCCGATCGAACACGAAGCAAGACTTAAAATTGTATTGTGCTATTGTACGCATGCTAACGAAGCTTCATATATTTCATTCATTATATTGGCACATTAGTAGGAAAGGGTAATAAAAACAATAGAACTGAACTTTATTGTTGTTTCAATAAATGAGCGTATTTCATAGTTGGAACTTCTTCTATTGTCATTGCGCCATTGCTCACAAACACCCTCTTTCTTTTAGTCACATTGCAACGCATGCCGAGTACTTGATAGCTTTACATATAAAAGAGTCTGGGAAATATCTTCATAACTAGCTGATTTTACTTGTACCATGAACTCACTGTAAACGCGCCAGTGAAGTGTATAAAATCGTTTTGTGTAGCTCATTTTTTATTGCTCATGTTGCATATTTGACGTGTTGAGGGGCAAGAAGGCGTTTAATTTGTTGAGATTAGCATTCAAGCAGACGAAAGTGAAAGTTGTTGGGCAAATCCGTCGTTAAAACGTTAGCCAGGTCGTGCTAAAAACGCATTCATTTAATGTGTCATTGA
This sequence comes from Cacoxenus indagator, assembly GCA_035041755.1. NCBI lineage: Eukaryota > Metazoa > Arthropoda > Insecta > Diptera > Drosophilidae > Cacoxenus > Cacoxenus indagator. Next base: position 446,014 of record JAWNKX010000032.1, on the reverse strand, counting down.
AATTAACGACAACGACGACGACAACAACAACGACGGTAACGATGACGGCGACGACAACGTCGATGACGATGCGTTTGCATGATACAAACGTCAACTTATGAGTTTGTTGTTGTACGCACGAACATTTTTCATATGCCAACAGCAACGAACAAAAGTAAAAGTCGCCGAAGAAAAGCGCAGCGCAACACCAACAATAACATGAACAAAAACAATAAGCGAATGGGAAACCCTTGCACAAGGACACGCAGTTGAATTATGCTGCGTCGGCAGACAGACAAACAGACAGGCAACAACAACGGCAACGACGGCAACAGCGACTGTGACAGTGACAGCGACAGCCACAACAACACTAGCACTCGTATACGCTCACTGCTGGCTTTCTCTCTCACAGCTGCTAAGACTTCAGTTGCGCTTGTTGTTAGTGTAATTGTTAGTCTCGTTATTTAGTATTAAAGTCACTGTTAAAAATGTCCACTACTGCTGTTATCGTTTGTTAACAGGGGCACACCTTGGGTCTCAACATAAATAGGTTGAGACATAGCGCATGTTATCATAACATACTGTGCATACATGTGTTACATTCAATGGTAACACGCTTCGTGGGACATTTTAACATTAGTCTTTATTACAGAGTATACAGTAGTATCAGCAGTAACTGCCATAAAACGACGAAACCTTTCACTGCTGTGGTTACTGTACGTGCCCGCTCGGCTGTTGCCATGCTGCTGCTACTTATTTCTTGTGCGCCTAGCCTGTTTCGTGCTGCTTGGCCCTTTCATCGTTCGTTCATTTGTTCGTTCGTTCACTGTACGTCCGCTCGTTTGAGGTTCGTTTGTTCGTTCGCTTGTTCGCTCGTTCGTTCCTTCATTCGGTCGCTTAGCTCTTGTCTTACTTGGTTTGCTTGTCTGCTTTGCTTGTCTGCTGGCTTGTCGTCCTGTCAGGATAGTTGCGATTTTTTACATGCCACGTTGCGCCAATGACACGCAGTATGAAACAGGACTCAGTAAAAGACGGGCACGCGTTCGCGGCAAACACGAGTTCAAATCGAGTTGCTTAATTTGCTGTAGTCGAAGTCGTAGACGTAGTGGTAGTCGCAGATAAGGTTAAAGTCGCACTAGTAGAATTAGAAACTCAGCCCTTGCAGGACATGCAAGAGCAGCAGCAGCAGCATCGGCACCAATAAATTAGCTGAACTGTGCTCTGGCTAAAAGCGAGCGATTGCGAACTATGAACGTGATCTGTGGACGCGAATGGAAACGTGAGAATGCGTGTGTAAATTTCGGCCAACAATAAAAAAAACACACAAAAAAAAAAAACCGATTGAAAACAGTGGCGGCTACTAGCAAGAGAAACAACAACAAAATAAGTAAGCGCGTGAATTGGACACGGTTGCACTTAAATACGTACTTTTTGAATTTTTTTAATGTGTTTCTGTGTGTGTTGGTTTGTTTTTGTTTGCTACGCGCCAAGTTAACTTCGTTGAACTGGTTTGTTTATTTGTTTTATCGACGACTTCTATTTTCTCTCCAGTCATCTCTCTGCCCATCTGTTTGTATTCAAACCATTGTTCTCGCACTTCATTTTATCGCACTTGCATGCAGCGCAATGCAATCGAAGCGAAAATCGTTTGTTTTGGTTTTAAAGTTAGACTGTTTTTTTTTATAATTTTTTTTTTGAATCAACTGTTTTTTGGCCTTAATTGCTGGTTAATTCAAACACATTCAACGTTCGCACGGTCGTACACGGGCAAGAATTTTGCCGATGGGCACGATAACATGCAAATAAATGAATTTAAGTGAAGCTGTATGATTGTTTTTGGTATTTGTGTATTTATTTTTTTATTTTTTTTTTTACTAACGAATGGAAAAAGCAAAATAATAATAAAGGAGCGAAAAAAGAAAAAAAAATACGAAAATGCAGAAGCCTTGTCGCTGCTTATGTAAGACGCACGCAATTTCAGTTGGCCGTGAAAGCAGCTGAAAAGCAGCACCAACAACAACAACACAAACAATCAAAACAATAACAACAGTTACAGCAACAACAATAACAACAGCTACGACAATGAAATCAGTAGCAGCAGCAACATTGAACAAAGCATCAGCAGCAGCAAAGTCAGACAAGCAGGCGATGCAAAGCACAGCAGCATTGCAGCATCTTAGGCGCTGCTTTGGGGTGTTTTTACTTTATTTGACGTCTGTGCATTTCGATGGTTCTGCGTGTGTGTGTGTGTGTGTGTGTGTGTTGGTGCACATATTTCCGTTGCCTTACATTCAATTTAAATCCGTTAAAGCCTTTCGAGCATTTTAATCGTTGTCGTAATGTTGTTAAGCAATGCAAGGCGAAATTTTTGTTTGTCATTTGATGTTCTTGTTAATGTTCCTTGTTTTAATTTTTCATTGTTGCTGCTGTTACTATTTTGTTGTAGTTTTCTGTTCATTTGTGCATAATGTATGCCAAACAGCAAAGACATGAGCCATGAGCTATAACGATGTAATAGCACAGTAAGGCAACGAATGCAAGGCAAAGCAAAAATAGGCAAACGTTTTTCTATGCTTCGCGCCGGCGAATGCATAGTGTAAAAAGTTTCTGCATACTTTGTGGCTGAATTTCTTCCTTTCTTAATACGTTGCCTTGCTATTCTTGTGTTCCGCGTAACTTTTATTGTTGTTGATTTTATAATATTTTTTAATAGTACATATGAAAACAAAAAAAAAAATTTCTTTCGCTAAGTACTTTGTTGTTGTACTTTTTATTCGTCACAACCGAAATTGTTACACGGCCACTGCGAAGGCCACAAGAATGGCTGCCAAGGAAGCGCATAAAGCGAATGTTCGTTCGTCTTATGGGCGTGGAAATGTATAATGTTTAGCTGAGTGGGTCGCCGTGTCGCCGTTAGTGCCGTTGTTGAATTTTGCCGAAATTATAATTTGATATTGTGATTGTTTGTAATTTGGTTGCAATAATAATAACAATAATAATGTTGATGATGACGATGAACATTAACTACTCTGTTTTGTTTTTTTTTTTTTGTTATCTTAGCTTCCATTTTGTATCAGCTTTCGTTTCGTAATAGGCGTAAAAAACAAATGACAATAACAACAGCAAATTTAACAAAGATCAAGACATGAATAACTATATTAAAAAAAAAAAAACAATTCCTGAGCATAGCCAAGGATTGGTTTGAAATGTTATATGCTATGGTGGATGAGGCTGGAGCAGAGGTTAGAGTTATCGCAGGCGTGGCAAGAAATATGTTCTCAAAAGGAATTTATATTTCTACTTTTTATTGGTCGTCTTTTTGCTTTTGTTGTTGTTGTTGTAGTGCACTACGCAAATGGAACTTTTTTTACTGCATACCTTTGTGCAGCACATGCAAAGATGTTTAAAATGGCAAACAGTTTTTTTTACATCTTTTGTTAACGTTTATTTTATATGTGTTTGAGTGAGTGTGCTTGTGGCCTTTTGTTATTTTACTTTGCTTTTTCAATTCCTCTTTGAGTTTCGCGCGCGTCGCTAGTTTCCGTTTCCGTCTCCGCTTGTATTGCCCTGACTCCCAACTACATACATATATGAATATGCTTATTTGTGAATTTGCAATTGTTTGTCTGTGTTTTTACACTCCATAATCAAAAAATTGTTCATTTTTAGCTTACGAAACTAATTTAAAAACATTTTTGTATCCTTTCAAAACAACCCACTAAACATCGAAAAGCGCAATGATCAAAGTGCTGCAAAGACTTGTTGCTACTTTTTGAACACTTCAAAGACAACAAGCACGAACTAAGTGGAAATCAACTCAATGAAAGAAAAAACTTTTTTTTGCAACGTAGCGAAAACTCAAGGCTATAATAATTAAAAGTTTTCAAAATGCAATAATGGAAAACGTTCAACGGGTTTAATTACTAAACAACTCAACCAAATCGTAGTTAACTTTAATACGCACAAATCGAGTCGTTAGTACGGTTTTCCGCTCTAGCAAGCGACTCTACATTTTTTGTTATTGTTTTTTTTTGGAAACATTTTTTTGTCTTAGTTTTCTATAACTTAATCAATGTTGAATATTTAAAATTTTATAACAACAACGAGCGAATCCAAACCATTAAAATCTGATAAAACAAATCAAACATTGGCATCCTCCAACATCACAGCAACTTCAACTAGGTGTTTAACTAAGGTAAGTAACTTGTCTACTCACACAAATGCGTTTTTTTTCGTTATAGCGTTATTAGGTTGGCTTTAATGAAAACATTTACTATCATGAAGATTCTCCAAGAGCTTTCCAACCATTATAAATAACTTAGGCTGCTCAAGCTTTGATAAAATGAATAATGTCGATAACAAGGATATTATTTATTTTTGTTTTGCACAATAGTTTATCTAATGGTTCTGCTCTAATTTCATGGCAAGGCTGTGATTATTTAGAGTTTTTAATTTCACTAATGCAATAGCAACGATCGGACATATGCGAAGACTTTGAGCACTTCAAAGAAAGGCTCAAAAGAATGCACAAAAAAAAAAGATTAAAAAAAGCACAAACTTTATATACAATTCAACTTTGCATTTGCACTGTCCTTCAGTCCAACGACTACTTTGCCATACTTTGAGGCAGCGATAATTACATTCCCATGGTTCCTCTCAAAAGCTGAATCCCTGACTAAGTGTAACAGTTCGTCTTCGAATTAAAATTGAGAAATCGTAGGCATAAAGTAGTTGAACTAGTTGGAAAGGCAAACTATTTGAAAATCAAGCGCCTTTCAATCAGTCTTAGTAATCAGAAGGATGTGCCGTACCCGCATAACATAGAGCTTATTTTCAATTGGAAGTAATGACACTAGTTGTATTTAAAATAGAGTGGGCCTAAGTGGAATGTCAGGATACTGCCGTCAGCAGTCTCAACTTAACCTAACCTAACCACCTTGACGGGTCGAGTTGTCCGCAGTGAATTACTGATATCGAAATTTCCGGAACGGAATACAGCAAACCACTCCTGGGTCTGGCGTTCACTCACATTAAAATTACCGTAAACCGCGCAAATTTCTTTGCATGTTTTTGCAGCGTTTTTACGTTTTTATAGTAAAAAAACATCACATAGCGTATTTCTCAGATATTTCACTCTTTTTCAAATCAATGTAACTATTAACACTACAAACGGATTACAGCACTTCCTTCACAACAAAGGAAGACTGAAATATCACATTTCAAACTGGTGTTCGGTTAACAAAATTGTATTAGAGTACCATAATATATGGGTGTCAATACCATCTAACATCTAAAAAACCTTTTTTGTATTTTTATTTTTTTTATATTTAATTTTTTTGTTATTATTAGAACAACTTCAATTAAATTGTATATACAAAAATTACCAAAACAACTTAAAGTAGTAAGTGGATATAGTATAGTGTGGGTATAATAATATTAAAAAGATCTGTTACGGAGGTCGGCAGGGTGCGATCTTCTCAGCCGTCTCGCTACCATAACTCCTCCCATTCCGCGTCGTTTTAGAAGGTGCCTTGCTAGTTTATTTGGATGATTTTTACCCTCTCTATATATTTTTTAGCAGACTATTTATCACATCGCCAATTTTCGGTATTTTTAAGTCATTTTCAAGGTCCGCCGTTCGCATGAACCAAGGGGCACCAGTAAGCATACCCAATGTCTTGGCCTGCAGTACTCTCACCTTCGTGATATTTGACCTCGCTGCTATGCCACACACCTGCAAACCGTATCGCCAAACAGGAGCAATTATGGTTTTGTAAATGTTCACCTTATTTCCCAAGGACAATTTATTCCTGCTAGTTAAAAGCCAATGCAATTTACCGATCCTCTGTCTTAAGGATTTCGTAATACTTGAAATATGCGTCTTGAAAGTTAGCCGCCTATCCAAATACATACCCAGGTATTTGTAACCTGAATAGTGTTCCAGCAGCTGGTTTCCAATGAAAAGTCCCGGACAGAAATCCGGCCGTAAGGAGTACGTCACATTGGCACATTTGTTTTTGTTAATGCAAATGTCCCAACGCAGGTATTGCTGCAGTGAGTCCGTGGCTTCGTAAATGTACCTGTTTCTGACGAGGATGGCCGTATTGTTTGCAAACGTGGCAATGATCAGATCCAGAGGATCCTCCAGCGGTATTTCTGACCCAGTGGGCATGTCGTGCGTGAACAGGGTATAGAGTGTAGGCCCCAAATCGCTACCCTATGGGACACCTGCTCAAATAGCCTTGATGCTAAATTCCACACCATCCAGTACCACTGAGAAGGTCCAGTTCTCAAGGTAGCTGCGCACAATTAACCATAGTTGAGGAGGCAAGGGATTCTTGAGCTTAGTGAGCAGCCATTCGTGCCAAACTCGGTGGAAAGCCTGCTTTACGTCAAGATACGCTGCCACCACGTACTCCTTATCCTCAAATCCTTCGAGAATAAATTAACCACCCTATTCAGCTGCTCTGGAGTTCCGTGGGACTTACGAAAGCCAAATTGAAAGGAAGGAACTACTTGCTTTACCTTTTTTAAGTCCAGGATCCGTGTCAGCTAACAGCGTTCAAACAATTTTGCTACAGTGAGTAGCAGGCTAATTGGCCTGTAGGAGTCTAAGGTGTAAGGGCTCTTGCCGGCCTTATGAATCATGCAAATTCTCGCCTTCTTCCACTGTTTCGGAACATATCCCAATCTCAGCACTGAATTAAAAATGAGGACCAGAAAAAGCACAGCTTTTAACGGCATTACCTTAAGTGTAAAGTTGTCCAGTCTTTCTTCACCTGGAGCCTTTTTAGTGTTCAACCCTTTAATATGTGCTGAGACTTCCTCGGCTGTAATGGGAGCAACCGGGAGGCATAATTGGCCAGCGCTTTCAAGTCTCTTATGGATCTGGCGAACACTGAGTTCTGAGTTGGTATCAAATGGCTGAAATCGAGCTTCCAATTCCTCGGCGAAAGCCTCGGCTCGCTCACTTCAAGATCTAGCCCAGGATCCGTCAGCCTTCTTGATTGGAAATTTTAGGGTTACCTGTTATTTTTACCTTCTCGCCACCTTCCACAAGGAGTGCTGTGTGGGGTCTTTGGGGGAGACATTTGACAAAAACCTGTCATTTTCTTCCTGTTTATGCAGCGTCAGCAGCTTTTTTACTCTATTCGACACTCTACGAAAAACCCTGTCCACAATAGGGTCGCGGGTGCGACTAAACTGTTTCCTAAGTCTCCTCTTAATAAACAGCAGTGTCTCAATAGCTGGGAGAAGTCCAGAACGCATTCTTGAGCCATGTGGTGGATTTAAGGGGGCGGCAATGAGAGCAGCTGAGTGCACCTTATTTAGAAAGATCGAGTGCGCGTCTTCAATGTCTTCGGGCATCAGCATTTCCAAGTTTAAATTTAGAGATTCATCCAGATCTCGGCAAATTGCATCTAAGTCAGTTCCAGGTGACAGCAGTCGTCCTTTTATTGTTTTGATCTTCGGAGTGGAATCAAAATCAACCACAAGGGGAAGATGATCAGAGGAGAGTTGATACTTAGTCCTGATAGACAACTCATCCGAACGCAGCCCATTATAAATGAAGAAATCAATAGCGCTGGGTGTGTGTCTTTGGGCGTACGGAAAATGGGTCGCTTGACTAGTTGCTAGGATATGAGCTGTTTTGCACAACTTCCTGTAGGCAGCTACCCCTTGTATCCGCTCTAAAATTACCCCAAACTCTGCTTTTGGCGTTGAAGTCTCCACCTATGAGAAACATTCTTCCTAGATTGCTTAAAAGATCTTCGAAGTCTACAGTTGACCAATTAAGATGCGGAGGTAGATATAATGCAGAGACTATTAACTCGCCCCTACTGGTTGAAATCGGGATGGTGGCCATCTGTAATTTCGCTGTTCTCACTGGCTCTTGTAAAGAATAGCAGATTTCTTGCTTAATAAGCACAGCCGCTCCTCCTCTAGGCCTGTTGCTGGGATGGTCTGCCTTGTGAATATTGTAGCCAGTTATAAAGATCTGGACTCCAGTTTGTTGTTTAAGGCTGAACAGTTTTGTCCAGGCTGTTTAATTTATCTTTGAAAACTCGGCAGTCCTTACTCCAAGCAGCATGTTTCTCACCGCAATTTATGCAGCAAAGGTCCTCCACAGCCAAACATTGGGTGGTGATATGGTTTTGCCCACATTTTCCACAAATCAACTGTCGCAGACAATAATTTTTGGTGTGCCCAAATCTAAAGCATCTATAGTACGCGTTTTCCATGGAGCTCCATATTGATAGCATTTTTTAAGGGCATGCAAAAGCTTATTGCGTACTACTTTATAAATGGAGCTTAACTTTAATTGAAATGCTGAGGCATACAAAAGTGCTAGAATGCAATGTAGACCGGCGTAAGGATCAAGGATATTATTTGTGAGACAAAGCCTCAAAATCATTACTTGTGTGCTAAGAAGAGCAGATTAAGAATTTAAAGTCATGCCCGGCAAGTGATTGCGTTTCTTTTTACAATTTTATACAACATTTTTCGCTTGCTTTAGGTGCTCCAAAAATGCTATTTAATTTACTCATGGATTAAGGGAAGATTTTATTGGAATCGTTAGCTGAGGCTGCACGCAAATTAAAAAAAAAAAAAATATATATATATATATATACAAAAAAAAAATATTGAAGAAAAAGCACTGAGCGCTGCTTAATATTGCAATGGCTGCGTGTGATTTGTGTGTATGAAACTTTGTGCGTTAATTACCGGCAGCTGACGTGAAGTATGCAACACTTACTTTTAACTTCGAAAGTATCGTAAAATAGCGAGAAAGTGTTTGTGCAAATATTTTAAACGAAGAGAAGCACGCACAACAACAAAAAATAATTGCAGATAAGCCAAAATATAAACTTACAAATACAAAGAGAGAGATCTAATGAGAGAAACTATGTGAGTGGGTGAGGGACGAAGACCAGGAGATGGTGGGAGAGGTATAAAGACATGCCTGCAAGTGCATTTTTAACATGAGCATGCGGCACGTGGCGTTTGTTAAAGTGCGTGTGGCAAGTTTTGGTTTTTAATTAAATGCAATTGCAAGAATAACAACTATAACAACAACGGCAGCAGCAACAACAACAACAACAACAGTACAGAAATGGCAAACGATTTAGAACAAATTAAACGAACTGATTAAATGCTAAATTACCCCGAGGCACACTTGACACGAATAACGAGCGCACGAGAAACAGTGTAAGCTTAGGGCTTCGTGTTAATAATGATGATGATTATGATTATGATGATGAGTATAATGATGATTATGATGATGATGTTTGTAATGACGCCGCCATAATGATGATGATAACCAACACACATACTACAATCACACAGACAGCACATCGGAACTCTTATTCTGTCTTCCCATTTCTATATCCCCATCTCAACTTTTTAATTCTCAATCTCTCTCTGTCTCTATCTCCCACTGTACTCATAACCCTCCAAATTCCGTGCAATTCGAATCCGACTGGGCTAGCTTAGCTGGACCATTCAGTCGCTGTCCTGTTATATCCGGCCCCATATGAAGTTAAGTTAAGTTATGTTCGTTGAATTTGGTTTGAATTGGTGTGGCTGACTATTTTCGATTTTAATCGTTTTCATTGTTGGCTAAAAACATGCAATACGAAAATATCGCCAGATAAATTGGACGATTCACTATATGACTCTGTGCACTTGTAATTGTTTGTGTGTATGCGTGTGTGTGTGGATAATTTCGTGTTGTTGCTTGCCAAAAAAATGAAAGCAAATTTAACAAGGCTAAACGTATCCACTCGACTCAACTGAAGTGAAATCAACAGAGCTCAGCTCAGGTCAGGTCAACGTAGATAAACTATACGCGATTCAAAGTGAGCCGCATGGGGTTCCCGTAGCTAACTGTCTATCCATTTTGTCCGTCTGTTCGTCCGTCCGTGTGACCATCTGTGCAAGTTTTTTTGTCCATAACATTTGCTAAATGAATAATTGTAGCATGAACCGAACGGCATTTGGAACTTGAAATGTGATCAGCGGCATGAACACACACACACACACACACACACGCACGCACACACACACACACACACACACACACACACACACACACACACACACACACACACACACACACACACAACACACACACACACACACACAACAAACAAACAAACACACACACATACACACACACAAACAAACACACACACACACCAACGAATAAAGCCATCGATTCAGAACGCAAGACAAGCAACGATAAAGAAGAGTTCATGTCATTCGTCGGCGCCGCGCCGATGTCTAAAGGCAGTAGGTCACCACAGAGACCTGTCTTGACACCAACATCGACGCAAGCCTAGGAGGCCCGACAAGGGCAACGTTGATGACCCTTCTGGCGAAAGCGAGATCAGCAGGAGCTGATGGTGGCCCCAAAGAGAAACATAAACCAGACGCACCGCGAACTTCTGGAACATATAGTGGCATTCGGCATTCAGGCCTTGTCCAACTTCGAGAGCTGTTACAACGTGGTCACGCTCAAAAGGAAAGTAGGCACACAGATGGCTTCAACATCAAAAAACCCCTTCTTTGCGACACCATCACGTAAAACGCCACCAAGGAAGTCGAAAAATCTAATGGCCGGTACACCAAACCCATCGTCTTTTGTGAAATCCCACGAGCGACACGAACAGTGGATCACAGCGTCAAAGCCACTTCTAACAGCAACCATCATCTCAGTGTGGCGAGAACCAAGCAGCATCTACAAGGAAGAAATGGCAGTGAGTGAGACCTGATGCGATCCTGATAGAGAAAACGAGTTAGATTTTGTACAGCGAAATATTCCGAATGGTGAAGAGTGACGGGTACCTTCAATGTGTTGGCGTCAGTGAGAGGAAAATCCGTCGTACAACGAAGGGCGGGATGCTCATCGAGCTAGATGGCATCTCCAACAACGTACTCAAGATTGCCATTGCAATTAGAACGGAACAGTTCGCGGAGCTATACAGCAACTGCGTCCTACGCGCTGTTTTTCCAACACGATGGAAAAGTCAGAGACTTGTCCTGCTCCCGAAGCCACGTAGACCACCTGACGCTCCGGCCTATTGGTCTACTGGATACTGCGGGAAAAATCCTCGAACAGATCGTTTGCAAGAGGATTGAGGCAGCATTGGAACAATCAGGTGGCTTGCCGCAGTCACAGTTTGGAATCACCAAAGCGAAATCCACGGTAGATGCTATACTAGAACTAACGACGACTGCGCAGATGGCAATTGAAGGCACTAGATGGAGAATTGGTACTAAAAAGTATTGCTTAGTGGTCACTTTGGATTTGAAGAACGCCTTTAACACGGCAAGCTGGCACGAGATTCTAGGCGCAGTTAGCAACTCTGGAGTACCAGCTTATTTAAGTAAGTTGATCCGCAGCTAATTCGACAACCGCGTACTGCTATACGACACTAGCGAAAGACAACACTGCCACGGTGTAACGGTGTTAGGGGGGGGGTAAGGCTCAGTCCTTGGACCCCTTCTCTGGAACATTATGTACAATGGCGTCATACAATTGAATCTGCCCAGCAATGTTAAAATCATTGCTTTTGCTGATGATATTGCTATTGTGACGGTGGCTAAGGATGTCCGCGATGTGGAGCGCCTGGCAAACGTGGCAATCGAAAGTACCCAAAACTGGATGACCGACTCTCTTTCAAGTCCCATTGTCAAATGATACAGAAACAAGCGGCGGAATCATGCAGGACACTTACAAGAATTCTAGTCAACGCACGAGGACCAAGACAGTGACGAAGACTGCTACTCCAAGGGGTGACGAGATCCATTATGTTATATGGCGCACCAGTGTGGGTAAGTGCGCTAAAGACAAGGAGATACCGTAGCGGAATAGAGTAGGTCTACAGACTGGGGGTCATAAGGTTATGCTGCGGATTCCGGATGATATCGGATGACGCGGCGCTAGTGATTGCTGGCCTGATTCCGATAGAATTGCTAGCCACTGAATTTGCAGATTCTTTTATTGCAAGAAGATCAGGCGAGCATCATATGCACAGAGTGCGGAGGGATCTGCGAATGAGAATCATACGCGAGTGGCAAGCCCCCTAGTCGACATCAAGGAAGGGACGTTGGACACACCCTCTGATACCCAACCTGGAGCCATAGCTGAGCAGAAGACACGGTGAGGTAAATTTCTATCTAGCACAATTGCTGAGTGGACACCGCTGTTTTCGCAGCTACCTTCATAGGTTCGGCCAAAAAGTGTCCCAATTGTGCACGTTCTGCGAGGACGGGAGCATCGAAGACCCCGAGCACGTCGCGTTCGTCTGTGGCAGATTCGCGCGTGCCAGACGAGAACTGGTCGATCGCATAGGGGAGCAGCCGACGAGCAACCTCTGCGAAGTGATTCTCTACAGTGTATTAACTGGCATGCCGTTTCCGACTACACAGAGGAAATTATGAAAACACTGAGATGCCTGGAAAGGACATGAATGCAGCAAAGAGACGGATGAGGTGCCGGGCGCACACCCTACGGAGCAATGCTAATCGGGGGTACCATAGGGTAGTGCGCTCATGTTAGGTTAAGCTGTTTTGAAATAAAAAACAAACACACACACACACACACAGCACCAGCTTGGAAGAATATGGCGCAATGCTTGACGAACTTGTCGAGGATGCAAGATCCCATCACCCCACTGTCATCGCGGGCGACTTCAATGCATGGGCGATCGAGTGGGGCTGCCCCGCCACAAACGCGAAAGGGCGCTGTCTACTGGATGCATTCGCCATACTTGATATCGTCTTGGCAGACTCGGGCCCAGGACATACGTTCTCTCGACAGGGAGGCGGGTCCATCATAGACCTCACATTCGTAAGTGCCTCGATAGCAAATTCCACGTCTTGGTCCCTTAGCGAACACTATACTGGAAGCGATCACATGGCTATAGTATTCTCGATCCATGAAGATGTAGAGGAAAGTACGCAGCGCCAGAGCCAATACCAAGCAGGATACAGGATACATGCTGAGCACAGAGACTACCGAGGAGCCGATTACTGCTGAAGACCTGATGACTCGGGTACAAGTCGCCTGCAACCCCAGCATGCAGCCCAGACGCAGGTATAAGAGACACCATGAGGCAGCCTACTGGTGGAACGACGAAATAGCAGCGGCCCGTGAGAGATTCTTGCGAGCACGGCGACTACAGAAGAGAGCGCGCTATCAGGAGAGGGCACTCGAGTTGCAGATTTTACTCAAGCGTAGGCGGAAAGAGCTCAAAGTGGCGATTCGCGAAAGTAAGAGGCGTTGCTTTTTTGCCCTATGTGATGAGGCTGACCGCGATCCTTGGGGACGAGCATACCGGATCGTGGTACAGAAAATAAGAGCCCCAAGACCAACAGCGCCTACCGATCTATTGGAAATGGCACATATAGTGGCGACCCTGTTTCCCCAACAGCCAGACGTCACTGAGAGGTACACCAGCACAGCACTGGAGGATAATAATGGCTTTTATCCAGTAAGCCAAGAAGAGATATGCCATGCAGGCCGGAGGATAGCGAACGCGAAGTCACCTGGTCCCGATTTGGTGCCAAACTTCGTACTAAATGCGGCTTTAACTCTGCTTCCGGACACTTTCAACAGAGTGTACACGCAATGTCTGCGCGACGGTGTCTTTCTGGCAAGGTGGAAAATACAACAACTAGTGTTGATTCCAAAAGCGGACAAGGATCCAAGGGAACCATCCTCGTACCGGCCCATCTGTCTCCTCTATATTTTTCCGCCGGAAAAATTTTTGAGAGAATAATATGCGACTGGATCGAGGCAGCAGTGCGGAGTTCTGGTGGCCTGTTTTCTATGCAGTTCGGGTTCACTAGGAAGAAAAACACTGTAGACGCTATCCAGGAGCTAACCAATAAAGCTAAGGCGGCCATCGAAGGTACGCGTTGGAAGGGGGGTACCTGACGTTCAATCTGTGGTCTACGAGTGGCTACGGACGTCCGGGCTGCTGCTGGCCGAACACAAGACGGAAGCCGTGCTCATCAGTAGTCGAAAAAGAGTGGAACAGGCTCGGGTTCAAGTAGGCGAAACTGTCATCGTGTCAAAGAGGTCCATTAAATACCTCGGGGTGTTGGTGGATACGCGACTATATTTTAAGGAGCACCTTGCGTATGCAAACCAAAAGGCCGCTGCGGCGTGCAGAGCCCTAAGCAGGATCATGGCCAACTCTCGTGGACCCCGGCAAGGATGACGGATGTTACTCCAAGGGGTAACTAAATCTATAATGTGGTATGGAGCCCCAATCTGGGCTAAGGCTATGGCCATAAGGAGCTATCGCAGAGGACTCGACTCCACATACCGCTTGGCGTACGATTTCAGAAGATGCTGCTCTTGTCATTGCAGGGATGATACCGATTGACATCCTAGTGGAGGAGGCTTCGGAGATCCACGACGAGGTTCAGCAGACGGGCGCGATGAGAGAGGTAGCACGAGCGCAAGCAAGAACGCGAAGCCGAGCAAAGTGGCAACACAGATGGAACTGCTCAACAAATGGGCGTTGGACGAATAGGATCATCCCAAGTCTGGATGATTGGCTGGACAGGAAGTATGGGGAGGTCAATTTTCATCTCACCCAGCTCCTCAGTGGACATGGATGCTTTATGGCATATCTGTACCGTTTTAAGCACGCAACCGATCCGTACTGTCCCTCTTTCGAGGCCCGGGTGGTGGAAGGCGCATAGCACGTACTACTCAACTGCAACAGGTTCATAGAGGGTAGAAGATAAATGGAAGCGACACTGGGGGTCACCCTAACAGATAGGAATTTAATTGCCCTGATGGTGTCGAGTGAGCAATGCTGGAGGGCGTTGAGCAACTTCGCGGCATCGACAATGACGACGCTGAGGTCACAAGAGCGGTCCCGGCGTAATGAAGGAGCCGGTAAATAGCCGGAACTATACCCCGTGATAAAATGCCTTGCGGCGGTTCCGCGGGGTCATGGTTACATCTATTTTTTTTTCTTTTTTTAACATTACTTTATTTCTTATGTCTTAACTCTATAATCTGTCATCCTAATACTGTCTGTATACTGTATATGCGCGCGCCCAGGCACGCTGCACATGGCGATATGAGCAATATTTCTTCTATTCTCTTGCCAACAACGATAAACAATACATGCAAATCGTTTTACAGTAAATTTTCAACTTAACAAAGCTACAATAACACCAACAACAACAAAAAATGGCGGAGTGCGAGGACTGACACACAAAATGAAGAGTTTACAAAAATTGGTCAATCTGTTTGAGGGGTTGATAGGCAGCAGTGGCTGCAGCAGTACAATGGCCAACGATGCAACCATTGATAAAATCACAGACGAAAGTCGAAAGTTGCAAGTTCAAAGCAGAGCATGACAGTAAATCCGAGAGTAAAAAATAAATAACCAAAAAAAAAATAAATAAATAAAAAACCAGTTGAAACAAAATGGGTGCAAATGTTTGAGCAGGCTTCGTGCCGATGGCTTTGCAGTACACATGTAAACACCCATAGAAACACATAGAGTCCAGCCTGTTGGGTTGAGCGAGAATAAGGGACTGAGTGACGGAGCAACTGCGAGAAGCGTAGGCAAAAAAGCCAGACAACTTCAACATTTCCACACAAGTTTTTCTCACGGTGTACACGTTGACCGAAATTCTCTGGCGAATTTGATTTGATTCCTTTACGCGGAGCTGAGCAGAAGCAATGAGTTTCGTACTGGCTTTGAAGCAATTTCAGCTCAAATCAAGCACTGCAAATCGATTTAAACCAACAAACGACTTTTTGTCGGCGGCAATCGCTTGTCTTTTATGTGTGTGTGTGGTGAAGCGTGCGACAACGGGCTCTCAAAAGTTGTGCAGGACAACTCAACGTGGACATATCGCTTGTTGACCAGCAGATGATCCGCAATCAGCGCCGTTTGCCGTACTGTTCTCGCCTACTAAACTGAAAGGGAATTGTTGCATTTTGGATTCGATGTGAATGATGTGTCCTTTCATTGGGCATCAGCGATTGTGTAATCATTTTTATAGCCAATGCTGTGAGCGTTAAAGGGGGTTCAGTGAGGGCTTAAACGACTATGAGGATGGTGGCTAGCATCCTGAGGTTGCCGCTGGATGGTGTGATTGGTTGTGGTGATGGCTATGGTGGTAGCAGTATCCACCAACGTCGTCGTTGAACTTTTCGAGGTTATCGTTGTCGGAGGCATACGGCTGCGGTGCTTTGATAAATCGCATCGTATTTGCATGTGCTGGCGATATGATCACAAGATTCAATAAAAGTGATTTAGCGACGAGCAGCTACAATGAACAACCGCCAGCCAGTGTAGGCAGCAGAAGTCCGGGAAAAGCCAACGAATTAAAATTGCTGATTAGACAACACAAATAGAAAGATTCATTGAAAAAAATATTTTCAATCGCAACGAATTCTCATTGTTTTTGTTGTGGGTCTACGTTGATTAGGATTGTTACGTGCTAATCATTATATGACTCTAAATAAGGTACTATAGACACCCAACACGAACCGAATTCATATGGTATATACAGTCAAACCTGTCTATGTTGACCACCTTCAGTTCAGGCATTTTCGGTAAACTTATGCAGGTGGTCAGATTATATAGGGGTTGACTTTTAGTTGCTTTTTTAAATTATTTTTTGATTGACTACCAATAAACATTAATTTTCTTTATTAATAATGTATAATATTATATTATAATAATTATATACATATGAAGGTGTACTTATGATTTAATTAAAATTACTGGTTAGCTGTTTAAAAATGTTAGTTTTCGTAATAAATTTTTTTTTTAATAGCACATTTATTGCCTATTAAATGGTCCACTGAGTCCGGAAGATACTCGCAGCTATATTCAATAAGACTCTTATCGAGGTGAATTCTCACTGATTGAATTAAAAAATCTGACAAAAAAGTGGTCAACTTACAAAGTACAGGTTCAACTTATGCAGGTTAAAAATATGAATTTTGTGTTAAAAAAAGTTGGATCTATCGAAAAGTGGCCAACTTAGGCTATTGGTCAACTTGTGAGGGTGGTCAGGTTAACAGGTTTGACTGCATATATAGTAAAGGTACTTTCCTTTTTTTTTATCTGGTGACATTTTTTCCAAAATGCCAGGCATCTACTAAAGTGTATTTGAAATGAGAAATATTTATCTTATTGTAATCTCAGCTTGAGCGTCAATCTTATGGCTGCTAATTTTCTACTCAAATAGCATAATCCAAATAACATAACTTTAATTCAATTTCATTAAATTCCACACCAATTCCACTCTTAACTAGTAAAGTTCAAATCAAAGTTTTTATTACTTAATTCGTTTTTACGAGTGGCTCCCCTTAAATAGCGGAACCAACCACAAAAGTGGTGGAAGTGGTGGGCAGTTCCAACTGTATAGCAGCACCATTTTTAACACAGCTACAAAATATTGTTTGTATAAATAAATAAAATAAGAAATAAAAAATAACTAAATAAATAATATTAAAAAAATCTATATTAATAAAAATTTTAATGCACTCAACTCAAATCTTCAAAATCTTCCCGATTGCGTTGAATTTTTACACAACGTTTTATTATAATACGTGCATGACTTAGCACACTTATTATATAAGTAGATGGCTTTAGGGTGGAGTTAATTTGATTTAACGCATGTGGTAGTCACTTCCTAGTTCAAATATTCGGTGATATAAAAAGTAAACTCGGTTTTTTTAGTAATTTTTAAACAAAAAATAGAGAGCGAATTAACCGTTTAACTAATTATTTGGGGCAAATAACGTATTTAATTTTTTATATGATACCAAACAAAACCAAACAGAAGCAACAACACCAACAACACCAACAACAACAGCAACAAAGCAGCAACGACACAAGCAAATTCTAATTCAAGCCAATGCTTATCCCCTCTACGTCTTTTAAGCGCACACGATCATCATGAATTTTGTTTCATCCTTTCACACTCATTCTGCTACGCTTCAGACGCACAATCCAATTCTTATCCCCTCTACGTCTCTCAAGCCCTATCAACTTGAATTCTGTAACACTTTTATTGGACTTAAAACGCGTATACCTTTTATATCACCTACTATTTAATTCTACTAGTGTATTTTTATAGTGTATTAATATTTAATTCTAGAGTGTAATTCAAGCACTCTAGGTTGTACCTACCATATATTTGAATCCCATATCTTTTTAGAACACAAAATTGCTAACATGACCCAATCATGAGAGGAATGATATGAAGTTGCATTTCTATTGTTCCCACGTGCACTTCTCTTTCTCTCTTGGAAGTGACATTGAGCGCGTTCAGCAAAAGTGTTTGCTGACCGTTTTTGATTCTTTTCGCTCATTGTAAAAGCCTAATTCACAATTTCGTAGAAAATTTAGTGATTACGATGACTAAAAATTCATCACAAAAATTCTTTGCTAACCAAGTCATCAGATTTCATTATTGAAAATCATCATAAACTTTTATTTTACGTACAATCTATATATAAACTGGCAATGTATTTAAAACTATGTTAGTGTATGGTGAATGACAAAGCGTGACATTAACACTGTAAACAAAAAGGGCATATGTTACTTACATCACAAAACAGAACATTGATTTTACTTTAAAACAGTTCAAAAATTCTATAAAATTTGAAGGAGAACTCTTTGCCTACTCTGTGTACGTATCAGTGAGCTTTCTATATAAGCCTGAATAATAGAGATAACTCCACCGGAAGGTCACCCGTCGGGTTCAAAATAAAATAAAATAAACTGAAAAAGGTCGAACAGAACCCATGGTAAAAATTTGAGCTCGATAGCCCTTATGGATGCTGAGAACACCCGTTTCTAACAAACAAACGCCCAACGAGTTTGATTTATATATATATATATATATATAGATTTCTGTTTATTTATGTTTTATTTGAATGTCGTTTAGCGTCTTTAAGCGAATTGTTGATTTTTTTAATTGAGGGAAATATTTCGATTCTCATTGCATTGAAATTGTGCTAAGAAGATTGATCCGCGTTTAAATTAAAATATTTCATTAGAATTTTTTTATTTTGTCGTTTCTAGTTTGTTATTAAAAGTACTGCATTGAATATTTTTATTTGATAGTTCATTAAAATAATGCCTCGAAGAAGATCAAACTTAAGTCGTCGTACTTGGAGATCGGGAAAAATGCAAGAAGCAACTGCAAAGCAAACAGAGGAAGAAAGGGCTGCAGCCCTAGTCATTTTCGTATTAATCTTTTTCATTAAAGTGGACTCAGCCACAGCAAAGTGATAATAAATAGGCAATAAATAGAGGGAAGCTCTTTACGAATTCGTTGGATAAAAGTTGATATTTACTTAAATACACAGCTGTGGACAATTAATTGGAAACAAAGCCATTCGTTGCGCTATTCATTACTTTTCAGGTTTAATTCTTTATGGAGGCTAACTAAAGGTTTACGTATACGTAATATAAGTAATGGACATATAATCTTAAAAAAGTTACCAAATGAGCTCAATTTCTTATGTTAAATAAGTTTTACGAGCGATTTTTGCTACCGCCATGCTTTTTTTTTACATTGACTTAGTATGTACGAAATGACCAGATTAATCTCACATGAGGCAGGCCCAAGTGGCATCAAAATTCACCCAGTCACATAGACTGGGCTCAGCTGGTGTTAATTGCTAATTTCTTTGGTGATGATGCGATAACAAAGCCAATGTATACGTACTAAATATTTGGCTACAGATAAAAACATCATCAGCCTCTAACAAATAAGCATGCAAGATTAAACTAAAGCTAAGATACAATTTAGAATTCGATTCAAACAAGGAGAAAAAATGCAAGTTACAAGTTTAGAAAATAAGTTATGCATTAATTCAACGACGTCAACAATTTAGTCTTTATAACATAAGAAGAGGAGGGAGGAGCAGCACACGGAAAATGGGTGTTAAGAGATTTGCATAAGACATAGAATGGATCATGTTGTAAATAAGAAGTTCTACAAAAGGTGTGTCTAGTTGGACATGCTGGTACACTAAAGTTAATCATACTAGGTAAGAAAGGTGAGTTAATACTACCATAAATGAGGTTATACATAAAAGTTAGGTTATACATAAAAGGTAGGGAGTTTGATCAATTTTAGACGACACCGATAAGATGTAGGCAAGCATTAGGATCCCAGTGCAAGTGTTTGAGAGCAAAAATAAAAATTGCATTTGCACCGACTCAATACGATCGATATATATCCGATATTGTGGACCCCAGACACAAGACGCATACTCCAGAATAGGTCTTACCAGTGAAGTGTGTAGAACTTTGGTAGTATACTAATCGTCAAATTCCTTAGACAAGCGTTTAATATAGCCACGGATACCTCTAGCTTTCGAGAACGAAGTGGAAATATGGGTGCCAAAACGCAACTTCGAGTCCATCAAAATACCAAAGTCGTTAAATAGAGAAACGCGTTCTAAACCATTTGAGTTAATGTAATATGTATTTGAAATAAGGGCTCCGCAAAAAAAAAAGGACATAATTTTGCATTTATTGATGTTGAGGAATAAATAGTTTTTGGAACACTAACGAGATAAAGAGTCTATGTCATTCTGAAGGAAAATCCAGTGAGAAGGATGCCTTGAGGAACACCTACGGTTACCTTTAAAGACTTAGATATTGAGAACTTAAAAAGTACCCTTTTCGTGCGATGATCAAGGTAAGATCATAGCCATCGGACCAATGGAGAATGTAAACCAAAAGATTTGAGTGTGGGTATGAGCAAAGCATGCGATACAGTATTAAGAGCTGTACTGAGGTCAGTGTAGATATCAACAGTTTGGCTACCTACCGAGAAGTTGTGATTGACAATAGAAGTAAATTCTAACAGATTGGTTACCGTTGAACGATTCTTTACAAAACCATGCTGAGATATACTCCACAATGGGAGAATATAGATCTATAGATGATCAATGATAATCTGCTCAAACAACTTAAAAATTGCACACAGCTTGGCAATACCTCAGTAGTTCGATATATCAGATTTACTACCCTTTTTAAATAAGGGAATTATATAGGATTCTTTCCAACCACATTGCAAAGACGAAGTAATAAGCGATAAATTAAATAAGGTACAAACGGGAATATATTAATTGTCAGCACAGATTTTTAAGATACAACTAGGGATATTATCCGAGCCAGGAGAAAAAGAGGGTTTGACCAATTTTAGATATCGGAAACAATACTGACGTCAATAAATGACTAATTGAAGTGATTAAATTCATCAATTTTATAAGGATAAAGAGAAGTATTTCTACAGGCACTATTAGAGAAGGTGACCTGGAAAAATTAGGCAAAAAGGTTTGCTATCCCATCATCAGAACTACTTGCAACTCCATCAAACTCCATACTAGTTGGAAATAACTCTGATTTGTTTTTGATTTTGATGAATTTAAAAAAATATTTTGAATCTTGATTAATATTAACTTTTGCTTTGCGTTAATATCTATTATACCAAGATTGATTAGAAATGTGAAATTTACTACGAGCCCCGGCATAATTCGCATAATTAATTGCGAAACAAGAGCGTTTATATTTTTTAAGTAACGGATTCCTAATATTTTTTAGACGAACCAAATTTATACAAAACCAAGGCGGACGCTTAGAATCATCGGTAACTTACACTTTAGGTACACATTTATTGACATAATCCAGCATAGTCGTGTTAAAAAACCACACGGCATTATCAATATCAGAAGAAAAGCTTAATATTGACCAATCCGTGGAAGCAAGCAATTGAAATTAGTATGTTTAAAATACAAAGCTTGTCTTGGCTTAGCACAAGTTGAATCAGATACAGACAGAACTTGGTTAAGAGTTAGAAATCTTACGCGATCTTTTTGTGCATGGAACAGCTTCTATTGTGTTATAGGAGTGTAATTGGGAGTGAACAAATTTCTGGAATAATACTATTATATTTTATATACACCAGTGTTCGCCCAACCGTTGAAATTCAACTACAATAGCCACGATACAAAACACTTGAATAGCATTTATTTAAATCAGGGATTAAGGGGTCGATTTTTAATTATAAAAATATTATAATATATATAAGATGTATATCAAATTTTTTGCTTATTCAATGGGCTATCCAAATAGAGCATACATTTATGTTTTATTTAAATTTATTTGTATAAAAAATAAAAATTGTTTTCGATTTTTATTTTAAAAAGCACAAATAATATATATTTTGTGATTTTTATCTAATTAATCATGAAAATCAATACATGTATTGCTAATTTTATAAAATTTTTTTATAAATATATATAATTTTTTATAAATCAACATCCCTTAGATGTGTAGAAATTTTCCCGTTTTACTGCCACCCGCGTATTTGATATCCCCTTTTAATTGAATCAGATATTAATAGCTATCAAATACTAAATGTATGAAAAAATCGCCGCATATTTGTGATTGTCGAAATTGGGGTCAATAGAGACATTATAATATTAAGTAGCAATATTATATATATATAGTATGATATTTAATGACGGTTGAGAAAGGTCCGAAATGTCTAAATATATTGCTCCATTTTGTAGTATGAACCTTGGAGGTCTTTATAAATTACGACCAATAATTACGAGAATTAATTAAGTAAGAAGATATTATAGCTGAGGTTCCTAATAGAGATAAGTCAGAGTCTTCGGAAGATTAAATCACTACACCAGCCCCAGCCACCAAGAAAGTGATTAATGGCATTGGAGTGCTTCTAGAATATTTTCTGCCAATCAATCAGTTCTCAAATGAGCTAGTAAAAATTGTGGCTGTGGTTTTGAAAAGCGTGGGTAAGGACCGCATACAGTCAAAAATAACACAAATATATGATATTAAAAAAAAAGATAAATTAGTGATAAAAAATCTCTCTTATAACTGAAACGATGTCTTAATTATCTGAGTATACGGATAATTGAATTCGCCGGTTAATTGCAACAAAAACCTTACATGTTCGCTGTCTCAATTAAGCGGGAATTACTGTACTTGTTATTAACGTTAAAATTTTTCACAGGTTTGTTCCTGCTTCAACATCAATATATTTGCATAAAAACTATCCTATGCACAGCTTTAGAACAATACCTTTCGAACCATATAATTTTCTATATAATATATTGAAATATATATTCAGTAGGGTAAAATATTTTTTTTTTTTTGCATAATTAAATTATAACATTTAACGCAGTAAACTGCATAACACATTGGCGGATTTAAAAAATAATGACGTGAAAAAAAAAAATTAGACTTCTACTAAATTAATTAATTATAGAAGGCTGTATCCTTCTTAGGGAGAGATCATGCGGGTGTAGCCTCTTCAGTCTACGCCTTGTTGAGATACGGGTGAGGGAGGAAGCTAGCGGATTTGGGTGCGACAAAAGTCTGTAGTGATAGCGGCAGCTGTGAGAATTAATCACCTCCATAACAGTTGGCACGGCAAGATCCCTTTGCAGCGGGGTGTTGCGGACGTACCAAGGGGCGCCCGTAAATCTTCTGAGAGCCTTGCTCTGACACGCCTGCACTCTTCTTATGTTGTAGGCAGCAGTAGTGACCCAAATTTGTATGGCGTAGCGCCGAGCAGGTGCCACTACTTGCAGATAGATGAGCCTTTTATTAGTTAAAGATAATTTATTCGATGGGCGGAAGTAGGGTAAAATAAATATAGATAAAATAAATATAGATATAAATATATAGATAAAAAATAATGGTAATAAAACATTTCATTCATATTTTGAGTAATGGATATATATATATATATATGTAGGATAGGGACGGTTACAAATAAGCAACGCTGTGTTTGCGTAGTGTTGGCTGACCTTAGATTGCTCAACGCCGTGTTTGCCGCTAAGCAAAGACACGAGTCGTTCGCCGCTAATCAAACGAGTAAGTCACAGTGTGTCTCTCGCGAACAAAGAAGTCGAAGTGCATAAATCTACGCATTAGAATAAACCTACAGAAATAACACTTAATATAATTTGACAATTCACTACAATAAAACATTTGTATTAAACCTACATATATATGAAAGGAAAGGAAAGGCCGAAATTAAACAAAATAGAGTCGATTTATTTATAACATATTTTATATTAAGTAAACATTTGAACAGTTACTAAAACACACACGCATTAACGACGGATCATTCTGTTCGTTCTTCTTCGACCAGAAGTCATTCAGCCAGAAGTCATCACACATAATTTTCTCTGACTTAATAATCGACTACTGGTTTGTCTCTATTGAAAGCAGTAATGCTAGATTTGTATAATTACGGCGTTTAGCTACTTTGCAAATAGCCTTTTTCATTTCTGAGTTTAATAATTTACCAATTATTATTCTCCACTCCACTCATCTGTTAAATACATATTAAGAACATAAATACATATACACAAAAATTAAATAAATAAATATCATTACATTTCATTTTTCAAGCAACTATTTATAATTTAATTTAAAAAAAAAAAAAAAAGCAACTATAACAACACTCAAATTATTTAATTTAAATTTTGTGTCTTTATTATTTTGTATACAAACGAAAAAGATCTGATTGAAATGTGATAACTTGGTTATCAAAGTATGTTTGTGATGAATTTTTAGCCATCGCAATCACTAAATTTTAATCGAAATTGTGAGTTAGGCATTCACAATGAGTTGTCGAGAGTCAACTTATCGGGGCTGGTGTACACGGCATTTGATGAGTCGCTTACATATTTAGGGATAGTGGGCTGATGATCGATAATGAGTATCGAGGCAACCGATATTGATACTTGGTCGATGTATCGGTCAGCAGAAGTGAGTTGTCGGCCGTCAGCAGTAAAAGAAATAAGTCTTCAAGTAGCAGGGCGTGAAGCAGTAGTTAACGATCCAACACATTGTACACACTTTCAATCTAACTAAATTAAACAATATAATCACTATCTTACATAAATTTAAATTTAAATCTTGCATATATATATAAGGAAGACTGCAGATTGACGTGAAAACTTAAAGCAATCAAAAAACAATGGCTTTTTAAATATTTTTATTATTTTATTGATATTTATAATTTTATAATTTTTTTTTTTTATAAAATCTTAATTGGTTGAAGTATAATGTGGATAGCTTGCTTCTGACGTTTACCAGCTAATGTAGACGAATTCTCTTCATGTTGCAGAACTTCACGGTCTTAGCAGTTTGATCCCGATAGGTGAGTCGTTAAAAACTCGGGCAATGCGCGTAGTAGTAGTTTTATATTTTAACGTATTGGTATATATGCATTACGTTGTAGGATTGATTTGCTCCAGTGAGTCCAACTATTTTACAATTATCTCATTGACTAACAATTAAGTTTACTATGGTTATTCAAAATCGACAACTTTATACATTTTTGAAGAACTTTAGTTAATTGGCATGGCTGCTTGCCGTCTAGACATATGTTAATAAAAACTGAATAAAAAATAAGAATATATATTTGAATTCCGTTTGTTACATATCTTTTGTCAACCCTCCCATGTAATATTCCCACCTGCCACGTTTCGGTATCAGGTGCAAGAACAAATAATTTTTGAGTTTGTGAGTTACAATTATTTTATTATTTTTCTTAGACAGACTTTCAATTTGGAATTTGAAACAATTTTCACCGGCAAACTGATGAAGCAATATTGATTTCATATACCTAATCAAATTTAAATATCTAATTTTTTTTCACGACTGTCGCGGTATACTAACTCACCAAACTTCACAGAATTACTCGACAGGCTATTCTAGCGTTTCCCCGAAATATTCACTAAAATCGGTCCAGCAGTTTCGACGTCATAGCGGACAGACAGACAGACATACATTCAATTTTTTTTAATAATGCCATTCTCTGTTAGGTGAGATTTCTCAAGTATCTTCATCTGAATTCTCTAAGTATTGAACATCTGCCAAGAAAGCGGCGTATATTTTCTTTATCTTTCATATTGCATAATAATCTCGTTCTGCCCTGAGTTGTGTATGCCATAGAGTTCCTTTTCTTATTACTACTTTTGTTAGAATATGTGGTAATATAATGTTGTATACTTATCAGATTATATACCCACTATGCTATTGAGGAGAAATTTATTCTTTCGTTTAAGTAGATTCATTCTAAAAGGAAATAAGACGATTTTTTCAAGAGTGATAATTTTTGTAGGCTGACTTCTCATCTTTAATAAATAAATGAAGAAATAAAGAAGAAAAGCATTGAAAAAGAAAGTGAAGAAGTAGTAGTTCTGCAAAAAATTGCTGAAAATGCACACAAAACGAGGCCATAAAAAATGTGCGCTCCACTCGACATGAAATCCAAACAATTAAACATTTTATAGTTAAATTGCTTAACATGCCAAGCGCGTCGAAAAAAATGTTATACATAATATAAAATAAAAAATTAATAAATAAATAAATATAAAACTTAATGAAAAGAAAAAACATAGAGCAACGAATTGTTGACATGACACAATAAAAAATTTTGGAAATTTTGCAAGCTAAGAAAAACTAAATTGAAAAAACGCTATTCCATAAATGCATTTCAAAAAATTCCAGTGCAAGCCATTAGTGTGTGTTCTATAATATTTTCTCTTGAATTTTTTATTATCAAAGCGATTTTCTGTAAAATCTGTAAAAAAAAACAAGTTTCTTCACTTTGCCAGTTGGTTTTCATGCGGCAGCGTCTTCAATGTGGCACCTGTGAGTGCACTTTATCAGTTTTTTATTTCTCATTTTTCTGTTTTTTTTTTATTATTATTTTATTTTTTTTAAACTTTTATTACTTCTATTTTTTCATTTGCTTTCTCTGTTTGTGTAAAAGGAAGCAATTTTACAAAGAATTTGCAAACATTTTTATGCGTTTTTTGCACTACCAAAAAGTATGCAATGGAAAATGATTTTCTCTAGCACAGTACAGAATTTGAATTCAGTTGAAATTGAGGCGAAAGCGAATTTGCAATGTATGCGAAGCGCGTGTCGAAAACAAAAACAACAAGAACAACAAGAAAATTGTTAAAAAGTAATTGTTTTTAACTCAATGCAAGCGTTTCCTCTTTCCCCCGTTTCACGCTAACAACACGAGGCATTGTACACCGCATATTCTACCGCAGCAGCACTCGCAATCACTCATGGTTGCTCATATGCGTGCTTGGCCATTTTTATACTTTTCACATTCTGTGTGCGGTATCATAACTTGTTCATGGAGTTTGTAACGCAGTAAAGGAGATATCTGCAATTAGATATAGGAAGTGGGTTTTACGAGGTGTGGTTATTAAATAAAGAGGCAAACGCTGCTAAAGAAGAAGTGTGCATATGCCAGTGCCTGTTGCTTCTGTAAACACAGCAGTATAGCTTTTGTAGTTTTCGTTTGAATTAGAGTTGTTTCTTTGTTTCACCTGAAAAATGTTAATACGGCAACGAATTTTTATGAAATTTCATTTGAAAGAAGCGTATGGCAATCAATGATTATCACGTGCACGTGTTTTTGAGTGGTTTAAATATATATATATATATACATATATATATATTATTCTTATTTTTAGTTTTTTTGTTTTTTTTTGGGTGCGTAAAGAGTATAACAAGTTCCTCATAGCTGAAGTGTGGAGGCTTTCTTGCCTTAATTTCGTTTGTATTTCATAATGATGTTGTTGTTGTTCTTAGTAAATTTATTTACACTCTTCTGTTAAAGCGCCAGCCGCAAATGCAGCGCAGGCAAATAAAAACTGTGCGCTCCGCTGCATTTGCACTGAAATGCTTCGCATTCAATGCTGTAGAGCACTTTAACCCAGCATCCACGTAAGCGTCAGCAAGTTCTTCCTGTCGACGACTGCAGTAGCGGCAACGGCAAAAGCAGCAACTGCGCTGCTTCCTTTTCTCTTCTTGCGTTTTGCAATGTTTGCACTTGACATGTGACACAATTTACACACACACACACACACACACACACACACACACACACACACACACACACACACACACACATGCGGCCCTAAGGGTATGCAGCGCCTTCCGTACGATTTCAGAAGATGCTGCTCTTGTCATTGCAGGGATGATACCGATTGACATTCTAGCGGAGGAGGCTTCGGAGATCCACGACGAGGTTCAGCAGACGGGCGCGAGGAGAGAGGGCGCACGAGTGCAGGCAAGAACTCGAAGCCGAGCAAAGTGGCAACACAGATGGAACGGCTCAACAAATGGGCGGTGGACGAACAGGATCATCCCAAATCTGGATGTTTGGCTGGACAGGAAGTATGGGGAGGTCAACTTTCACCTCACCCAGCTCCTCAGTGGACATGGATGCTTTAGGGCATATCTGTACCGCTTTAAGCACGCAACCGATCCGTACTGTCCCTCTTGCGAGGGCCGGGTGGTGGAAGACGCAGAGCATGTACTACTCAACTGCGACAGGTTCCAAGACGGTAGAAGACAAATGGAAACGACACTGGGGGTCACCCTTACAGATAGGAATCTAGTTGCCCTAATGGTGTCGAGCGAGCAATGCTGGAGGGCGGTGAGCAGCTACGCGGCATCGACAATGACAACGCTGAGGTCACTAGAGCGGTCCCGGCGTAATGAAGAAGCCGGTTAATAACCGGAGCCATACCCCGTGATGCAATGCCTCGCGGTGGTTCCACGGGGTCATGGTTACATCTATTTCTCTCTTCCTGTTCTAAACAGAACTTTACTTCTTATGTCTTAACTCTCTAATATGTCTGTATACTATGCATATCTTATAATGAATTAAAAAAAAAAAAAAACACACACACACACACACACACACACACACACACACACACACACACACACACACACACACACACACACACACACACACACACACAATGGACTATTGGGCACATAGAAAAGGCCGAGATACCGTACTCTCTGTTACGTCATTGTCCTTTTGGGATTATCATAGTTCCCGAGTAGTTTTAAATAAGCTCTTTGCCTTTGAAGAGTCCACAACCTTTTTCGATTCAACACTCTCTATGGAATCGGCAGATTCGGGTAATGATCCCAACAATCCTCTCATATAATAGCCACAGTGCCTTCTAATGTATATAATAGCAAATTTATTGTGCACTTGCTTCTATGTCTACACTGTGAAATAACCGCAACAACCTTTGTTGCGTCGTTTGACCACGCCTATTATTTTCTGTCGAGGAGCGTATTTTCAGCTTTCAATTTAATTCAAATTCGCTGTGTATTGGTTATGCTGAAATCTTTATTTTACAGTTATTAAATTTCATTAAATATTAACATTATTTTCCACTCTTACATGTGCTCTCCTCAGCTGTCACGCTAGCTTTGACTTTGTACATTAAGGCATAGGTTAAAGCATAAAAAGAGCTTTGATCACTGCTATGACTGCACCTCTGCATTTCTGCGAAAGAGTTAGAGTCATACAGAAGTGCAGTCACAACGGTAGTCAAAGCTCGGCTAGCTAACCCAACAAACAATACAGCGGGTACTCCGCTCGTCCACTTGCCCCCTCCCTGACTTCTACTTTGCGGCACAACAACCTTAAAATTAAACGTTAATATGGAAATTCGATGCATGGCGTTTGAAGTGGCGTGGCGGAAAGTGAAATGAAGTCAATCTTATTGTTGATGGAAATGCATAAAATCTGATTTGGGCAAATATTCATGCCAAAATCTAATTGGATGGGCCAAACAATTATGCGTGAATACATTTCGTGCACAACATACAGACAAACACAAAAATAGAAGTGTGTGTGTGAGTGTGTATGTGGGCACACGCACATATATACTTACACATTTTGCCATTCGCTTTATGTTTAACTGAAGTGTGGAGTGAATATTTTCTTATTAGCATAACAAACGAATGCAACAACAACAACAAGAAGACAATGATGAGGCAACCACAGTCATAACCAGAAAAGAAGGCCAAGTACAAAACAACCACTGAGCACGCAAGAAAGCATAACAAAATGTAAATGAAAACAGTAGAAAGCCACAGACTATAAAATATAACAAAACGTGCTACAATAAAAACAAGAAAGGATAAATCAGTAAGACCCAAAAAAAAATTTATAAATAAATAAATAAATAAAAACGTGTGAGTGTGATTAGGACTCACGAACTTTCGATGTGAGACATATTTAGTATGTAACTGAATGAATAAATATGTATATATGGTAAATAACATCAACTTCCTCTTGTTGTTGTTTTCATTAGATAACTGATTCGGTCAAACGATAGTGCTCTCAGTAACAACACATTTACTTCTTGTTGTTTTGACAGAGTATCATTTCTGTTTTCGTTTCTCTGCTTCAATCAAACGATTGCGCTCTCAGCAAAAAGTATTTGTTGTTGTTTTCACAGCTAACCACTTCGTTTTCGTTTCACAACTTTAGCTGAACGCTCGAATACTATATGCAGGAGGATGACGGATGACGAATGACGTTGATGACGGGCATATAAAATTTCACTCTACCGAAACCAAAAATGTTTCACATCAAAAACTAATAACAAAAAATGAAGCAGAATTAGCAGAGATATTAACAGCAACAATAATAGGAATAAAACAACAGCAACAGCAACAACACTAACACTAACCCCAACAAAAAATTACTTACGTTAAATGGATGAATATTTAAGCGATTTCAAAACAATGAGAACAACAACTATTCTATAGTTATAGTATACAAACGACGTTGAGATACACGCTGAACTTAACACAGAACAAATAAATACGAAATGAGGAGACACTTTTGTCATGTGGCATACCTGTCTAACTGTCTATTTGTCTGTCTGTTTGTCTGCTTCATAAGTACTTTTGTTTAAGAAAAGCCAACTGAACAAAGTCGAAGCAAATCGAGATGAGCTGAGCTGAGTCGAGTTGACTTGAGTCGAACGTCTCGTAGTCGAAGGTACTCGTTGAACGTTTTTAGGGTCTACAAGCAAATTGATGATGACAATGGCAGCAATAACAACAATAACAAAAACAGTATAAGCAATAAGACAACCGTACAGCCAACGGCACAAGCTTAAAGCTTAACGGAAAAAGGAAGAAACGAACGAGGTCAGAATGGGTTGTGCTCATCATCGTCGGTGTCATCAACGTCGTCCAACGTCGGCTTGCAAAGGAAAAAGTCGAAATCGCTTGTCCAAAGACACACACTAATCGAGATTGACTCCAATAGGTTTCGTTGGATTGGTTGACGGTTTGGTGGAATAAGGTTGCTTATGACGATAAAACAGGGAAAGGGCGTTTGTTGTTTGGAAGTTTGTTTGTTTTAAATGAAAAATTTTTCTTTTGGCTAAAAATTAGTGAGAACTGAATATAACAAACACAAGAAAATTGAAATTCAAAGGACAGACCAGATGGAGCGCAGAGGGCCCCCATAAACCTGTTAAATTTTTTTTTTTTTTAATACCCAATACATGTAATGGAATGCTACTTTTTCAATAGGGTGGGTGATTAGTGACTACCGCTACCAGTCCTTGGTGATGGGAATGCAATCTAGCATAGCCAAGGAACAACAACGCCACCTATAAGAGGTTGAAAGCATAGATCCATGACCATAAATCACACCGAATCATACAATAACCACTTGTTCCGGTGGCTTTGGAACGCCGGCCTCTGCGGTCGGCAGCCTAGTACACTTCCACTAGACCACCGTGGCATGTTTTTTAATCTATACACTTACCTTTATCAACGTGTTTTATTTCGATCATCACATTAATAAAATTGGACAACCTCTAACTCCAATTGTTGTATACAACATCAGTTGAATGACAGTAAAAAAAAATTACCTCTCAATTGCTCTCCACTACTGGTTCGCCTCTGTATTACCTACGGCTACTAAATTCACCAGCCACCAGTATACATAAAGGGACGAGTGAATTACTAAGGAAAAGGTGACAATTGACAGCAAGCATCCTGCAGGGATCTTTTTGACTGTAATTGCGGATTGGCATGCTTTTCTTTAATATCAATACATGTGGTAGCCAAACACATAGGAGCGCACCATGCCAATGGGTATTTGCGCTTTCAATAATTCATGCTTAAAGGATTATCAGAATATACTTGTCTGTAAATTTTGATAATGCTCTTTGGCAATGAGGACAGACAAAATTTTGTGGCAAAAACGAAGCAAAACGAGGCGTTGCTTAGTGTGGTGATGTTTGGTGAGGTGAGACGTGTTAAAGTTGCGTACGTGGATAGCTGGGTGCTTTATGCGTGAATTCGCTTAAGCACAAATATCAACATAAATACAAATATAAACACACACATTCATGAATACATAAGCAGACATTTAATGGCAACAGACGGAAAGCTTTTCACTTTCAGCTTAGCCGTGTAGATGAGCTAATTTTTCTGATTTCTATATTTTCTGTTCGTCGCGTTCGTTTTTCTTACTTTCATTTATTTATTGCTTTTTTCTTGGTGCGTCTGCTGCAATTTGAAATTTGCAAATCGTTGTTGCTGGTGTTGTTATTTTAATTAGCGCCGGTGCTCAGTACAGGCTGTTGAAATTATTGTATTGTGCTCGTAGTATGTATTTGTGTGTGTCTGTATTTATTTTAAATGCGATGCACTTCATTTGAATTTGATATGCGTGCTTGTGCACGAGGGCGGTTTGTTAAGTTAACGTGTACAAGCATTGTACAAGTCACTCTAACCTTGAGTTCACATATTTACTAACAAAATTACTTTTTGATTCATATCTTATTTTTAACTTATTCCTATGAGTTATCCAGGTCCAGAAGTAGGTCGTTGTTCGCTTCATGAAGTAGTTTAGATAAATTATTTTTTTATAATTAAAAAGTAGGGCATCCGTTTATTGTTATTTGAGATATACTACCATAAACAAATTAACAAATTGCCCTCGTATTTTTTACGCATTCCATTGCACTTGTACCACTTCTGTTACAGTCATGACATTTCGTCGTCAATTTCCGATTTCCTCTCATTCACTCGCACCGAAAAGAATGCGTTCGGTTGTGATGACTTTTTTTTGCTAATCTCTGCTATTTTCATTGTCTGCTTTCGAGAGCTACTCTTACCATACTCAACCCACTTCACTTCGCATTGCTTTAATTGCTGCAGTTGCTTCCACAGACTACTTTGTTGTGCTTGGCTTGGCGGTTGGCGCCTTTGCTAAAATTGGTTTGGGAATTTGTCGTACGCGCAGCTGGTCTTGGCAGCTGGCAATTCGATGCATTCGCCACGAACGCCAGCTGACAGCTGCTCTCACGTGTATTTTATGGCGAACGATTCCAAAGAGTATATAAATAAATTGATGATAAAAAGAGGTCGACTATGTAGTTAGCAAACATTTTTGATGCATGACAAGAAAAAATAATAATAATACTACTATATAATAAATCAAATGAGAAGTATCTTTTCAAAAGTAAATATTTTAATATAAAGTGTCTAATAAAAAGTATAATATGTGCTTTTAAAGGATAATCTGAATTTGCTACATGCCCTGCATACGACTGCATAAAAGTGACTACATGCCAATATGTTGCTGCGTGTGTGTGTCGACATTGCATTTTAATTAATTTCAATATGTGTTTTTGTTTACACATTTGGCGTACTTATTAAGCGTGCCTCTTGAAAGTATACACCGCCCCACACGCAATTTACGTGCACGCAAACATGTAAAATAATGACGCAAGCACCACAAGCACTCATAAAGATAGCAGAGACATATTTGACATTTCGCCTTTTTGTAGCTGTTTGTGTTTTCATATTTGCCTTCGTCTTCTACTTCGCGCGTGTTTTTCTGGTTTTCCGGTGGCTTTCCGCGAAAATGAAATGAGTAAATTGCATTAAGAAAATCGCGCTGCCAGCTAGAAACCATAAAGTTATAAATACACTTTTCAAACACACATGCAAATGTGTGTGAGTTACTTCCCTGCGATAATGGTCAAGGGAGACACCCAATATGCAGACACACTACGTGCTGGTTTGCATATAACTAATCCTCCGAAGAGATCTAGCAATGTTAACAACAGAGCTGTGCATCTATAGGAATCGCCACAGACCCTTGACGGCATTAGCAGGTTAGAGGCTGCAATAACAGCCCTCACAGCTAAAGTTGACATAGTTACATTAATGTTTAATGAACTGAAGGAGAGCAATCAGTTCCTCAAACAATTATGCCTCAATTTCGCGAATGCCCGTAAATGATGCCACGTCCACTCAGCCTTGGATTGTAGAATGCTCATGGAATTTCTGGGCATGCTGAGGAGCTTAAGCATTTCCTTACCGCCCATAACATTGATGTATTGCTCATCACTGAGACATGGATGCACACTGGAGTCCAGATCTTTATAACTGGCTACAACATTCACAAGGCAGACCATCCCAGCAACAGGCCTAGAGGAGGAGCGGCTGTGCTTATTAAGCAAGAAATCTGCTATTCTTTACAAGAGCCAGTGAGAACAGCGAAATTACAGATGGTCACCATCCAGATTTCAACCAGTAGGGGCGAGTTAATAGTCTCTGCATTATATCTACCTCCGCATCTTAATTGGTCAACTGTGGACTTCGAAGATCTTTTAAGCAATCTAGGAAAAATGTTTCTCATAGGTGGAGACTTTAACGCCAAAAGCAGAGTCTGGGATAATTTTAGAGCGGATACAAGGGGTAGCTGCTTACAGGAAGTTGTGCAAAACTCAACAGCTCATATCCTGGCAACTGGTAAAGCGACCCATTTCCCGTACGCCCAAAGACACACACCCAGCGCTATTGATTTCTTCATTTATAATGGGCTGCGTTCGGACGAGTTTTCTATCAGGACTGAGTATCAACTCTCCTCTGACCATCTTCCCCTTGTGGTTGATTTTGATTTCACTCCGAAGATCAAAACAATAAGAGGACGACTGCTGCCACATGGAACTGACTTAGATGCATTTCGCCGAGATCTGGATGAATCTCTAAATTTAAACTTGGAAATCCTGATGTCCGAAGACATTGAAGACGCGCACTCGGTCTTTCTAAATAAGGTGCACTCAGCTGCTCTCATTTGCAGGAAACAGTTTAGTCGCACCCGCGACCCTATTGTGGACAGGGTTTTTCGTAGAGTGCCGAATAGAGTAAAAAAGCTGCTGACGCTGCATAAACAGGAAGAAAATGACAGGTTTTTGTCAAATGTCTCCCCCGACGACCCCACACAGCACTCCTTGTGGAAGCTAGCGAGAAGGTATAAACAACTGGTAACCCTAAAATCTCCAATCAAGAAGGCTGACCTATCCTGAGCTAGCACATATTAAAGGGTTGAACACTAAAAAGGCTCCAGGTGAAGAAAGACTGGACAACTTTACACTTAAGGCAATGCCGCTAAAAGCTGTGCTTTTTCTGGTCCTCATTTTTAACTCAGTGCTGGCCTACAGGCCAATTAGCCTGCTACTCACTGTAGCAAAATTGTTTGAATGCTGTTTGCTGACACGGATCCTGGACTTAAAAAAGGTAAAGCAAATAGTTCCTTCCTTTCAATTTGGCTTTCGTAAGTCCCACTGAACTCCAGAGCAGCTGAATAGGGTGGTTAATTTATTCTCGAAGGATTTGAGGATAAGGAGTACGTGGTGGCAGCGTATCTTGACGTAAAGCAGGCTTTCCACTGAGTTTGGCACGAATGGCTGCTCAGTAAGCTCAAGAATCCCTTGCCTTCTCAACTATGGTTAATTGTGCGCAGCTACCTTGAGAACTGGACCTTCTCAGTGGTACTGGATGGTGTGGAATCTAGCACCAAGGCTATTTGCGCAGGTGTCCCCCAGTGTAGCGATTTGGGGCCTACACTATATACCCTGTTCACGCACGACATGCCCACTGGGTCAGAAATACCGCTGGAGGATCCTCTGGATCTGATCATTGCCACGTTTGCCGACGATACGGCCATCCTCGTCAGAAACAAGTGCATTTATGAAGCCACGGACTCACTGCAGCAATACCTGCAAATTTTTGGAAACTGGAAATGCAATACAAATAACTGGGTGTGTAT
Organism: Cacoxenus indagator; assembly: GCA_035041755.1. Taxonomy (NCBI): domain Eukaryota; kingdom Metazoa; phylum Arthropoda; class Insecta; order Diptera; family Drosophilidae; genus Cacoxenus; species Cacoxenus indagator. Next base: position 410,035 of record JAWNKX010000032.1, on the reverse strand, counting down.
TTGAATAGGCGGCTAACGTTCAAGACGCATATTTCAAGTATTACGAAATCCTTAAGACAGAGGTTTGGCAAGTTGCATTGGCTTTTAAATAGCAGGAATAAATTGACCTTGGGAAATAAGGTGCACATTTACAAAGCAATAATTGCTCCCGCTTGGCGTACGTTTTGCAGGTGTATGGCATAGCAGCGAGGTCAAACATCACGAAGGTGAGAGTACTGCAGACCACGACATTGAGTATGCTTAATGGTGCCCCGTGGTTCATGCGAACGGCGGACCTTGAGAACAGCTTAAAAATACCGAAAATTTGCGATGTGATAAATCGTCTGGCCAAAAAATATATGGAGAGGTTGAAAAATCATCCAAATAATTTAGCAAGGCGCCTTCTAAAACGACGCTGAATTTGATGAGTTAGGGGGGCGAGACGACTGAGGAGATCGTGCCTTCGCGACCTCCGTAATAGATCCTTTTAATATTATTATATCCACAGTATACTTTATCCCCACTAAGTTGTTAAGTTGTTAATTTTTGTATATACAATTTAATTGAAGTTGTTCTAATAATAACAGGAAAATTAAATATAAAGGACAAAAATAAAATAAAAAAACATGCAAATGCACAGGTACATTCAAACGCAGGCAAACGCAAAGGCGTCATTCGCTATAAGTCTGCCACGCTCCTACACTATTTTTCCGTTGCATATGAACGCATATGTTTACATATATATTATATATAATATATATATATATATATTATATATAACGTAACGTTATAAATTATCTTTGCTTCATACAGTGCGCGCTCGATTTTTGCCTTCGATCCCTTTCAAGTTTCATCAAAGGCCTTATAAGGACACACGTATGTATATATAGGACCACGTTTGTGTGTGTGTGTGTGGGTGTGTGAATATTTATTTGTGTTGGCAAATCGCAGCATTTTAAATTCTCAACAATGCCCATTTAAAATGCCCTCGAAAGTGTGCTTTACACTTTGTCGAAAAAAGTTGCCTGCATTCAGGGCGCTGTTTAACCCGCCATTATAAAAAGCAAAGCACAGAGAATAAAATGGCGCAATTATGACCCGCATGTGTGTGTGTGGGTGTGTGTGTGCTAGTAAAACACGTTTTTATGAAACACAAGAGCAAATTATTTTCGACTATTGCCAGCAGCATGGCCTTCAATGGTGCATTGTTCAAACTCAAAAGATAACAAAAGTAATCATTTGACCAACGTTTGCGTTATGTAGGCCATGGTTATAATCGTAGCAGCACCAATTTTAACGTGCTTGAATGCCAAGTAACTTTACAATATGCAAGATAAAACTCCAGGATAATTCTTAAAATGTATAAGAATGGGTTAACACAAAATTGATCTGACATAGCCGAAAGGAATACTTTCTAATAACCTAATGATCCCAAATTGACTTTCTCAGCAATTTTAATCATAAGCATTTTTAATGAGCTGAAGACGACTTTCGGTTGAGCTCAAAATAAAAAATGATTTAAATAACTACTGTTGTGTTCTTCATGACGCCGAATAAATTCTATTGAGTGTCAATTACAACTCACACGGCAAACATATTTATAACATAAGGCGGCCTCATGTCAACATTCTGTATAGGAATCAATCAAAATGAACATAAAAAACGCTTTTGTACCTCGAATGGTGATTTACTTGACAATAATCGGCTTTTTCGACGACAATTTGTTGCGGTGGAGGAGACAGCAGACACTTTTAATGTCTACTTCAGAAATAAACTGAAAATATGACGACTTTTGTGACTTCACTTCCCACGGATTAAAAAAGATTTGCGTAATATTTGCATTTTGCTTAAACTCGACTACAAAGGCAACTGCTTCAAGCCCAAGAAACAGCTGAAACAATGAACTCCTTCAAGAGCTCTTATGGTATGTTAAGCTTATAATATCGCGAGTATAATTTGTGTAAAATATAGTCTTTGATGACGTCGGCATAGTGTGTTTGTTTTTAATATATTTTTTATTAATTATATGTTATATTTAAAAGTTTTTCTATATTTTTTTCGAGACAATTGTGCCTTCACAATATCATTCTTTAATATACAATTTTGTGCTCAAGTCAAGCTTTAAACAACTGAAATCATTTGAATATTCAAAAGCATAGTCCTTTTCCTTTTTTATATATAGGTATATATTTTATATATATAATATATATATATATATATCAGCTGCCCAGTGAAAAACACACATCAGTGTCAATCTTTTAGAAAGGGTTGCCATACCTGCTACACTTGATGACGACTTAGTTCAGTTCCAGCTTATCATTTAGAAATCGGAGTTTTTTTTAATTCAAATTATATTCCACTACTATTTTTTCTTCGTCTCTCCCTTTTTGCCAGTTTGACTGATGCTCTGAATACATAGTACTTGCTGTATGAATTTTTGCAGGATCTTGATCATAGTTGTTTAACCTCTTGTTTTGATTTCCATGTTTTGCACACATTTTTCTATCACGTAAGTGTGTGTGTGATGCGGTTGACAGGGCTACTCATGCTACCGAAAGTATCCGTCTACCCAAGCGAAGAGCATTTGAGCGTATACACTCTCGTTTATTAAAGTTGGACGTCAGACTTGTCATCGTCATTGGCATCGTCGTCGCCAATGTCTATTCGTGTTTGACGAGTGCCTTTACACTTCCGCATGATTTCACATGTTGGCTTTTAGTGTGTTGTTTGATTTGCTTTTCATATTTTCATAATCTCTGGAAGGATAAACTTTAAGTAGTTTTCACCGCAAGACTTTAGCGATGCGTTGATCATGGAAAAGGCGGCACTTTAATTATTTTTCTACTATGTTGCAAAAAGTTCCTACGCAAAGTTGAGGATGACGATGACGATGACTACGGAGCAAAACTTACTTCTGATTCCGGTCGTTGTTGTTGCTGATACTTTTATGAGAGTGCATGCGAAGGAAATAATCTCATAATAAATATGAAAACACAGCGTGTCATAAAAATTCATATCGGCTTAACGTACAGGCGCGTGCAGCTGCCTCGGACACCCACACAAAGTCGCAGGGGCGCAGTTTGAACGTAACTTGCTGGTGACTTATACTTTGGCATGACGACGTGTGCCAAAAGGACGAATACAAATATACAAATGCATATGAGCGAGAAACTGATGTACGAACAATGCGTAAGTTGTAAATGAAGCTTGCAAAGAACATAGTGCCGTGAATGCAGTTTTCTGCTTGCTTGCCTGATGGCTTTAGGTAGGCGCGGTGTTCTTTAGATTCAAAGCAACGGGTAGACCTATGTTTGCAAAATGTTGACAACGATGTTAAAAATGTTTGTAGTGCTCATTATGATGATGCTGCTGAAGATGATAACCATGACTACTCTAATACAGAATGTACTTTAATATGAACGCAAATCCCCGAGCAAGTTGTTTGCGTCGCTAAACTCAACGCAACACAACGCAACGCAACCCAACTCAACCCAATTCGACTCAAATCAAGTCGGCAAAGCTCAACACAGCTGATCACGGCCCGTATTCAAATTCGGATTTGGCGAGCTGTATTCTGACGAGTTTGTTCCATTTTGGGTTCGACTCAAGTCAAAACCGAACTTAACGCAACCCAGAAGAGCTTAGACAATTTTTATTTAAATTTTTTTTTTTTGCCAAGCTCTCTTTTATTTGGATGCCTTTGTGCCTTTTAATGTGCGCAGAAAAATTGTGTGAAATTTAAATGAAATGTTGCTTTTATATAAAGTTGTCATGTTGAAATTTACTAACCCGATGTCGCCGGCAAGGTGGACGTCATTTCTCATGAAATGTTTTTCCTTATTAACTCGTATTTTAATTGTGCACTTTATGGTCTCAGAAAAGGCATGGTAATGTAACAAAATACTTTTTGGTTAATTTTTGTAGCTCTGATTAAGTGTTTTGGTCTGCGAAAAGAATAATAATGAACAGTATTTTCAACTTGGTTACTTTACACAACTTGGTAAAAACTTCAGTAAATTTATATAATTTGTATTTTTTTTATTGTTTAAATTCTGTGAAGTAGTCCTAATAAATATATTCGTCATTGGTGATGAAGTACAAAGTTTTATTTAGGTAGACTTTTGTCAACACGATTAGTGAATTCGTGCCTACTTTTAAGCGCTGCCTACTTTTACGGCTTTTAAAGGTCCACGACATGATGCAGGTGCTGTATCAAACATCATCATAGTGTTAGTGAGCATTTGTGTACGAGACAGCATACAGCGCACTATGGGAAATTTGGCCGATTTTGATACCGAAAACCCATTTTCGAAATTGTTCAACATAATCTATCTCCACAGTCATTCTATTAGAAATACCTTCAAGCATAATGTTGCATACCAGAAATGCTGATTACGTGGAGTCTTGTCCAAATAACAGAGGAAAAGTAATTATAAAAGTGCCGTTTTATGAGTGATTTGCAAGTGGTTAAAACTTACGAAAAAAAAGTATTTTATTGATATTTTTGTAATGGAATCTTTTATTATGTACTGGTATACTTCAACTGTACAAAATTAAAGTGCTCTCTTTGCAATGGTATGTTAATGTGAGGCATCTTTAAAAAACAGCTTTGTAAATAAAACTCATTTTTGTAAAGAGCTACAAAAATTTCTTAGCACTTCTTAGCTATGCCGTTATTTTTTCTTTTTTCTTTAATCAATTCTTATTTCAATCCACTTTACCGCAATGTGTGCTTCTTTGCGCGTTTCCCGCAATTTCATTTTTGAAAACTTAACCTCACTTTTAGCAATGCGGAATTGTTTGCTGCATGGAAAAAAGTGAAGGGTCGCAGTGAACAACAAGGGGCGATTTTCGAATGTTTTAAAACGAGTTCAGAGTTCAGGAGCACGTGTGATTCGTATTTGACAGAAATAGCATAAACTTTCGTCTTAATTTTTCATCGAAATGGCAGAAATGTGGAAGAAAGCTGAAGCGGTTTGAAAAAAACATGAAAAAACAAAATTAGATATTTAAAATAAGCCGGTTGGACGTCGTGCATTGCCATATATACATATATATATATATATATAAGACTGCTAGAGGACGAAGGACACAAGCTGCAAATATATCAATTTCTCAGAGAGAATTAATTTGCGTTTATTGCTTCAAACTGCTCGTAAGTCAAGACAAGTTGATCTGGAAGCAGTCCTTAAGTTACTGTTAGTATATCCGGAAAAGGTGACAAGTGATCCGCAAAATAATGTTAGAACCATTTCAAAAGCCTAAGGTTTTCTTATAATCATCTCACAAAAGACCAATATTGTGCTGTAAAATAGGATTGTAAAAACAAAAAATTCAACAGTTTTCCTATCAATACAGAGGTGGCTAAAACCTATTCTTTCAACGAGCTTATGAGCAAAAATATGATTTTTTTTTTCCCACCGCATCAGTCTAATTTCTCATACAAAACCCCTGCCCTTATTTGAAGATGGTACGATGTGCTCGATTAAATTTCAAGTATATTGTAATTAATTAAATACCTTGCTTAAAACTTGTATTCAAAACTCTTACTTTGATAATATTGGCTCCAAATGAAAACCTTTACTAAACTATTGCAATATGAAAAATGTTATCACTGAGGGGTATCCATTACTTTTTTATTGAGACATTTCTCACTTCATACAAAATAACGAACTGCTTTAAGTAACAAAGCTTTCCTTGAATATAGGCTATTGAATTATGTAGAATGTTATCCCTGAAGGGTATGCTGTACTTTTTTATTGAGATTTTCAGGCAAAAACATTTATAGAATTTTTGGACCTGTGTTTTCTAAGGCCAGGGTTGGTTGCAACACCCACTTTTTTTAAGAACATTGCCTAGTGGTATGTAGAAGCTAACGCAAAAAACCGTATCTAAAAATCATACTTTGTCTTTGAGTTATTAATTTATTACACAAAATTCGGTCAAATTACCCATAGTGCAGCGGCACTATTCATATACAAACAAAAATGTCAATCCCGGAGGAATATTTACTTGCGATTATGGCTGTGGCTTTAAAAATAAAATAAATTGAAAAAAAAAATATTAAAAAGGAAAGAATGTGGATGAAAGAGTGGCACAAAAAAATCTATTTATGCATCAAGATTTATTAAACAAGCTCAGAGTATCCTTATTAATTGACTTTACAAACTTTTTGAGTAAGGATACCGCCACTTATGAAGAACGCATACAAATATGCGTGATGCCATTCTCGCTGATATTCGATTGTCCACAAATCTGCGATTTCTCGCTACTGGGAATAATTATGAGGAAATGAAGTTTTCAAGTGCTGGTGCGCAGCACATTAATATTTTTTGGTAACGTCTTTCTCTTAGGTGTTGGGATTTTTCTCCATAGATTTCTCAAGCAAAACTTCGTACTGACGCTCTTTTAAATTTCTGTTGCTGTATTCGTCGCTCCTTATGTTCCGCAGTGCTGGTAAATTACGGCACGCCTCTATAAGCTCCAAAATTTGCTTCTTGTCGATTTTAGCAATTCAAAATCTGTCAAACGCAATAAAATACTCACAATTACCTCACAATTATTGCATGCACAATTGATCGCACCCACAATTATTTCACAATTAGCGCTCACCTCTTTATATTGCGAGAATTTCGCAGAAGTGAACACTTATCTGTATTCTTCTCCCTCATAAGTACTAACCTTGTGCATGCGAAAATTAGATAGACTGTGTTAAAGCAGTAGCGAACACAGTCATAAGAGAGATTAAAAATACTCTCTCGCTGTACGAAATATCCAAACGCTTTGGATATTGCTTCAAACCACGTATGTGAGACTCTCACACTAACACTATGATAATGTTTGATACATCAGCTGTATCGTGTCTTGGGCACATTAGTATTTCATCTTGCATGGAATTGTCGTGTATACCTAAACCCCGTTTTAGACGGTTCACTCGTTCCAGAATAAAAAAAAGACACGAGTGCTATAAATACATGTTTTCAATTATTTTTCAATTATTATATTTTTTATACTTTGAAACAAAGGCAAGAAAAATGGACAAATAAAAAGCATAAATAAACAATAACATAAAATAAATCGATTAAGTTCAGTAAAACATGAGAACTTAAGATTGAAAAGAAAATAGGTAATATGTCTTTTTGTCTTTCTGCTTATGCCCTTTTCAAGGTTTTGCTAGCATTTAAAGGGTTCTCTTAAGTAGCGCTAAAATTCATCTGCCCTGTCATGTTCAGGATCGTGCGTCATGAAATGATTTTCAAGTTGATTTGCCAAATCAAGCCCTCTCTGAGATAAAGTTGCTGTAAGTGATTGCGTAACACTGCACACGTCCTTACAGTCTTCATCACTTTCTTGTTGTGCTCTGTTGTGTTTTTTTTTTTTGAAAATTCTAAGATCTCATTGTCACTAAGAATCTCATCACAAATTACTCTAAAAATGATTTGAAAAAAAATTTTTTGAAAAAAGAACCGTATAAATAAATCGTTAAAAGAAAGAAAAAAAAAACGTGTAAAATGAGGTGTAGGTATGTATCATGCTTGCAAGAGCGTAGCATATACGAAATTCAGTTGCAGCATGAGTTGAGTCAAAACGATGTCGTTCCAAGCTCTGAAACATTTGTTGTCTTTGCACCGTCAACGAAAAAGTAGGCTTTTTCATATTGAGTATCTACCAAACAGCCAGGCAAAACTACTAAAAACTTGTCTCAACTCACGTCATCACAAATCCACACCAATACAACTCGACAACACTAGGCACCACCACGCCGCTGTAATTCACAAGGAAGGGTTGAAAATGTTGTAATTTCCATATTTTTATAAGGAAGAACTGCCATACCTGCACGACAGTTATCTTTTCAACGTTTAACGGTGTTTTTGTTATTTAGTCGTTCCTTGGGTTGTTGGTAATGGAAGTTTGTGTTCGTGCTTGTGGCTAATTATTGTCTGTAACGTTTATTTACAACTGACTACGTTGGCTACCTTGTCTTGGCTTGTTTGCTGTGTTTCGCTTTAAGTTCCTTATATTTTAAAATAATTTGTATTTTTTTTTTTTGTTGGTAGTTGGCGGCATATTTTATGCATGCGTTGACATAATTTACAAATGATGCTGTGTCGACTTTGACGTTGTCGGTCCCACTGTCGGTCGCTGCTGTCAACGTCGTCAAAATTCTTTTTTAACATTTTCATTATTTATGTATCGTCTTCTTCGCATAATGCACACAACCATGCCAACCTCGAAGAAGCAGCAGGCCCCTTTCAGTTGGCACATGATCATAAATCAAAATTCATTATTTTGGAGAGGAAAAAGCATCACTTCCGGTTTGTACGGATTTTTTTTCTGTTCCATTTCAGTACTCGAGTGGTTGTTAAAACTGTTTCCACTATCAATTTCATCAGTGCACAATACGAGTACCATTACTTTCAACACACACCAATCTGCCTTTTAATGTCAATTTGAGCAATTCGAGTGTTACATTTGATGTCCTGATGTTCTTTAGCCTGTCGCAAATTGGCAGATTGCAATGCGCGCTGACAGCATTCGAAATCGAAGAGGTGGAAAAAAAGTAATGAAAAAAAAAATACTACGAGAAATTGTGGGAAAAGAGAATAAGAAAAATGTAATAAACATATAAAAAAAGCCTGGCGAAATAAAAACTGATAAAAACGGTAAAAATGAATAAATCAACGAATAAGGAAACGAATGAGTGCGTTTGTGTGTGTATGAATAGATGTGTGCGTGCACATATGAGACGATCGAATGATTCAATCAATGCATGAAATATTTCTTTAGTTTCGATTATGTATATGTAATCTTGCCCCTTTGCTCTCTCGTTCCAACTAACGCTATTTATGTGTCCTTTATTCCCTCTCTCACTCTCCCACTCATACACTATGTATCTGCGATTTTTGACTGTCGATACATGCCATCAGATCGTACTTCCCTACGTCCTGCTCGGTGTCAATTCCAGCGCTAACTTGATTTTCTCCAAGCTTGAGTTGTTTTTGGCCAATTTTTTTTTCCTTTTTGACTCGTCTCGTATCGCTTTTGTTTTTTTTTTTCATGTTTTTAATTGATTCCATTTTATTTCAATTTCAAATTCAATTTGTCGCAAACTACGACTGTCACAGCATCAGTCGAGACAATGTCATTTTACATGCACACACGCACAGTCACACACACATTTGCATTTACTAGAATTTGTTGCCAAGCAGACTCTCGAGGCTGCAGCTGCAGCTGCGCTCAGGCTGAGCTAAACTGAGCTCAGTTCAGTTGACTCGAACTGAGTTGGATCCCGTTAAATTCGTCGTTGCGCCAAAGTTGCCGTTGTTATTGTTTTTTGGTATTTTTATTTTTGTTGTTGCTGTGTTGATGTGTAGCATGTTTGCTTGGCCTTTGGGTAACTACCACCAAGTCCCGCTCAATGGTGCTTTCTGCAATTGCAATTTATCAATAGACTGAGTTCGTACACTCACATTTTTATATGTGTTGCTGTTGTCATTGTTGCTCTTGCTGCTTCTACTAGACATTTGCTCTTTTTTTATTGCTAAAACTAAACGTATGAAATGGCATTTCGGTTAGTCGCAAAAATGCCACCATCTCCACCGATAGCAGCAGTGGCAGCCCCATTTGAAGATTATGTGTGCGTTTTGTCTCTCCTTGACATTGCGAGTCAAATTGTGTGCAACATTTTTGGCATTTAATTGTGTACCAGCAAAAATGCTGAAATAAAAATGAATGTAATTAAAAAGGCATAAGTGGATTAGAGAGCTCGCTGACAGAGCGACTAAGACCGGCCAACAAGAGCTGACGAGGACCAATGCATCTAATTGTGGTGCTAGGCGTGAAGTCAAAGTAGTTCGCTTCACTCGACTTCAAATCATCAGTGTTGCAAACTAATTATTTGTAGTACAAAAGCAGAACAGATCGACCTCCAATATACATATATATAAATAAATATATTGTAATATATTAAAACAAATATATATATAAAAATATATTATAACTTAAAGGGAGAAATTATAACTCATAATTTTTGATTTGATTAAATTTTGATTCACAAGTCTTTCTTATTTTCCAAGGTTTGACAACCATATTGACGCTGAACCTCACTTCAGCTTCAGACACAGCTTCAGCTTCAGCTTCACCATTCTCTTCTGTGTGTTGGATGAATGATAAGAGTAGGTTTCTTTTACTATGTGGAGGTAGTAATTTTCCAGAGATACTAACAGATCGGTCTTCTAGCATGCACGATACGTTGACTATTTATTCTTTTAGTCTGTATTTCTTCTTCATTTCAGACTCATTACATCGTTGAAACAATTATCTCGTATGGTATATATGTATGGCAACGAATTATCAAACTATTCCATTTCGAAGATTTTTTCTTTTAATTTTTGTTATAATTTTTGTTAAAATTTTTCTTACAATTTGTTGTAATCAATCATCAACCCAACCAACCACTCACTTAATTGTCACACACTGCACTTCACTTGATACTTGCCTGTTTACACTTGTCATATATCCTTTGGTATGCTGTGGATTATAATTTTAAATTGTGTTCTCGCATTTAAATAATTTTCTACAGTACTCATAAACGAAGCTCTTCAAATTGCCGCAAAATGACTTCGCAGCGTATCAATATTGGCAGGGGTTGATATGAGTTATGAAAGAATTTATTGCTATTGTTAAGTGTTACGGCATATGGTAATCGAAGGTGAGCAATTTAATTGGCTATGAATCACTGAATGATGAATGGGTATTCTGAGGTTGAAATTGAAGTGTGTTTTTGCGACCTTATCAGCAAAGTTCATCATTACAAAATTTGAAGAAGTAGCTGTAGCCGAGGTGTTCTTGCCCACCAAATGTCAATATGGAATATTCGACAAAAGAAAGGCCCACAAGACAGCAAGAAGAAGAAGTGCACGAAAAAAAAAAGAATAAGGACAAGGACACGAGATGAACATGAGGACCATTCAACTTGGTACAAAGTCAGTTGAAAACGCCACATGGCATTACCAGCAGCTACGGCAGCAGAAAGTCAAACCAAACCAAGGCAAGCCAAGACAAGGTAAGCCAAAACTTTTGTCTTAACTTGTAAACGTTCGCATACCCACACACACACAAACACACACACACACAAGTATATACCGAAAATACCAATGCCGTTAGAGGGGCAGTTAGAAAAAGATAAGTGTATGAGTGAGTGAGAGCGAGTGACTTGATAGAAGGTTCGCTGTCGCGCTCAAGCGTTGCACGCCTACGTAAAATTCAATTTGCCAAAGTGTTGCAACGCCTCTGCCTCGCAGACGTGTGACAGAAGCGCAAACGTTGAATGGGAGAGCGAAGTGGAAGCACGTTTTAGTGTGAATAGCATTCACCCTTTCATAGTAGCTTCTTTGTTAATCCTCATTTCTACCTTCTCTCTGCCACCTACATACGTTTGCAGTTTCTTCGTTCTTTTGCAGCAAAAAAAAAAATTCATAAATAAAAAATAAATAAAAAATCAAAAAAGGAAGCAAAAAGTGTAAGAAACCAAAAGTCCCAAAAAATAAAGAAAGCAACACTCAACTCAAAGAGGACACTGAGCACGCCGTCGAGACACTTCTGAGGCATCGTTGCTGATCCTAGTTGGCAGTTGCAGCTGCAACCGCCTAAGACGTTGGCGTTGGCGTTGCCGTTGGCGTTGGCGTTGTCTACCACCGCTTGGCTGCTTCTGTTGTTGCTGCTGTTGTTGATGCTGTAAACGCTGCTGTGTAGCCCGGCGGCAACGCTCGAACTCAAGCTTGTGTTGCTGTCTTGGCCACAGTTTGAATTCACTTTTCTGTTTAATTTCCGACAAAAACTTGATTGTGATAACTTTGTGTGTGTTGGTATATATGTATGAATCTATCTAACCATGGCCAATGGGCATCCAACAACAACGACAACAACAACAAAAAACACACAGGTACGATGCCGATGAAAACAGTTATAAAATTTTTAATAAAAACGAAATAAAATTCGTAATTACACATGCGAGGCGTATCATTTATTCACAGGCTAACACATTTCCAACTCACATAAACACAAACAAACAAATATTTATTTATTTTTTATTTGTTTTATATTTTCATTTTTGTTATAAAACTTATTCGCACCACTCGCACACATTCACGAAGACACACAACTTTTATTTACCCTTTGACTTTCACTCCCGCTGCTATTACAATGAACATGTATGCACGAGTATGCTGGAGAGCGTCTGGCTTTTGGTAGTTATTCAAACCCAGTGTTGGGATTATTGTAATTTAATAATATGATATATATAATACTAGTAGCTACCTGCGACTTCGTCTGCGTAGTATTTCGAGTAGCATATTTTTTCTTCAAACATTTATCAATCTCAGTAATATAACCATATACTAATGAAATAAATATTTAAAAAAAAAAACTGTTCAGTGGTTTTGTCGTGAAAATGTAATATGTGCATATCAAAATGTAAGCAAATAGGTTAATGAATGAGCGGTAATTATTTGAGACTGAAATAACTTAACGAATTTTTTTGAACTACGTTTTTGGTTTTATCATCCTTTGCTAAAACATGAAGACTTTGTGGACTCGATACTCGTGAGCTGTCCATTGCAAAAACAGTTTCTAAATGCTTTGTTAATTGTCATCGCGAATGCGGGGAAACTGGACTCTTTTAAACTGGAATGGCAAGTCGGAATTATTGGAGAATTGGAAATTTATACATTTTCTCCCCTTGCTGTTCCTGTCATAATTATTTCTCTTATAATATTGCGTCCTAGGTGTGCCATTACACAATCTTGTTGCGTCAAGATTTCGCATTAACAGTACTGGAACATCAACTTTCAGCCATAACTTATGGGAAGGCATCCCTGACAATTCCAAAAAGTTGAGAAACTCCAGAGGGTACGATGTCACTTGCTCAGTGTCCAAGACATTTTCATTAAGGTACTCAACAACATTACCTTCCACATGTGACATGATTTCGTCGTTGATGTGCACCACAATTTCATTCGTCGGTGCTAAAATCGCCCTTTCACACAGCCATTCTATGTTCTTCATATTAGTTTTCAGGTTGGGATAGTCGTTGCTTTTGAAATCATCTGTGTTATGGAAAATATTACAGAATTCTCGTTTCAGTGTAATCATACCGTTACTATCTGATGCTATATGATCTCCTCCGATTTTCAGAAGAGCAGCCACATATTGCCCTGATTGTGTATCACTGTTGAGTTGTACCCGCATTCTTGTAGTTAGACAACACCTATTTACATGCACCCATAATGTAGACGCTTTCAAACATGCATTTATCTTTCATAGTCCGATCTAATGCCTTAATTCATCCCGCCATTCATCCCCACACCAAAATGATAACAATTGCTTCAGCGGCTTATGCGTGAAACGGTAAGAGACAGACAGACATACAAAGTTACTTTCGCATCTATAATATTAGTAAGGATATTATTATTATTATTATTATTATTATTATTATTATTATTATTATTATTATTATTATTATTATTATTATTATTATTATTATTATTATTATTATTATTATTATTATTATTATTATTATTATTATTATTATTATTATTATTATTATTATTATTATTATTATTATTATTATTATTATTATTATTATTATTATTATTATTATTATTATTATTATTATTATTATTATGTATTTGTTCTTTTAGTTGTCTATATATATAAAATATTTATTATTAACAAATAAAATCTTATTACAACTTGTTTACATTATTGTATGTTTATATAGAGTTATAGTTACATTTGATAACTCTATAACTAAGAATTGAATTGTGGATAATTACATATTATTTAAGTAAAATTATTATTTATTATTATTATTCTTATTATGATTATTATTTGTTGCAAATTTCAACAAATTCTGGTACGTTACCAGTGTTTGAAAACTTTCAAGTTTCTATGTGCAATTTTGCTACCACATTTTTTATTTATAGTACCTCAAAAACTTGCCGATGGTTTGTGACCTAATCTCTCTTCTCAGAGTTTGACCCACTTGGCTCTGTGCTAAATTGCATTATGTACGATTATTGGCTCTAAAATCACACCACTTTCCTCAACTGCTTCTACCCAACGTATGTCCTTTATATGGCTAGTACGCTTAACGGGCGGTTCCATTTGCTGAACGCATGCAATCAAAATCGAAAACCAAAGCGATGAATGCGAAAAGGAAAGAAACGAGAAAAATGGGGTCGTGTGAATGCAAAGCATAACAAAATGGGGCTCATTTGCCTGCCGAAAAGATTTGCGACCGAATGGTTGGCTCGGTAATAAAGTTTTGAGAAGGGGGAAAGAGGGAAACTTGTATTTTATCTGTGAACGTAAACGTTTATTTTGCGTTTCAGCAGAGTTAGAGTTTTGTCAAATGTTTGTTAGGTTGTTTCTTGTAGCACCCCTGGCAGGCCAACGGTTTCTTCTTGTTCTTCTGTTCTTTGCACCTTTTTTTTGTTGAGTGTTATTTTATATATATATTTTAAAATATTTTGTTTTTACAATGCACTATCTTGCACTATCAATGCACAACTATCGGAAACCGGAAATGCTAGAAATAAGTACTTGCGATCTCCACAGAAAGAACCACAACAACAACAATGAAAAACAAGAAGACGCCACAAGCTGATCTGTAATATTCTTTAGATTTCTCTTTTAGGCCTGTTGCTATTATACTTGGTGTTGCTTTCGTTTATTTAGCTTAATGCCCAAAGACAAAGTCGACGATGACTGCAACGCTTGACCGATAGTGCTTGTGTTGGCATATACGTCACCGATGTCGACGACGGCATCTTTGGCGTTGGTATAGCTAGAGCCAATGTCAGACAACCGCAAATTCTACAAGAACGAGGAATTTGAAATACCATAAAGAAACACAAAAAACATTGGGGCCACACATACATATAAATGCGCACCCACACTCACGTACACACGCATGCCAAAACCATACAGAAACGAGAAACTATTACTGCTACAATTTGTGAGGCAATTCGTTTTTTTTTGTACTTTGGTGCTGCTCGTTCTTTTGCTGCGTTTACGCTGCTCTAACACCCTGTTTTTACACCCCTCGTAGGTGCAAATGCAAGTGCCTTGGTTTTCCACAGTTTGTTTATCATCATCACAACTACACCGCACTGTATTTTTATTTTATTTATTTTTATATTTTTGATTTACAAATTGGAGCATTTATAAACTATCGCAAGCACTTGGACTGCCTCATTCATTTCTTCCTTTTTCTACCATCGTATCAGAGTAAAAAATAAAATAATAAAAAAATAAAATTTAAATGAGTAATGGTTCATTTATCTTCTGAGCTGAGTTGTGGAGTAATTTTTCTTCTTCTATCTCTTTTTTTTCTTTTTCTTTCCTGTCAAGTTGACAGGTGTTCGTTCTTGCGGTTGGGTGGTGTGTCGCGCTGCAGAGCAGTTCACATTAACATCAGCTTTTGTATGTGCGCATGTATTTAGACGCAATTTAATGAATCGTTATGGTGGGCGAATTATTTTACTGTGTAAGAAAAATGCTTTGTGAAATTGTTTTCCAGTGTTTTTCATACTGGGTATTGTCTTGGTAGAAATGTAGCAAACAGTAAATAAATAAAAAATTCAACAGTTATTCATTGGTAAGCTGATTTGTAGTGATTCAAGAAGTTATCCCAAAATAAAGTTGGGTTATTACTAAACAAGTGTTGTACGAAAAATTTAAGTAATTGAAACTTCATTGCAAATGTTTCCCAAAATCATCCAATGATATGAATCTGCTCCTTGGTATGTAAGCAACTTAGAAATTCACAAAGACCTCTCTGAAGGAGACGAAGTTAGCACACCATCTCTAAGACACTTAAATACATTTATTTTAGAATAAGAATAAAAAAATCTCGCGTGCAACTAAGTGCGCGTGCTAGAAGTGAAATAATAGGCCTGAGTGAGACACAGTATATAGTATACAACTAACAAATAAACGAAGCTTCCTAGAGAAAAGAGCCAAAATTTTAAAGAGAAAGTCTTATACTAAGCATATAAAAGAGTATAATACTAATAACTATAATAATACTAACAATAATAATACAAACAATAATTATATTAACAATAAACTATCGAAGCTAACTGCCAATAGAACCAAAGAACAAGAGAAACTTAAAACAGCAAAAGACATTCCCTCTGTCTGGGCTGCAATTCACAGTGTTATAGCCAGGAATGAATCAGTTATTGTTAGCTGTGCTGAATTGGACAGTGTTGCCAAAAACGTTCGAGGCTACAATATTTAGGTAGCTTGATAGATGGGGAGATGAAGAGCTACTGTGAGACTCAGTGACATGAACATTGTTGTTGGAATAGCTTTTATCGCAATGTGCTAAGCCAGCACAGGCAATATAGCCTAACTTATAAAATCGAATACCACTTATGGGCACAATAAATATATTACAATTAATTGAACACTAAGAACTTAATTTTGTGCCACCTTAGTGGACTTGTCGATATATGTAAGATAATTATTTACACAGTTACACGCACACGAGTTAAGCCCACGACCTCGCAGTTCAACCCCCGACCCGAATCCCAAAACATTGAGGTAGCGAAACAATTCCAAATAGATTCATCAACGAGAAGAATTTATTATGGAAGCCTCCTCGCCCAGTAAACAAAAGTGTCAAAAACAATCTGAATATCCGTATATAGAAAAGGCTCCATTATTGTGGCTCACACATTGCCGGCAAAGCAATATTCTCATTGGGGGTTAATTATTAACGGACAACGCTGTGGTTTTTTTGCCAAAGTAAGGAGCATAACCAACTTTAAGGCAAGCATTGGTTGGCTTGATCACTTCAATAAACGGCACAATATCACATTTAATAAAATCTGCGTTTGAATTTCCTCTGTTAGTGAAGGCGTTTACTTAGATTGAAAGGAAAAGTTGAGTGACCTGATAAAGGGTTACGATGCTAAAACATTTTTAATACAGATGAAACTGGCTTTTTTTATTAATGAAAAATGGTGATCTATTTAACGAATGACTTCAAATGTGTAATGACACCCTAAAACCTACACATCGAAAGATATTATTATTTGTTGACAATTGCACGGCGTATAATGGGTCCCCTCATCACAGCCACGTAAAAATAAATTTTTTGCCAGCCAACACCACACCGAAGGTGACTTCTGTATATATATGTAAAATATCCTTTTTTAAAAATAAATATAGAATAACACTTCAAAGAAATAGAAAAGTAATACAGCGACCTAATACCACTTCGCTGTAAAAGGTACCTCATTTCGGCGGCATCGTATAAAAATTCCCAAATACTTCTAAGGGAGAAATGTTACCTCTATAACTTGTACACTCTTTGATAAATAGGAAAGGAATAGTCATGACTCACGAGCGATCGACATAATATTGTTTTGTCACATCTTACCTACACTTACAAAAAATGCATTAAATTAGTTTTAATCAAAAACAATATTTTATATTTTCTTTAAATCATTTGTTCATTGTTAATATGGTTTTTCTTCAAGCGCTTTTGTTTAACTCAACCTGTTTGGGACAAATCTTCTAATTGATATTTTGCCTACTTCCTGTTGACCAATTGATCTGAAATTTGGTACACTTCTTCCATTCTGATGACAACACACAAATTATTATTTCATTTATTAACGAAGTTGTGCAAACCGAGTTTTCTGGAGTTTCTTCCTTCATTTGCAAAAGTCATTTAAAGCAGAAGAAGAATATGCAAAAACGTGTTGGCAGCTTTTGAATGCCAACTGAAAAAGCGCTCGCAAATTTTATTTCATTTCGGGTTCTCCGATGGTACACTATGCCTTTAGTTTTACGAATAATGTCCGCAAACTATGTAGATACGAACGAAGCACTCTCTCCTATTCGAACAAGGCCACAACAACTAATGTCTTAATGTCTTTTTTATTAAGTTGTTTTGTTTTAATGCAATTCAAATTGATTGTTTTTTATTCTCCAAACTTTTTATTATTATTTTCTTACATTAATTGTTTTTTTCTTTTTCTCTTGTTTTGTTGTTATGTTTTTCATTTCATGAGTCCAAATTTAGAAAAAAAATTCACTAATGCATATTTTACAACAGCGAAAACTTTAACAACGCGTCTCCCCACCGCTTGCTAGAGCATTTTGAATATTGTCGTCTTGGCTTTCATATTTTTCGGGCGGCATCATTAACATTGTCAACTTTATTGTTCTCTGGTAAAGTGGCAATGCCAGGCGAGGCTGGCTGCAGGAGTTCCGAGCGAATTTGACAAAGCATACCACTCAAATGTTGTTTTGTTTATTTGCTTTTTTTCTTCGCTTTGCATTTGTTCGCACAGACAAATGCATGCATACATATTTAACTGTTGTCTGTCCTTTTATTGCCTTCCCTATTGCTCATCTTTGTTATGCGTTTCGTTGTCTCTGTGTGCGTGTTTTTATTGGTTTAAGTAAGCAGTTTGAAATTTGAGCTTTCACAACAACAAATACCAACAACAAAGCAACAAATGTCGACGAGCAAACCAGCGGGTTACGACATCAGAGGAAATCGTGTGCTAAGGCATACAAACAGTCAAACAAACACACCAAAAACAGTCAGTTACAGAATCAGATTGATATACGGACAGATAGACACATAGACGAAGATGTCTTTATGCTTATGCGAATTTATTGTGAGATAATTTTTTTGTCCCCAGCTTTTGCTCGGAGTTTCTGGCAGCTGAGCAAGTGAGTGCTCGAAGCTGTGTGCCGTCGATGGCGTGGTGTCCTGATGTGCCCTTCATTTGTTAAATCTAATATTTTCGTTTTTGTAGTTTGTCGTCTGCTTCTGAATGTGCGTAAGGGCGAAAGTGTTTGGGTCTGAATTCGTTATTTAAGGGTGAATTCAACTTAAATTGAGTTGCTATTTTTGTCTTTATCTTCTTGTTGATTCTCTCTGTTGCTTCCGAGTTTTGTCTTAAGCATTTGAGAAAACAAATGAGACAAATCTTTAATATTATTTATATATGTCTGTACGACTGTAGGTGTTTGTGCTTTTAAGCAATTTCGGAATGGCTGAATTTTATCTTTATCAGCTGGCTTAGTTTTATTTGCTTCTGATATTATTCTGCTATTCATCGGATCATTTATTTCTTATTTTTGTTGTTTTTTCAAACGACTAATTCCATTAAAAGTTGCTCGTCATTCGTATTTCTCTCTTCTCTCTAATTTATTTTATTTATTCATTTATTCTATTTTTTCTATCTTCTTTTATGCGTTCATTTCTTAACACTCGAATTGTTTGTCACCATCATCATCATCGTGACTGACGGCAACGATATCAGCATCTCAGTCTTGATAATCACAAGTCAACGGATAACAAAATTTAAGCATTTGCAATGCAAATAATTCATGCCATTTCAACCATTTGCTTTATTCGAAGGCAAAAAATAAATAATAATATATAAAAAAAGGAAAATGAACGGAAAGGGACCAACGCTGCCTCAGTGGCATATCTGACAATTAATGTTAGTGCGAAATTAAGCGTTTTGTCGAGCATGAGTTTTCAGCAAAGTCGACAACGTGACGTATGAGCGATGCGTTCAAACAGAGGAAGATGTACAATTGAATGAAGCAAGCACACCTTGCGTTGGGTGTATGGTATTGAAAGCAAAGAAAAGGGAGTGAACGCAATATGAGAGGGAAGTGCACAAATTAGTTTTATTATAAGCCATGCCACGACCAGCATTGCCAACGTACTTGCAACGCATTATTTGCTGCCTTTTTACGTGCCACTTCAGAATTAATATCTCGTTCGCACTTTCACGATGCCTTTCCACACACACAAGCGGACACACACACACACACATACGGATCTACCAAAATGCGCTGCGGAACAACACTCGCAAAAAAAGGCTTTGTTCGGCCCAAGATAGGGAACCTATGGATCTACAGCTGCTATCTGCCCCCCAGCACCAGCTTGGAAGAATATGGCGCAATGCTTGACGAACTTGTCGAGGATGCAAGATCCCATCACCCCACTGTCATCGCGGGCGACTTCAATGCATGGGCGATCGAGTGGGGCTGCCCCGCCACAAACGCGAAAGGGCGCTGTCTACTGGATGCATTCGCCATACTTGATATCGTCTTGGCAGACTCGGGCCCAGGACATACGTTCTCTCGACAGGGAGGCGGGTCCATCATAGACCTCACATTCGTAAGTGCCTCGATAGCAAATTCCACGTCTTGGTCCCTTAGCGAACACTATACTGGAAGCGATCACATGGCTATAGTATTCTCGATCCATGAAGATGTAGAGGAAAGTACGCAGCGCCAGAGCCAATACCAAGCAGGATACAGGATACATGCTGAGCACAGAGACTACCGAGGAGCCGATTACTGCTGAAGACCTGATGACTCGGGTACAAGTCGCCTGCAACCCCAGCATGCAGCCCAGACGCAGGTATAAGAGACACCATGAGGCAGCCTACGTGTGGAACGACGAAATAGCAGCGGCCCGTGAGAGATTCTTGCGGTCACGGCGACTACAGAAGAGAGCGCGCGATCAGGAGAGGGCACTCGGGTTGCAGATTTTACTCAAGCGTAGGCGGAAAGAGCTCAAAGTGGCGATTCGCGAAAGTAAGAGGCGTTGCTTTTTGGCCCTATGTGATGAGCTGACAGCGATCCTTGGGGACGAGCATACCGGATCGTGGTAAAGAAAATGAAAGCCCCAAGACCAACAGCGCCTACCGATCCATTGGAAATGGCACATATAGTGGCGACCCTGTTTCCCCAACAGCCAGACGTCACTGAGAGGTACACCAGCACAGCACTGGAGGATAATAATGGCTTTTATCCAGTAAGCCAAGAAGAGATATGCCATGCAGGCCGGAGGATAGCGAACTCGAAGTCACCTGGTCCCGATTTGGTGCCAAACTTCGTACTAAAGGCGGCTTTAACTCTGCTTCCGGACACTTTCAACAGAGTGTACACGCAATGTCTGCGCGACGGTGTCTTTCTGGCAAGGTGGAAAATACAACAACTAGTGTTGATTCCAAAAGCGGACAAGGATCCAAGGGAACCATCCTCGTACCGGCCCATCTGTCTCCTCTATATTTTTCCGCCGGAAAAATTTTTGAGAGAATAATATGCGACAGGATCGAGGCAGCAGTGCGGAGTTCTGGTGGCCTGTTTTCTATGCAGTTCGGGTTCACTAGGAAGAAAAACACTGTAGACGCTATCCAGGAGCTAACCAATACAGCTAAGGCGGCCATCGAAGGTACGCGATGGAAGGGGGGTACCAAGCAATACTGTCTTGTAGTGACCCTAGACATTAAAAATGCCTTTAACTCGGCGAGGTGGGACAAGGTGTTGAAAGCTCTCGGTTCCTTTCGGGTCCTTAACTACCTTATTGATATCATAAGGAGCTACTTCAGCGAACGCATACTTCTCTACAACATAGACGAGGGCGTTACACAGTATAATGTAACCGGAGGCGTCCCGCAGTTATCGGTCCTAGGACCCACTCTGTGGAACATTATGTACGATGTCAAGATTTTTGGATTTGCTGACGACATTGCCATTGTGGGAGTAGCCAAAACAATGAGCGAGGTGGAGCGATCGTGCAACGGTGTCATATCTGTGGTCTACGAGTGGCTACGGACGTCCATGCTGCTGCTGGGCGAACACAAGACGAAAACCGTGCTCATCAGTAGTCGGAATAGAGTGGAACAGGTTCGGGTTCAAGTAGGCGAAACTGTCATCGTGTCAAAGAGGTCCATTAAATACCTCGGGGTGTTGGTGGATACGCGACTATGTTTTAAGGAGCACCCTGCGTATGCAAACCAAAAGGCCGCTGCGGCGTGCAGAGCCCTAAGCAGGATAATGGCCAACTCTTGTAGACCCCGGCAAGGACGACGGATGTTACTCCAAGGGGTTACTAAATCTATAATGTTGTATGGAGCCGCAATCTGGGTTAAGGCTATGGCCATAAGGAGCTATCGCAGAGGACTCGACTCCACATACCGCTTGGCGTACGATTTCAGAAGATGCTGCTCTTGTCATTGTAGGGATGATACCGATTGACATCCTAGTGGAGGAGGCTTCGGAGATCCACGACGAGGTTCAGCAGACGGGCGCGATGAGAGAGGTCGCACGAGCGCAAGCAAGAACGCGAAGCCGAGCAAAGTGGCAACACAGATGGAACTGCTCAACAAATGGGCGTTGGACGAATAGGATCATCCCAAGTCTGGATGATTGGCTGGACAGGAAGTATGGGGAGGTCAATTTTCATCTCACCCAGCTCCTCAGTGGACATGGATACTTTAGGGCATATCTGTACCGTTTTAAGCACGCAACCGATACCGTACTGTCCCTCTTGCGTGGTCCGGGTGGTGGAAGAGAGGGTGGAAGACAAATGGAAACGACACTGGGGGTCACCCTAACAGATAGGAATTTAGTTGCCCTAATGGTGTCGAGCGAGCAATGCTGGAGGGCGGTGAGCAACTACGCGGCATCGACAATGACGACGCTGAGGTCACTAGAGCGGTCCCGGCGTAATGAAGAAGCCGGTTAATACCCGGAACCATACCCCGTGATGCAATGCCACGCGGCTGTTCCATGGGGTCATGGTTACATCAATTTTTTCTTTCTTTTTTTTAACAGTACTTTACTTCTTATGTCTTAACTGTCTAATCTGTTATCCTAATACTGTCTGTATACTACAAACACACACACACATACATACACATACACATACCCACACGCAGAATATTGTAAATACGCAGCAGAAAAATATTAAAATCTTTTGAAAAGCACAACACAGAAAAAAGACATAAAAAAGCCTTCGGTGTTGCTTCGTGCTATTTTATCCTTTCCGCATTTGCGATGTCTATCAATGCAATTTGCATGAAATCATTATCAGTTGTCATTATTGTATATAGTTAAATTCTGTCGTCTGTCGTTTGCCTCAGTCATCCACATTTACAACAAGATTCGCGTTCATTTTCACTCCCCAACCTGTTCACCCCATTGCCAACGACTTCAAATATTTAAAGATCAGCGGTAATTTGCATGACTGAGTAAATAAGTAAGCGAATAAGGAAATGAATGAATAATTGCATAATTCAGCGATTGAGCCAATGGATTTTCTGCTTAACACACTGATTTTCACAGAAAAAGCAAAACTTAATTAAATAAAGAAAATAGCGATAAACGGTAAACTAAAGAAGACGAATTTAAATCGCACACTCCTTGCGATAACCGTCAATCAATGAGAGTTCTTCTACCCCAAGTTTAGGCGTTTTTTGCATTTAAATTCACCTTAAAGTGCCTCCATCCGGGCCTTTAATCATGCCATGATGCTCGGCAGCAATTCGCCAAATTAAACGTGGTTGAATTAGACAACAATAAGTACCACAATAACAATAACAATAACAACAACAACAAATGCAAAGTAATCGCATTTTAAAGACACCAGCATCAACTTGCCTTGGGCTCCGTTGTAAGCTTATTGTGTAACCGTTAGATAAGCTTCTCAACTTGTCGTTAGCTAGACGGGAAGGGAGAAGTAACGGAAACGCATGCAACTTACACTGTGATGAGGAGTTGGAAAATCGGAAGACATTTTTTTGCCATGAGGGCCTTTAATCGAAAAAACTTTGTTGGATTACTAAGCTCAACTAGGTATACAAGGATGACGTCCTCGGTGCATTAAATCTGTCGCCTCAGAGGTCGCGTGTTTGAACGCAGTGTAATCCGCTAAAGAGTGTGTAACAACCCACCTGCCGAAGCAACTAGCCCTTAAAATGTATGGCGCTTAAGTTGTATACCGTTAAAGTAATTGATTTATAATATGTTAAAATTTAATAAATTTTGAAGCTTTAGTGAGTAGGGGGGTACTATGCATGCTTCATGCTCTTTACGGGGCAAACAGTTTTTGTTTTCTAAATTATTAACATTTTACGAATAGAAGGAGAGGGAAGCACTAAAGGAAATCACATGTTAATCCATCCAAAACTCCTGAGATAATGTCGTAGTCGATGCCTTCTGTAATACCAACCAACCAGATATTCTGCCACAACTGTTGAAATTATTTCGAACTTCAAGATCTAGAGTTCGTCGATCATATATGCCTGAGGAGTTAAGACAGTTCTGTACCTACTAAATCACATTCAGTGTTGGTTAGGTTATCTACTATAATGAGTAGGTAACATTGCTGGAAAAGTTATCTACAATCATCTGACTTACCATCAAGAGTAGCACTGCGTATGCTTAAAACTCTCTTAACAGAAAAAGCATAAGGTATAAAATAAAGCGAAATAAAAAAAATATAAAAAATAAATAAAATATAAGGCGAAAGAGAAGGTGAAAAATGGGTGTAACACTGGCCTTCCTACGCTCGTACGCCGTCGCACCAATGCCGCAAACCTCGACGCCCAACACTGTGTGACTTTTTATACTTGACAGGAATATCACGTTTCCGGTAAGTGGCGAGAGAAAGTGGTGAACAAATGATAGTTTTTTTACGCTACTTTGTACATTTTCGTAATCTAGTATGTGTGTGAACGAGTTCATAATTTTTTATTTTGTACCAACCGGATTCCACAACTAGGAGGGCTATAACTAATGTAAGGCTGTAAGAGAGAGGTAATGAGGAAGCAACAAATACAAGTATAATTAATATTTAATTGCAAATATTCCTGTATATCTGCCTGACTGATTGACTGATTAACAGTTTGTAAGAAAGAAACTATGGGGGAAACTGAATCCACTAAGTACTAGCATCTGCCACTTACGTAACTCCTACCACTCTCTATCACCCTCTCTCTTCCTCTTCTTGTCTTGTTATATACATAGTCGTAAACCTGTGTGTGGCATTTGGTATAAGAAACAAAGCAAAAAACGATCAATTAAGATAAAACTCTTAAAATTTCGTTTCAAATCACTATTGTCCAAGCAAAGATATGCAACACAACAATGTTCCAAAGTCTTCGGAGCACATCAAGTCAAGTCTCAGCTCCAATTGAATCCTCCTCGTTGCTTTTAGGAAAGTCGCCTAGAAACCCCAGAAATGCATGTCCTGTAACGCATTGTTACAGTGCTTCAATGGTTCTATGTTTCTCTTTGTCACTGATACCATGCTTTACGTTTTTGAAAAATTTCAGTCAATATGACGTTGGCATTATCGAATCCTATGCATTGGTTACACTTAACCCCGACATCGTTTGGAGCATGTTTCTTTCTGAATTTTTAAGATTTAGAACGCCACTGTGTGATACCTTGGATCAAAATATGGTTAGGAAGCATCCTGAAATATTCGTTTCGGAACTCTTGATGGAAATTGGTCTTATTGATCTTATCTATGAAAACACCAACTCTAAGAAGTCCTTATGGAGTATGGAGTATGGAGTTGTTGCTCATCCTTACTATATTTCTTTCTTTCTTTGTTGTTCTTTTCTTCTTCTTTTTCCATTTACTTGGCAAAAAAATGCACTTTTTGGGTTAAATGTGTTGTGATGACTGCTACGAGTATAGTGGAGTTATTTTATTCTCAACATTCTTTATTTGCTACTATCGGCTACTATCGATATCCAACGCATTTTATGATGTCTTACAAATTACATGTACAATAATAAGCTGGTATGATTTGATCATGAACGTACGGAACCCTAAAAATAACAACAATGGCAATTAACACAGAAAACACAACCACGTGGTCAGCGAGCGACGAGAGAAAAGAACAACAACAACATCAATTGTCGCATTGAAATTAATTGAAAAACGAAATTAAAAATTAAATTTTGGATGTTAATGATAGATGTGTAGCTGCAACACCAAACTGTATACCCATACACCCCTTTGTCATACACCCCTTATAACTAAATAAAAAAAGACGTACTAATATCAAAACGATGAAAAATTGTGTTGTTCATTCGCAAGTGAACTGTCAAGTCGACTAGTCGTCTGCTTTCGCTCTCCGAATTTAACAATACAAAAAGTAAATCAAGGGACAAGATAATCAATTGTTCTGGTCTCAAAGATGCCTGTTGAACGCAGTCCCCCGACTGCGCGCAGCACGCAAAACCAAAATCAGCCATCAAAAAACAGCATGAACGAACCCCACGCTCAAACAGTTGTCCACATAAATAATAACAACGAATACCTTAGTATATCAGCAAGCTGTTCAAACAACAGCATTAACATCAGTGATTCTCACCAAGCTTCACTTCCCGGTAATTACGAGGGAGCGCGTTCGTGCTCTCCCGCAATACATCAAACAGTTTCACACTCACAACGTGTAAACAATAACGCATCATCAATCCAAACAAACGGAACCTCTCGCCGAGATCTAGATGAATCTCTAAACTTAAACTTGAATATCCTGATGCCCGAAGACATTGAAGACACGCACTTCCCAAATTAATGGGCACTCAGCTGCTCTCATTACCGCCCCCTTAAATCCACCACATGGCTCAAGAGTGCGTTCTGGACTTCCCCCAGCTATTGAAGCACTGCTGTTTATTAAGAGGAGACTTAGGAGACAGTTTTGTCGCACCCGGGACCCTACTATGGACAGGGTTTGTCGTGGAGTGTCAAAAAGCTGCTGTCGCTCCATAAACAGGAAGAAAATGACAAGTTTTTGTCAAATATCTCCCCCGACGACCCCACAAAGCACTCCTTGTAGAAGTTGGCGAGAAGGTATAAACAACAGACAACCCCAAAATTTCCAATCAAGAAGGCTGACGGATCCTGGACTAGATCTTTAAGCGAGCGAGCCGAGGTTTCGCCGAGGAATTGGAAGCTCGATTTCAGCCATTTGATACCAGATTAGAACTCAGTGTTCGCCAGATCCATAAGAGACTTGAAAGCGCTGGCCAATTATGCCTCCCGGGTGCTCCCATTACAGCCGAGGAAGTATCAGCACATATTAAAGGGTTGAACACTAAAAAGGCTCCAGGTGAAGAAAGACTGGACAACTTTACACTTAAGGCAATGCCGCTAAAAGCTGTGCTTTTCTGGTCCTCATTTTTAACTCAGTGCTGGCCTACAGGCCAATTAGCCTGCTACTCACTGTAGCAAAATTGTTTGAATGCTGTTTGCTGACACGGATCCTGGACTTAAAAAAGGTAAAGCAAATAGTTCCTTCCTTTCAATTTGGCTTTCGTAAGTCCCACTGAACTCCAGAGCAGCTGAATAGGGTGGTTAATTTATTCTCGAAGGATTTGAGGATAAGGAGTACGTGGTGGCAGCGTATCTTGACGTAAAGCAGGCTTTCCACCGAGTTTGGCACGAATGGCTGCTCAGTAAGCTCAAGAATCCCTTGCCTCCTCAACTATGGTTAATCGTGCGCAGCTATCTTGAGAACAGGACCTTCTCAGTGGTACTGGATGGTGTGGAATCTAGCACCAAGGCTATTTGCGCAGGAGTCCCCCAGGGTAGCGATTTGGGGCCTACACTATATAAACTGTTCACGCACGACATGCCCACTGGGTCAGAAATACCGCTGGAGGATCCTCTGGATCTGATCATTGCCACGTTTGCCGACGATACGGCCATCCTCGTCAGAAACAAGTGCATTTATGAAGCCACGGACTCACTGCAGCAATACCTGCAAATTTTTGGAAACTGGAAATGCAATACAAATAACTGGGTGTGTATTTGAATAGGCGGCTAACGTTCAAGACGCATATTTCAAGTATTACGAAATCCTTAAGACAGAGGTTTGGCAAGTTGCATTGGCTTTTAAATAGCAGGAATAAATTGACCTTGGGAAATAAGGTGCACATTTACAAAGCAATAATTGCTCCCGCTTGGCGTACGTTTTGCAGGTGTATGGCATAGCAGCGAGGTCAAACATCACGGAGGTGAGAGTACTGCAGACCACGACATTGAGTATGCTTAATGGTGCCTCGTGGTTCATGCGAACGGCGGACCTTGAAAACGACTTAAAAATACCGAAAATTGGCGATGTGATAAATCGTCAGGCCAAAAAATATATAGGGAGGTTGAAAAATCATCCAAATAAACTAGCAAGGCGCCTTCTAAAACGACGCTGAATTTGATGAGTTAGGGGGGCGAGACGACTGAGGAGATCGTACACTCTCGACCTCCGTAATAGATCCTTTTAATATTATTATATCCACACTATACTACATCCCCACTTACTAATTTAAGTTGTTTTGTTAATTTTTGTATATACACTTTAATTGAAGTTGTTTTAATAATAACAGAAAAATTAAATATAAAATAAAATATTTAAAAAAAAACAAGGCAACTAAAGAAATTAGAAAATATCTCCAAAATCAGAAAAATTACGAAATCACGAAGTATTTACAGAGGCTAACACCGACAAGCTGTACCGACTATTCCTGTGGAAAACTACAAAAAAACTGACAAATAAAACAGTACACCAGGCACCTATAAAAATGGGCAATTGGATCATGGGCAGTAACGAATCAGTAGCAGTACGCGCAGTAACAAGGCGACAGTGCTAACGAATTATTATGAGAAAATATTTGCTGATGAAACTCTCAAAGAAGTTGACTGTCATATAAACTCAACAATCACTCCCCAGCCAACTCGCCTTAAAAAAACATGCACAAATGAAATATTCAAATGTATACAGCACGACATAAAGCCCAAAAAAGCATCCGGATATGACAAAATTGACGGAAAACTTTTAAGGGAACTACCACTTCAAGCAGTGGTATACATATGTAATATTTTAAAAGCGATAATTAGATTAAATTACTTTCCTAAAGTATGGAAAGTGGCTGAAGTCATTGCAATTCCAAATCCTGGTAAAGACGTATATAATCCAGCATCGTATAGACCAATTAGCTTACTTCCAGTGCTGTCAAAAATATTCGAGCAGTGTGGCAGCGACTGTTACCTATTATAGAACGCAAACATATAATACCTAACCACCAATTTGGCTTTCGACGAAAACACTCGACCATACAACAAATCCATCGTGTGACTCATAAAGTTTTAAATGATCTTAACGACAAAAAATTCTGCAAAGAAGTTTTTTTAGATGTAGAAAAGGCATTCGACAAAGTTTGGCACAAAGGACTAATCAGAGAATTGCTCAATATATTCCCGCATAACCTACTACAGATATTAGTATGCTATATCCCAGAAAGACATTTTTTCGTTAAGTACTCAGTTGAATATTCCACATTAAGAAAAATCAAAACAGGCGTACCACAAGGAAGTGTACTAGGACCGTTATTATATACTATATTTACAGCGGACATACCATCACCAAATGACGACGCCTCAATGATAGCCACATTTGCTGATGACACTATAATATTTAGCGCACATAGGCAAGTAAACACAGCAACATCCAAACTGCAACAGCATCTGGATACTACCCTAAGGTGGTTTGAAAAGTGGAAAATAAAAGTAAACAATACAAAAACAGTACGTGTTATATATACAACTAAAACTAAATTCACACCACATCGTATAACTATTGAAGGAGCTGACGTAAAAATTTAAAATGAAGTCAAATACCTAGGATTACATATTGACAAAAAAATCAACTGGATATACCATATACTTAAAAAACGGGATCAAATCAAACTGAGGATTAGTCAGTTATATTGGCTGATCAAATCAAAATTAACATAAGTAAACAAACTACTGATTTACAAAGCCATTATTAGACCAATCTGGACGTACGGAGCACATATTTGGGGAACGGCTACAAACAAATACAGACATACAAAGACAACAATCAAAAATCATTCGTATGATCACCAAGGCTGGGTACATGGGCACATGACTAACGATGATCTGCATCGTGATCTAAACATTCCAACAGTCACAGAGGAGATTACAAAAATAAGTCGTATCTACAGACGAAGCTTACCCAACACTCAAATGTTGGTGTCAACCTACTCCCAATACAGTCCAATATATTGGACAAGGCCAGTGGATCTGGTAGAATAAATTCTAAGCTATATACAACACATATATCAATACATCATTCTTTTTCTTTTTTTTCCTCTTTTTTTTCTTTAACGTTGTTTATTTTTGTATATTATATTTTATTTCATTTATGTTTATTTTACTTTATTTTGTTCTATAATTGTATTAATGTAATTTAAAGTTAATTTATTTTTGTTACTATTTTGGTTTTTTCCTCTGAATCTTTACAAAAATAGAAAACTTTTCTGATCTGTTCACATAAGTCAGTTATAACCCTAAAATAACGTTTAAACAATGTACTAATAGTCTTAATAAAAAGTAAAGACATATGTACACGACATATGGCAAATAAAAATATTTAAAAATTATTATAAAAAATTTTTCCTTAATGTATGTGATTAAAAAAAAAGAGTAGACGCTCGTCCTCAAATTCAAATTCAAGTTCATGATGAATTTATCACGTGCAGTCAACTGCCCATGGATAGGGTTTTTGTATGCCTCTGTCCGCTAGGCGGTACCACCCATAAAAAGCAATATTTATTAATGGCATATCGAGCTGAAACTTTGACAGACTGACAATGAACTATATATATATCAATATAAGCAAACTACTACAACTTATAGCTCCCATGTAAATCAATGAATATTAGTGTTGAACTGATGTATGTATAGTGAACGCTACTAAAAACATACGCCAATATTGTTTATATCATTGTATCTGAATGTGTGCTGATATTTTTCGGTATATGCTTGAAGAGTATTACAATTTCGGCACTGCCGATTGAAACAGGATTTCGTGTTTTTATTTTATTTGAAGGTATTTTGTTTTTATTGGTGTTGCATGTGTGTGTTTGTGTATGTGTGTGCGTTTGTGTTTGTGCGGTTGAGTTGCGTTAAAATTTATTTTATTCCATTATTTGTTTTTGCTATTGTTGTTGCCTTATGTTACGCTTTGCTGCATTTGCCGAATTGTATTGACTCAAAAAATTTTCGAAGCGAAGTTTTTAACTGTAAAAATATTTCCCCAGCAAGCAAAGCAGTACAAACAAATGTGGCGAAAATTGTTAGGAATTTCGGGGGTGTGTCGACGAGTATTGGTATTGATGCAGAAATTTGTGGCAAAAGTAAGACAAAAGTATAAATCGAGCAAAACAGACATTATAGAAACTGAGTAGCGAGGCTTTGTATGTTGAGGTGAATGCGGCGATGGTGATATTGTTGTTTATGGTGCTGGGGCCAGATTTGCGTGCTTAATTGAGTTCAGTGTGTACAGTAAATTTGCAACTGAGGTATTTGTCAGCACATGCGTCATATACGCAACACTTGACTCAAGTCGTTCGAGTCAGACTAACTTGCAACCTTATTGTGGTAAAATTACTTCGAACCTAATTTGTTACTTCACACATTCCACACACATTGTACACACTTCCGGCCTTGATGTCAGTTTCGGTAGAATTCTGCTGTTTCTTCTTTATAATTCTTCGTGACTTTGCGTTGCTCAATTTTCTTTGATTTACGGGGTTTCTCGAGAGACTGA
Source organism: Cacoxenus indagator (assembly GCA_035041755.1). Classification (NCBI taxonomy): domain Eukaryota; kingdom Metazoa; phylum Arthropoda; class Insecta; order Diptera; family Drosophilidae; genus Cacoxenus; species Cacoxenus indagator. The sequence goes on along the minus strand of JAWNKX010000032.1, from coordinate 378,570 downwards.
AATGGAACGAAACATTTATATCCAATTTGTTTGTGTATTTTAGCAAATTTGACTTTCATTGTCCAGGGCAATCTTTGTTACACTTTCTGGCAGTGCTGCAGCTACTGCTTTCTATGTTATGTGTAACCTGCCTCTTGACACTCAGCATTGTTGCTTCAAAAATTATATAGATTTAAAAAAAATAGAGAAATTAATAAATAAATAAATTTTCATTTGAGCTTAGCAAAGCCAATACAATTCGTAAAATTTTTGCTGAGACAAGAAGTGTGCTCGCACAGTCGCAAAATAATAAACAACAGCAACGGCACAAAACACCGAAAACAAAAACCACGAGGGCAGTAACACAGAAAAGAACAACAACAAACAGCAACCCACACATTATTATCTATTGAAAACCGAAATTAAATGGAAAACGCCACCCGCGATGCGACAAAGTTCGCACTAAAGGTAATGAATACTTTGATCTTTCAGCTATCGAGTGGTATAATTAAATTTTGGATGTAGATGATACGTGTATAGCTACAATACAAAACTGTATACCCCTTCCACATTATCATCAATTTTTTTAACATGCACCCCGTATAGGTAAAAATAATGACGTAATCACATGAAAATATTTGGCTGCTAAGAATGGCCAATCCTTTAAAATTTCTCTCTGATAGTACTCCCTCCAGCTTAATGCCAGATGATTTTATAAGCTTAATTAAAATATTGATGCAGTTAAGTTTTAGAACCAACTTAGGTTCCGACACAACCACTTCTTTCAAACTCTCGTAGTATTTAGAGTATAAGGCAGAAAACCGCCCAAGACTGATTGAGCGTGTAAGCTGGGCGGACTGGGACACTAATTATAACCAACAACAATAACAACACTATAAAAACAACTGAGGTGGCAAATTCTTTTCAACACTGGAAATCTGCTGTGACAACTTGCAGTGAACAACAAAAGTAACAATTGAGTCGAGTCGTGACAGCGATAAGAGCAGCACGTGTGACCGCGATTATTCCATTTATCTACTCGATTATTACTTACTTTTGTCCCTGATTAAGTGCGATTAATTCATTGAAGTTGTATAGGAATCGCCGTTTATTAATGTCTGAGCTTTATGCTCCAGAATCCAAAATAATTTAAATAATAATAATGTTGAACTAATCATGAAAAGAAAAAATTCCAAAATACAAAACCAAACAATGGCAAAAAGCCTGAGAAATAATTATTACGCCGTTCTCTCTGAGAGCTTAGATAACTGTAATGAAACGGTTATTCAAGAATTTGTGAGAGAAGTTCAACAAAACAATTTCCAAAAACAAAAAGGGGAAATGAAAACATTTTATCTCCCGTTTCAATTATCCCATCAACTTCCACAGCGCCAAAAACAGTTAACAACAACAACGAAAAATACTCAAATAACAAAATAAACGCTAAGAATAATAATAATAAAAATAATAAAACCAATAAATATTTTTGATATACAATCGAAAAAAATAATTTCTCAATTTAAAATAAGAGAATTTAATCAAAACAAACGTGCCATTTTTCTCTCAAATTTCGACGATTATAAAAGAGTAAGAGGCCATTTAGAAAAAGATAATGCTAAATTCTACTCTTATATACCCAAATATCTTAAAGGTAAGACATATTTAATGAAAGGATTAGGCGGCAATACAGACCCCCAAGAAATTCTTAACGAATTATGCACACATGAAAACGAAAACCTCAAAATATTAAATGTAAAGCAATTTACAACAAAAAAATCTCTCCAAGAAAATATAAGACTACCAATTTTCATCGTACAAATTAGAGCGGAGAGGAGTGTGAATTTACTAGAACATATTAACAACAAAAGTATACATATGTCCAAATATGTCCTTTCATTAGAAAGGATCCAAACACGTTAAGTCACCTAAATGTCCCGCTTAACTTAACGAACTTAATTTAATTTACAGGATTAAACCGGAATGATTTGGAAAGAGATGTTATTTCAAATTTTACTATTACAAATAATAGCGATATATTGAACATAGTAGGTCGACATTTTGAATTGATACACGCCACTAAACAAAATGATTCAAGCAATGACTTGTGAGTAACGCCTTTAACCAGTTTTTAATAATAAAAACAAGCTATGAGGGATCCAATATAAGAGTTATATCATTTCACGAGGACAAAAGAGCAGACAATTTAAGCGAGCATTAAACTGACAACTACTTTATCCAAAAGCACGACCTTATCTCAATTTTAGCTAAACTTAAAAATAAACTATCTTCTGGCCTTGACTAAATTCCTAATATATTACTTAAAAACTTTTTCATAGGACTTCTGTACTTTATTCAATAACATGCTAAATAACGCATACTTCCCAAATCAATGGAAAACAGCGAAAGTAGTCATTATTCCTAAAAAAGAAAAAGACAAAAACAATAATAAAAACCTTCGTCCAATCAGCATGCTTCCTAACATAAGAAAAATCTTCGAAATAATTATAAGTTCCAATATAAATAAAACTATTGAGAAAAACAACCTAGTTAGTCATAGACAATTCGGATTCAAATTTCAACATTCAACTATACACGCCATTAACCTATTACTATTTGACATCAACTGGAATTGGAATAAAAAATTTGTAACGAGAGCCTGTTTCATTGACTTAGAGAAAGCTTTTGACAAATTCTGGATTTCAGGTTTAATTGTCAAGCTAATGATTTACAAGTTCGCATTACATAGCACTATCTTAATTTACAACATATTGTCTGGAAAAAAATTCAAAGTTAATATTAATAACGCATTAAGCGAGCAAACATTCAGCATAAATAACGGTTTGCAGCAAGGTACTGAAAATGCCCCAACACTCTTTAATCTCTACTTATTAGACCTCATGGATAAAATTCACAATATCATTGCTTTTTCAGACGACTTAGTGATCTACCACTCAGATGCAATAGTGAACAATATAAACACTCAACTTCAAAATAAAATCATGATATTAATTAAATATGCTGAAAACTGACTTGTTTCGTCCGCCCATAAAGAAATGCAATAGTAACATTAAAAAAAACTGGAGACAATTCGCAATAACTATAAATAATGAAAACATTTCGCAAACCAATTCTGCCAAGTACCTAGGTGTTATTCTGGATAAATGTTTGTACTTTAACCATCATGTCAATTTTCAAATATCTAAAACCAAAAGAGCATATCATTCTTATAAAAGAGTCTTTTCGTGCAGACTGATAAACGCTAAAGTAAAGATTTTGATGTTTCAAGCACTAGTTAGGCCAATATTAACTTATGCTTTCCCAATATGGTACAACCTATCCCCTTCTTACATCGAGCGCCTTAGAAAAACGGAAAGACACATACAAAGATCATGCACCTCGATATTTAGAACTAATAATAGCAATTTTACTTACTACTATTATTATTAGAAAATTATTAGAATAGATATACATATAATCAACCTCATAAGAAAGCATTTAATTAGATCAACCTTGGTTACATCCAACAGCTTTATTTTCGCACCGTATTATGAAAGCGATAACTACTTTCAAGAGTGCACACTTAATGGGTACACTCCTCCCGCGATCTTTATATATCCCGATAAAGAAGGGTTTATACAAAACGAAGAAGGTGTTCCGATTTTATACCACATCAAGAGGCGAACCAACAACAAAGTTATTTCCTCAAAAACTTTAAGTGTTCGACACCACGATCTCATCGAAAGATAAGGGTGATTCAACAAAAACCACCAAACATTGTTGGTGGAAAACACCCTAAAACTACCAAACGTCCTATTCACATCTTCCTTCCCCCAATAACCCTCCAAATCACACACCTAGTTTTTAGTATTAGTCTTAGTCTTAGTTAATTATTATTATATATCATGAAGCAATGTTTTTTCTTAATTTTTCATTGCAATCGAAATATACTTGTGCTTAAGAATAAGTTAATCGTTATAAATTCTAAATTTCCTAAAAAGAAAGATTCGAATAATAGCCCTAAGGACTCGAGAGCTCGACCTGAGACGTTACGTTGTCCAACATATTTCTTACATACATACATTTGTTTATTTAATGTAATTATCTTATGACATTGTTATCTAAATAAATGAAAAAAAAGGGTGTGCGGTCGGGGGACCGCCGTCAAGAACGAATTTCCTCACGCCTTTTTACATATAAATTACAATGATTTTTTGTGGCCTTAAACTTACTCTCATTTCTTGATGTGTAACTTAAAGTTACAATTCGGAGAACTGATCCTTTACTTTATTTTATGTAATGCTCTCTCGTTATGTTACGGTTTCTGCTTGTCAACTTCTATTGCAAGCCAGTCAATTTTCTAAATCTCATCATATTGTACCAAGGTAATTAATGGCTTATGGTAACTGTATTAAGATACATATGCTTGAGATTAAATTTTGTCCAAGTATCTTGAAATTACAGCGTCAATGATAGTAAAGAAATTTGTTACGAATTGTGCTGGATCATTATTAATATGTAAGTCAAATGTATTTAATTATTCTTCTTCTAATTTTTCTTTATGAAAACTTTGTTTAAGTAATTTTGAATAATAATAATTTAATATTCAACAATGATCGATGAATGAATAATGTAATATACTCAATCTTTTAATTTGGGGATATATAGATAGCTACAATAACTGCAAAATTGCAAAATCGTTTCCTATTTTACAAATAGCTAAACAAATGTCACCAACTGATGAGTGCTTAGTACTCAAATTATTAATGTTGGACAAAAGCGTTCCCATATTTTATGTACAAATATGAGCCGCGTCTTCACTTCTACGATATATTGCGACTCCATCTAAACGAACATTTTGTCGTTTATATCCACGTTTCGAAAAGTAATAGTAGGTTCGGGTTTTTAGTAATTGGATCCAAGAAATCTAAGGTATGTCTTTTCAAACTTTGGCAGTTAAAAATTAATAATGAAAGACTCCTTTTTTACAAATCATATCCAGGAAAATTATGTTCTGGTCTGCAACGTGTTTAACGATCATCTTGGGGTGTTACAATATACAATACAATATACAAGTTTTCGTATGTTTTCGAGACATACAAGTTGTAAACAAGTTCTTGCAAATAATATGTGCTGTACGCGTAAACTATTTCACTTAAATTTCCACCCTGCGATTTATGTATGGTAATAGCTAACGCAAGTCGAATATAAAGGAAAATGCTTTCGAGTAGCAATAATTTTCTTATGTGATGCCCATGGAATATTCGCAGATCGTAGTTCAATAGGCACAGCAAGACTACTAAGTCCACTTTGTACAGCTAACTGAGCAGCTTTATATGCTTTTCCTCCAACCAATCGTTGTTGAACCACAAAACTCCAACCTAACTCTAACTACAGTGTTGTTTGTATCAAAATCTAAATGCACTAATTTTCCTGTCGTACGATTACATAAGCTATTTGATATATGTACATTTGTTGTGATGAGATAAAACATGCCTTTTACAAATATAATTTCGTATGGTAAACCTCCAGTATCTGTAATTAACTTCTTATGTAACTTTTGTCTAAAATTAGCACTTTGTTCGTTATTTTTAGATCCTGTAATTGAATCAGTGGCTGTAGAGAGTAGAGTGGCTTATTTCACCGATGCTTGATACTTGTACATATCTAAAAAGAGATCTATACAAATGCGCTATTTCAGATGGCAGAGGCAATAGTTTTGAAATTGAAATTATAAGTGCAGAATGAATTGTTGTCCCATCCAATTGACATAGAAGCTTTACCAGTGGTAACGCAAGTTAAATAAGCATTACAATAGTTTGTGTCAGTAAATCTGTTATAAATTTCCATTATAAGTATTGACAAAATTTTTACCAGAGCCTGGACCAGTGTAAAGGTGCTTGGTGTGGAGTTTGTTAATGTTAAATAATATGCATCAATAAATGAAACCCGCGAAAAAAGATAAGGAAAACAATGTCTGAGTGTGCCTAGCACTTACAAGCGCATGTAAAATATCATTCCATCGAAACCAAAGATGTTTCACAACAAAACGTTGTCACCTAGACTACCTCGCTACCCTTGCCGAAAAAAAATTTGTCTTTGCTCAGAAGTAATATTATGTTCAAAAATGCAAACGTATAGCTCACCTTCCTTTAGATTTGCTATTGCATTATAATTTATAATTTATATGAAAGCCTGTGCGAATTGAACAACATATATACATGAGCAGTTTCATTTTTGAAAGCATATTATAATTCATAATTGAGGCATATAACATATATATTTATATAAAATATAAGAGCCAAACCTCAGCGACATGCATGCCAATTGATATGCAAGATCCGCGTTGAGTATGGTACACACACAAACGAAATGAAACTCGCGCTCTCTCTTCGCAAACGCGAACGCTTGAAATTGCGGGCAGTTGGCTTGCTGTTGTTACCGTTGTTGTTGTTGCTGCTGTTTGGTTTCGCATTCTGGCATTCAGTCAAGGTTAGGGAATACATTCCCAACCCAATGAGGTGCAAGAATTGCCAGCTTTTGGGTCACACAGCAAAACATTGCAAAAACACCGCTGCCTGCGCTAACTGTAATCTTCCCCTTCACAGCCCCGATCAATGCACCCGCACCCGTTGCCCCAACTGTAACGGGGATCATCCCGCTTCCTCATCCTCTTACCCTTAATATCAACAGCAAAGAGAATTGCTGAAAATAAAAACTAAAAAGAAGTGCAGCATGAGAGAAGCATAACTTCTATTAAAACAACAACAATCTACTACTACAGTTAAGTCGCTGGCTAGCTTCGCAGCCGTCGCTGCTTCTGATTCCTCTTTGCCCGCTGCGGCCAACAAACTAGTAACAACAAAAACTATTATTTCTGATAAGAAACACACAATTTCCAAAATGTCTACCACCACAAACACTCAATTAAATACCCCTCCGTCTCAAGCTTTCCCCATCCCCTCTACCCATCCCTTCCAATTCAACATTCTCTCCATTAACACTTCTGTTGCTACAGTAGCAGATCAACTTTTAAAACAAACTGAACAAAAACAACCAAACGACTCAATCCTTTCATATGACTCATTCTCATCTACTTTTTTACAATCTTCTCATTTTGATAAATCAATGGGAGAACCTGACTTGTAGTCTAGTCCCCTTCCATTGCATTTATTCCTCTCGCAAACATAAAACATCCTTTCTATATCGTTGCAATGTCTATTAAGATATTACAGGGGAATATAAACGGCATTTTCAACAACTATAACGAACTTTTATTAATCATAAACGACCACTCACCCGATGTTTTATGTTTGCAAGAAACACTCTTGCCCCACAATTTTAATAATTTTATCTGCCCCAAGGCATACACAGGCTACTTTTACAACCATCCTCACAACACATCATCCAAACAAGGTGTGGGACTGCTTATTAAACATCACATCCCCCATACGTATAATATAATTAACTCCAACCTTCTCTGCTCCGCTTTACAGCTCAATCTTAATATCCCTATCACTATCTTAAACTTTTATATCCCTCCCAGCCAAAGCTTTACTTCTAACGACATACTCTACACTCTCCAGCAAGTTAAAGGTCCGTTAATCATGTTGGGTGACTTTAATGCTTCGAGTCACTTATGGGGCTCCAATCAGATTAACTCACGTGGTAAAACCATTGAACGGGCCATCACTGCAACCAACTTGGTTGTGCTGAATGACGGTTCACCCACTCACTTTTCATCCCACAGAACCTTTACCCACGTATATATTTCATTAGTATCCCCAATAATTGCCCACAGTTGTACCTGTTTCATCTTCAATTCCCTACATGGAAGCGATCATTATAGAATTGCATTAATGGTTGCAAATAAATGTTTCCCCTGATAAAAGTCCCCCTATGCCAAATATAAAACTGACCTTGCTAATTGGGAGCACTTCCAAAACAAATGTGTCAGTTTTTCTGATACTTCGACCACTGGGTGCTTAAACCACCAAGTTGCCCAATTAACAAAATGCATAAGGGCTGCTGCGAACTGCAGTATCCCCCAAACAAAACGGGTACCTCATAAAGCCAAAGTGCCTTGGTGGAACACTGACCTACAAAAACTTAGAGACGAGAAGCAGTCCCTTTTCCTACTACACCAGGAGCACCCCTCCAGCCCCATTCCTCATAAAGTATCGTAAAGCAAGAGCGGCATTTAAAACAGATGTACTTTCGGCCAAAGGGAACTCTCTCGAGAATTTCAACTCTCGTATTTCCCACTTTCTACCACAAAAAAGTTTGATCCGACATCAAAAGATTAGCAGCGGTCCCCCCAGCTCCACTGAAATGCATTAATTCCAACGCAGGTCTCTTGACCATCTCTTATCTGATCGCTGAGGCTGTCGGTAAAGCTTGGTCCACGTATTCGTCAGATGCAAACTTCCCACCCAAATACATACAACAAATACACTTATATCAATCCAACCCATACCACTCCAACCGGCTATCGGCGTCCGCTAGGTACTTAGAAGTCAATTTCACTACGGTAGAAATCGAAGCTGCAATTCACACAGCGAAAGGGACTCCCGGCTGGGATAGGATATATTATCCCTTGCTAAAAAACCTACCCCTACCACTCAAGAAGAAACTTCTCTATATTTACACGTGTATGCTGGATTCAGGTACCTATCCACACTCAAGGAAATCTGTCATTGTTTTACCAACCCTAAGCCCAAAAAAACTCCACACCATATCAATAGCTTCCGCACTATCTCTCTTCTTTCCTGTCTAGCGAAAATTATTGAAAAAATTGTCGGCACCATCTTATTTCCCATAACCTGGTTGGGGTTAAACAGCGACATAGCACAATGGACGGGTTATAGCGCATTCAACACTTCGCGTCCGACGCCCTTTCGTCAAAGAATCATGTCTCTATCTTAGCGACTGATTTTGAAAGGGCATTTGATCGCGTGGGTCTGCATGCAGTGCTCAATCGACTTGAGCTCTGGGGTATTGGTCCAAAACTTTATAACCTTATAAAGGCTTTTATGACCAATCGCACCTTTAGAGTTCGGGTTAATGACACCACATCCAATCTCCGCAAACTGTTCAATGGGATCCCACAGGGCTCCCCATTTTCGGTGATTTTATTTGTAACAGCGTTCGAACAAATAAACACTATCTACTCCAGATATAAAGATATTAATATATCGGTTTATGGTGATGGTCTTCTTCACCAAAATCAAAGATAACGAATCTGCAAGTTATAAATTCTCCTACATTTTAAATGACTTGGAATCATGGAGAATATGGTCCATCGAAAAATGCCAACTTTTGCATATCTGCTGTAAGCACCGATGCAATTTTTAAGACATATATGTTAAAACTAAAAATTCTAGGTATAACCTTTGACTCGAAATTACTTTTTAAGCAACATTGTATCAACTTAAAAAAACAATTAGAATCTAGATTTAACATGATTAAATTTTTTAGCTCCAAAAACTCCAGTGTCCACATAAATACCCTCATCAACATAACACGTGCCCTAATGCTCTCCAAAATCGATTATGGCCTGCCTATCTTTGGGTGGTGTTCTAAAGCTCATATCAGACACATACAATCGCCCTATCTCGCAGCTATACGGCGGTCTATCGGCGCTTTTCCTACGTCTCCTACTCCCTGCATTCTTGCTGAAGCTGGGTTACCACCCATTGCGGAAAGGATTGAGGAAACAACTCTGCAACTCATCCCCAAGCTCTACACGACACCAAATCCTCGCCTTGCCAAGATCTTCGCTGACAGCTTTAAACAAAAACGGCTTTAGAAAAGTGTCTCTACAATCCGGCGCTGCACCACCTTCTGCAAAAGTCTGACTCTACCGCCGCCAACATTTTCCAACTTTATAAGTCCAGCCATGCAATCAGCCTAACCTCAACACCAGTCTGCACAGCTTCGCTAAAAACGATACTAGCAGCTCTGAACACCTGGAGCGTTTTCTATACGAGAAACACAAACTCGTTGCAAAAACTTGGCTCTACACTCGCTGTCGTCGACAATATGGATACAATTGTTGCAGGGGGCCTACTACCCAGGTACAACTCCATCTTCACGGCAGAGGCCTTTGCTATATTAAATGTGTGCCAATTTGCCATGAAGAACGATGGTAAATTTGTAATGTGCTGTGACAGCCTATCCTCCATACTAGCCATACAAAATCCCGAACACAACGACTTTACTATTCGGGAAATCCGGAAACTTTGCACCCAATATCACAACAAAATCTCCATCCTCTAGGCTCAAAGCCACCAGGGGATACTCCGGAACGAACGCGCCGACAGGGCAGCTCGACTCATCATCAACGCCCCAACACACTACTTTACACCCACCAGCACAAAAGACCTAAAAAACCTCGTTTGCCACGACCTACGTACTAAGAAATTGTTCGAATGGACCCAGTTCCACCACCGGTACTCGGCCATTAACCCAACATGTTCCAAAATCTGTCTTCCATCCAACGCCTCAACACACTACCTTACACCCACCAGCACAAAAGACCTAAAAAACCTCGTTTGCCACGACCTACGTACTAAGAAATTGTTCGAATGGACCCAGTTCCACCACCGGTACTCGACCTCTAGTCGAAATGTTCAAATATTCGAATGAAATTAGAAATCAAAAAAATTAAGAGTACGAAATATCACCCAAAAAATCAAACACTGGAAGATCAACGAGAAAATCGCAGAAGTAGAAAAAGCGCAGAAGACAGCAACGCGTCGAGGCCCTGCTAGTTGTTATATAATGAAATTAACAAAAATAAATAAATATAATACATATAAATTACAATACATTTTTTGTGGCTTCAATCATAGGCTCATGTCTCATTTCTTGATGCGTAACTTAAAGTTACACTTCGGAGAACTCCGCGTTTGTCCATTTTTGTCATCCTTTACTTTACTTATGTAATGATCTATCATTATGCTACGGTTTCTACGGGAAGCGGGAGTTCGACAAGCACAAAAGCAGAAAAAAGTTCTTTGATATGTGTACGTGTGATGTGTGTGCGTGTATGTACAGAAAATACTATTCTATGTAGTGATTTAATAGCTTTGATTTGAATTGTAAATAGAAACTTTCAGTCAGCCGTTGCTTGTCAAATGCAACTTTACTGAATGTCAATCGTTCGTTGGAAAAAGCTTGGGTCGTCGCATAATCTCAAAACCAATCACATGAAATGCTTATTATTTGTATTAACCTTCTTCCTTCTTCTTTTTATTCATTTTCATTAATTCTATTTCATTTTCAACTAATTCATGTGTGCACATTTATCGTATTTTGAATTACAAGGCTTATTGTTATTATTATTGTTATTATTATAATTATTATTATTATTATTATTCATTATTATTATTATTATTATTATTATTATTATTATTATTATTATTATTATTATTATTATTATTATTATTATTATTATTATTATTATTATTATTATTATTATTATTATTATTATTATTAATATTATCATTATTATTATATTTTTTATTATTATTATTTTTATATTTTTGTAACTCAAAAGTAAGTCTGCACTTCGATTGACAACTTCATTAGCATTGAAAGCATTGAAAATGCCTGACTTCATTGAAAAAAAATAAAGATTTGAGTTTTTTTGTGCGCCTACTACACAAGCTAAAAGCAACCGACTGGGATATATACACACATGCAGTGCTTAGAGCCAAGCTGAAAGCGGCACATTTTTGCATTTCATACCGCTGGAACAGACAAGCCAATTATGGAATGGGCGGCATTGTAGACAATAAAGCGTTGGCAGCAAAAAGGGGCACACAAGCAGGAAAACTGTTTTTAATGGTTGCTTGTTATTTATTTATTTTTTTTTTTTTTTTGTTGTTCAATATATTTCATAACCTAAGTGTAGCCAAATTTTCATAGTAGTTTAAACATACGCCCTATTACACCGTTAAGCAAAAGTTCGACGAGCGTAAGTTCCGCTTCAGTGCAAACCGGAAGTAGCGTTGTGCGCACAAAAAGCACAACTAAATTGTGAATTGGGTTGTGTTAGAGAATGTGAGTCAGGGTAAGGCAGACAACGGAAAGAAATAATAATAAATAAAAATAGTTTAAAAAAAATTCTTAGATGTGCACAAAGGCCACAGAGAGCTAGAAAGGACTTTAATAATTAAATATTTACTTGCCATAAAGGCCTGAAATTTTCCTCTGCTTGTCCTTATGACTGTCTTCTTAGATGGATTTCCTTTAGCATCAGTAGCAAAGTCATCATCAACATTGTAATTAGAAATGAGTATGAACATTGTGTTTGAAATTAAAAACTAAGCCAACAATAATAAACAAAACCACTCGACCTTCCCTTGCTCGACACAAGCATGAATCTTTTATCTCTTCTTTTCTGCTTCTTACAAAAATTCATTCATTCAAATGTCAAAGAAAACGATGTAAAAGTGAACTATGAAGTCGTTATTGCCGACCCAAAAGCCGCTCAACTAAACGTGGCTAAAAATATATAGGCACACAGACAGAGGAAAGGCAGACAAGCAGAGAGATAAGCACAGCAATGAGTTTACCTAGTTGGAACTGTGTGGTGGATTGAGGTTTGGGGCTTGGCGTGAGCGTTGACTCAAGCGAACTCATTTATTTATGATGACGATGAAAAACCCAAAATGAAAACGAGTCAAGTGATAAAAATGCTGTTGCATTAATGTTGATAATGATCATAATCATTATGAATAGGACGACGCCAGCGATGATGAATATGAGAATAGGGATGGCATTACTGGACAACCTGCCATCCAATACACTCAAACTTTATGGAGCGTAAACAAGTAGTATTTGCAACAACTATAACTGCAAAAAAATAAATAAATAACCAAATAAAGAACAAAAAAAAAGAAAAGTAAAGATGAAGTGAAAAATTTGCCTTAAAAACGAGCAGACTTCAAAGCGTTCAGTTTCGACCACTCGAGAGAACCGCAAGAGCAAAGCGAAAAGCGTTTTGTGTTTTCCATTTCGTGAAGACTTTCGAGGGTTTTGCAATTTGCAATTTTCTGCATTTTGCGCACTGTTTTAATTTCAACTTCGCTACTATGTTTTTTTTTTTACTATTTTCTTTATTTAAAAAAAAAACAATACAATATAAAAAAATTGTTTTTTGACTTGCCTCGGGTTAACAGCGCTAATTGAAGTGGGTAACAAGGCGACTATGAAAGTTATTCTCAAACGAAGGTTGAGACCAAACTTGATGGTTTTAAGCACACGTGTGAAAGAGTGATGGATGGTGCGGTAAGGGGGGTAGTTTTAAAATGAGGCATGTCACGGTTGTCAGTTGCAGCAGCGAATTAAAGTCAGATGAGATACAGAAAAAACGAAAATGGCGCACTAAAGTCGGAAAAGGAAGAAACCAGTAATTACAATTGCTTATGTTTCACGCAAAGTTTTGCAACATAAAGCAGTTCGTTATTTGGTATGAAATATTGTGTTGTATGAAATATGAAGGAATCATACATAAAACCAATTACAAAAGACGGCGAGCGAATTAACAGAAAAAGAAATATAGACGACTAAAGAAATTTTCACATACCGTTCACATCTTCATTCTACACGAACCCCGAGTGACGCTGGGCCCCGTGCTAGTATAACCATAAATCAAATTAGACGCCGAAACCGCTGGATCGATTTTGATGAAACTTTCAGGGAAACAAGGATCTATGATCCTACATACGCTGATGACACAGCCCTCCTGACATCGCACAGCAACCCAACTGCTGCTTTATCAATTTTGCAGAGTCATATAAATCGAGGAGAACAATGGCATGTCAACTTCACTGTAAGACACACATCCTGTCCCTCACGCATAACTCGGCCAAATACCTTGACAGGCACCTGACATGGAAATCGCACATTAAACTCAAAAGGAAACAGTTGAATCACAAACTATACAGGATGAGATGGCTCATGTGGCATAGCTCCAAATTAAGTATTAGGAACAAGGTCCTACTCTATAAAACTATCCTTAAGCCAGTATGGACGCATGGAATTTAACTCTGAGGAACAACATTAAAATCGAATATTCAAATCATTCAAAATTTTCAATCGACGCTCCTGAGAAGGCTTGTTAGAGTTGAAATGTATGTCCGTAACTCAGTCATACACAGAGACCTACAGATATTGACGGTGAATGAAGAAATCACGAACAGCAGCAAAAAACACATAATTCGACTGGAATCTAACAACTATTTTGTCGTCAATTTACTGGGCAATAGCCTACACACCCGCAGACTCAAGCTTTTCCACCCTCTGAAACCCCCTTCCGATGCAACTTTAATGTATACACTATGTTCGAATCCACGTACTCGGCGTGCCAGCCATAGGCTCTACCTTGTACGATGTTGTGGATGTGACGATTTTTGTGAGCTGACTTATAATGGCACAACGTATGAAATATTTTCCTTCTAAGAAAGCCGAAAAGTAGGCAAGCAAAAACCACCATAAATAAAAAATTTGCAGAACAAGACTGGGCTAAGGCGAAGTTGCTCATTGTCCTTTCGCATTTCATCTTCCAAATGGCTTTACCAGCAAATCCGATAACGTTGCAAGAATTGAAGCAACAAATTAAAGAGCTAAAGTGCAAAAAGTCCCAGGTGAAGATCTCTTGGATAACAAGACGCTCAAACTTCTTCCCACGAGAGCTGTATTATTTATAGTTTGGATATTCAACAGCATCTTAAGGTTGGGACACTTCCCAAAGATCTGAAAATCAGCTTTAATTATTATGATTCCAAAGCCATAGAAACAATCCACTGAAGTTGACTCATATAGGCCAATAAGTCTTCTTCCCGCTTTAGGAAAAATAATAGAAAGGATGATAGTGAATCGGATTCTCCAACTCGAAAGCGTAAAAGAAAAATTGCCAAAGTGGCAGTTTGGTTTTAGGAAAAATCACGGCACCCCGTAGCAGCTACACCGCGTGGTGAACTTCGCTTTGGATGCCATGGAACTTAAAATGTACTCAGTAGCAGTTTTCATGGACATCCAGCAAGCCTTTGATAGGGTGTGGCATGAAGGCCTTCTCAGCAAGCTGAAGAACCTACTTACCCCTCAGCTGTTCCAACTCGTCAGGAGCTTTACAACGGACAGATGTTTTCGTGTTGTAATCGATGGTGAGAAATCGACAAGAAGACCAATCTGCGCTGGTGTACCCCAAGGCAGCGTATTAGGCCCTACGCTATTTACGATTTATACAGCAGACATGCCTAAATCAAGAGTAGTCACACGAGTTGATGAGGAAAACGTACTCATAGCAACTTACGTGGATGACACTGCAGTGCTAACCAGAAGTCCAAGTATAAAAGTTGCCACGGAGTCTTTGCAGCAATACGTGTGTTGCTTTGAGAAGTGGGCTCTAGACCGGGACATAGGCATCAATGCCAGCAAATGTGCCTGTGTTACGTATTCCACACGGCCATTGTCTTGCCCTGGCATATCGTTGCTAGGCTCCACTCTGAAGCACCAGCCTTCACATAAATACTTAGGGGTCATACTGGACAGGAGACTTACATTTAAAAGACATGTGCAGACTTATATTTAAAAGACATGTAACAATGGTTCAGCGGTCCGTGGTGGCAAAAGCTGGAAAAATGTAGTGGCTGTTGTCCCCCATTGTATAACAAGACAACAATATACAAGACAATTTTAAGCCTCATGTGGAAGTACACGCTGCCAGTATATGGCATAGATGCTAAGCCGCATATCAATAAAATCAGAATTGCTCAAGTTAAAACGCCTAGAAAAATCTGCAATGCTCCCTGGTACATGCGTAAAAGGGATATCGGAAAGGATCTTAGGGTTCCTAAAGCCGGCGATGTTATCCAGGCACAAGCACAGAAATATCTAGAGCGCCTTGGTTCTCACCCAAATGCACTCGCGGGACGGCTAACTTTGAGAGCCAGAAAAAGAAGACTCAAAAGGTGTCACCCACAAGATCTTCCTACGAGGGTCCTCTCATAAGTTACTACTGTCAAATTTTGTAAATTTTTCATATGTAAATAAGTAATTGTAAATATGTATTATTCATTATAAGTTATTTGTAAGTCCATAGGTTTACATTATTTACAATTATAAAAATAATTTTAAAAAGATGTCGTCTTTCAAGTTGCTGACACATGCGCCACGTAGAACGTATTATTAGGTTGATGGAAAAGTAAATGCCGAAAATTTGAATTAATAAATTTAAAAAGCTATATTTCGTGCATTATTTATCCGATCTGCGAATGATATACAGCAATGAAAAGGTGTCTACTCCAATTAAATCATGGTGCTTAAATTATTAACACACGATTATGAAATCAGCGGTTTTTGCGTTACTCTGCTGCGTAGGCTCATAAAAAAGTGTTCATATCATGGATAAGGTACTTTTTCAAAACGATCAGGTAGAACATGGTATGCGCGATTTCTTTCAGGAAATTTCGAAGTCTAAAACGCGCCTCGGTCTGGTCGGCTTGCACCGAAAAGGTTGGCGACATTTTTGAAAAAGTTGAGAATGACAGGTAACATAAATCTTCGTGACATCGCTAAGGATCTCGACATCCACCATGCGACAGTTTTAGACCAAACGGCTGGCTATACAAAAACGCTGGATATTTGGGCAGCACACAATGTGACAGAAAAGAATCTTATTTATCGCATTACAATTTGAGTTATGTTGCCTGGACGAAATAATTTGGAACCTTTTCTGTACAAATTGATAACTGGCGATGAAAAATAAGTAACATACAACAATAATGTGCGAATAAGATCATGGTTTAAACAAGGTGAGCCTGCCCAAACCATTGCAAAGCCGTCGCCATCTATGAGGAAGGTGTTGTTGTGAATATGTTGGAATTTCTAGGATCCCGTGCAATATGAGCATCTCTCATTTGGGCAAACGATAAATTCAGAACTGTATTGTTAACATCGAACGAGTCTAAATGAGGCGTTGATGTAAAAACGGCCGCAATTAGTCAACAGAAAGGGTATAATTTTTCACTAGGACAACGCTAAGCCACACACATATTTGATTACTCAGCAAATATTAAAGGAACTCGGCTGGGAAGTGTTAATGCACCCAGCGCATAGTCCACACCTAGCACCATCTAATTACCATTTATTTCGGTCCATGCAGAGTTATCTTGATTGCGTAACAATTAATTCCTTAAACGACTGCAAAACGCTATTGCGCCAGTTTTCTGATCAGATAAACCAGAATTTCTACAAGGACGGAATTATAGTTTTACCCGAAAGATGGTAAGATCAAGAACAATGGAAAATATTTGATAAAATAAAGTTGTTTTGTTATATGAAAAATAATTGTTGAAATTTGATTCCCATTTTCGGAAGTTACCTTTCCCTAATATGTACGAGAAAGTAGGTGTAGTAGAAGGAAATCTTATGCTCAAAGGCTCAACTAAGCGCTGAGATGGTCATTCATCATATAAGTCATTTAAGAAAGGCAGAAATGGAGAAACCAAAATAAAAAATAAACAAAAGTAAACTAAAAAACACGGTAAAAGCCATTAAAGAGCGAGACATTGAAATTTATAAGTAGCGAAAAGACAGCGACTAGAATGACAAGAAGAATGACGACCAAGGACATGGACCACAAACACACACACCTGCAAAAAACTGATACAAACAACTCTGTAAAGAAGGCATTGGCGTTGGCGGTGGCGATGACGAAATTAGAAAGGTAAAAGGAGCGCACAAAAGTATGCAATGGGCAAAATAAAGAAAACGGCGTCTGATGCTTCTACACACTGACAAAGGCATACAGCAAAAAAAAATATATAAAGAAAAATAAAGAAAGAAAAATCTAAACTAGGAGGCAAAAACTGTCAGCGAAGTATGAAATACGACACAAGGACGATCAGTCAACGAATGAGAGAGCAGCGCCAAAGAAAGTGACAGCGACAGCGTTGTCGAGAGTTTGCTGAACGAAGGAAGGAAAGAGCGCTGCGACTGCCACTGCTTACTTTTAATGCCAAGTTTTAAATCACACACATAAACAAACACACATACATCAAGAAAGAAAGAAGAAAGCGATGACAGCATCAAAATCATGGGACAGTGATACGTTCGGCTGAGGTACTAGCATGATTAGGTGTGCTGTTGAAGCCACTTTGCCACCCATGACATTAGCACAAAAGCCACGTCGAATCACAAACAATTTGCATGAATAGATGTGGATAAATAGGTTTGCGGGTAAGGGGTGCGGGGTTGTTTACAGAGAGCGAGGGACTAAAATAAGTATAAACTAAGTGAGAACGTTAAAAGTATTCAAAATGCATATTGAAACAAGCAAAGAAAACCAGAATACAAACTAAAAAAAAATTAAATTTCAAAATTCGAGATAATAAAGCATTTCAATTTGACCTGATGATGTTGTCACTTTGGTTTGATGACGTTGCCAATGTTGGTAAATGGACGAATGAATACGGATATATGTCATACACACACACGTGGTTTTTTTAAATTTATTTATTTATTTTATTTTAATTTTTTTTTGATACGTCAGGAAACTGGTAATCTTCGAAAGATACTAACAGCCCTAGTTGTTAGCATTCACGATTCGCCGAGTGCACTAAAGAGTTGCAGTTGCTAGTCCTATTCACGGCTACTTCTGAGCGCCTACGTACTAACCCACCCCCGGCGGAACTGCCGATTGATGTATTACTTTGCCTGTGTATTTGTGTGTGTAATAATGTGTACAATAATCACACTCATTAGGCAGTGCTGACATTCACCAATGAGTATGACTTTGATGACGATGACGATGACGATAACGATAACGACGACGACGATGACGTTGAGAATGTTGTTGCCGATGTTAATGTTATCATTGAAGGCGTAGATGACATTAACAACAACAAATGTTCAGCTAATATGCATCGAAATTAAATAGACGGACAGGCATTTCTGCTTAGGACAATAAACACATACAAGGGCATTCGTGTTAGGCGGTTCAACTTCAAGGCGATTCGATGGCCAACGACATTAAAGTGATGAGCAAATGAATCATGAACAAAGCCAATAGCCAAAGACAAAGACAGTCGAGGACAAAGACAAGCGTAAACCGTTTGTTGCCTGTCAACTGCTATCGACCACCTCGCCACCTGACCAACTGGCTATCTGGCATCAAACACATGCTTCACGACGACAACGAGTACAACGAGGACGGTGACAGGCGAAGGACATTTTGTGTTTACCTCTGTTATCCATTCTCAATGCCTACAAGTTTGACAACATCGATTTGCAGTGGCTCAGTGGCTGCCGCTGTTGCACTCAATTGTTGTGCTCGGCCTGTAGCGATCACGGCATTTGACCCCAAATAAGCAGCAAATGGCACCCCCTTAAATTAAGTTAAAGATGTCCAATTGCATTCGCATGTGGCAATGCAAGCTCACACGCAGAGAACAGAGAAGAGAAAACAGAGAGCACTTTCTGAAAAGCGCAGAGCAAAGCGGTTTATCTAACGACTGGAGTAGGAGAGACCAGTCCTCTTGACTTCCCCTCTCTAGGGGAAGATTTCACTACCCCGGCATAAAATGGGCCAGTAGCTTGAATCGAAACAAATACTAAGTTTCTAGTTCATTTAACTGTAGTTATTGTAAAGAGCTGTGTTAAGAGGTTGTGTGATTTACAACCTGGAGGAGAAGGTTGTCAGATCGACACTGTGGGAAAGTAACTTAAAGTTGTTGTTTTTTTTTCACTGTCAATTTAAACGAACACTTGACGTTGTCTCATTCCATTTACTCATCCGTCATAATAATTTTACTTGTGTTGTTTTTGTTGCAGCTCTAAACGCTTTGCTTCCATTGTTGACGACGTCGTCGCTCTTTTGATGGTGTGGCTAATGGTACCCCTTCCTCTCCCTTCTCATCTTCTTATTTTTATTCCTCTTGCGTTATTCGCCTAGAAGCGTTTTGCAACATTTAAAACATATTTGACAGCCTACGCTTGTCTGTTACCACTATACACTTACTTTGGCTCAGTCCGTCTGACCTACCACTCAGCTCCACAATTGCGGCTGCAATTGGCCTACGGCGTGTACATTATATTTCCTCAAATTGCTTTCGAAAGAAGCCAACAAAACAAAAGAGATGAAAAGTGAAAAAAACAACAACAACATTGTTGAATAGTTGAAACAATAACGGATGAGAAAGACAACAAAGCGAAGCCGTAAGAGGAAGCTGCTTTGTTTGGCTTCGGTTTTGATGCAGCCTCTTTGTTCTGAATTGGCTTGTGGGGTGCTCTAAGTAAGTCGAAGGTGTATTTACTTGTCTTATTGTGAAATTATTTTGTCATGTTTTTGCAGCGGTTTTGACTCTTTGAAAGTAAGAAAGCATTTTTTTCGTATTTCTCAAAGTTTCACTCAGTTTTAAATCAATTAACTTTTTACACGAACGACGGATTAGTGTTGTATAATATATAGGTATCAAATCCGTCTAGTGTCGCAATTTAATAATATTATTATTTTCTTAATTTTGATTCTTTCTGTGTTGAAACCTTAATTTGATCTCTTTTGGCCTATTAACAATACGACCACGTGGACAATAGATAGAAGAATCACTTCGTAAGTAAATACTAAAATATTTATTGACATGACCTGTCTGGAATCAACAAAATGTCTTCAGAAGCTGTGGTGATGTGACAGAAGAGCAGAATATAACATAGAAAATTCCATTCCAGCACTTTAACTTTTAACAGCGACTTTTGTAAGACTGAAGAGTCAGTGCGAAGAAGATGTCATGGCAGTACAGTGGATCGTATGAGCTGCTTCCAACCTTGCGTAATTAAGCGCCATTCAGTTCGAACTGCTTTAGATCAATTTTGATATCGCTACACGTATCATTGAAACTTTTAAATTTAGCCCCGAATTGTAGTAACGAGTCAAGGAAGTTCGCTGGTCTAATTCACAAACATTGCCATTTTCAAAACGGATTGCTTCAAAGACTTTGTCGAAGCGCGAAAATGAATTTGTGCGAAATAAGCTATTCAAATTGCGCGAATTATTCCACTTAATCCACCTCTCTTTATCATGTCTCATTTGTCATTTTCAGTTTTCATTCTGCTTTTCTACACGCTCCATGTTCCAATTTACTTTCTCTTCATGTTCCATTTTTATCGCTTTTCTCTATTCCCTTTTTAAGCGTTTTAAGCCAAAACTTTTCAAGTGATTTTCGAACTAATGTTTCTCTCTACTCTCTTCTCCCCTCATTTCAGCACAACAATAAAAATTAAGTTAAATAAAAGAATTTCAAACGAAAACTGCCAAAAAAAAAAACAAACCAAATAAACCGAAAACTTAATAACAACTACAGTAAATAAATGAATAAAAAAATAAAATAAAAAACAACACAAATACATAAATAAAATAAATTAAATGTTCTACATTTGAAAATTTAAGCAAGTAGATAAAATTAGAGAAAAAATGTAGCACAAAAATTATTAAAAAAATTTATTAAACATAAAAAAACAAAATATTCGAAGTAAAATTATAATTATAAAATTATAAAAAAAGAACAAATATTAAAAACAAAAAGAACATAATAAAAGGAACATAAGTAAATAAAACTGGGAAAATGCGCTGCCATCAAAACCTCCAAACATGTTGAAAACTTCAACTGGAATTAAAATAATAAAACGAACAACTACAACACCAAGAACAAAAAACTGCACAAAGTTTTAATCTTCAAATGAATTAACCAACTAAAAAGTACTAAAATAAAAATAAAAATAGAACCAATTAATAAACAAATTAAAAATAAATTTAAAAAAAATTAAATAAAATAAAAATAATACACAAAAATTAGTAGAAAAATTTCGAATTATTAAAAAATAACTCTTGAAAAAAATTACAAAAAAGGGAATACTAAAAAAAATAAAGCATTTTTTTCAAGTTGCCGTAGAATGATGCCATTTTCACGCTGTTTGTTAAAGCGAGATAGAATGAATGTGAATGACTAAATGGTATTGTAATGGGATGCAGAAAGTGAGCTGAAAACGGAAAAAACGCACCAACAATAAAAACATCAAACAAAACAAAACACGAAAAGCAACACATGCAGCACAAAAGAGAAAGAAGCAAAAAAAGTGATAATAGGAAGCAGAAAATATGAATGATTTCGATGTCAAAGGGTATTATAACAATAACAACCACAACAAAAACAACGGCGACTGTGACAACAACAACGGCAAACAACAACAGCAACAACATTAAATTTTCTTTTAAAAACGCTAAGCAACACTTTACAAAAAAAGGCAACTAATAACAATGAAATATATATAAAAGTAAAAATAAAATAATTTACAATAAAATATTGAAAAAAAGGATTAGATTTAAAAAAAATTATATTTGCGCAGAAGCAGTAAGAAAAATAAATAAAAGCAAAGTAAAGGCAAAAACAAAGACAGTAATTTATTTGGTTTCGTTTTATTTTTTATTTTTTTACAATTACAAAAAATTAAATAAATAAACAATAACAAATAAAATCCCGGCTTCACACACATGCAACTTTTGCAGCGATAACCACGCCAGCAACAAATTGTGCAACGTTACTGGCTCTGCAGATAACATTTGCAGTCGCCTGTGAGGACAAACAAGAACAAGAACAGCGACTGCAGCAGAAATCGCCAGCAAAAAAACTAAGAACCACTGCTGTCGCTGACGTTGACGCTGACTGTGGCGCGTCGAACGACTAGAACTGCAATTCGATTGAAGCAATTTGATTTGATGCGATTTTTGTACGACGCTTCACATGCTTTTGAACCAACACGACAACTCAACTTAGACAACAACAAATAACAGCAAACAAAACAAGTGATAAGAAGAAGAAGCACAACTAGAACAACAACTACAACAATCACAAAAACAAAAACAACAAAGAAGCAGAGACCGCATTACCAAAGCGCGCAGCGGGAAATGAGATGAAGTGGTTTCAAGTGGCCATCGACATGATTCTTGTGCTTTCATTTATAACAAGTAAGTCCAACTTATAAACTATTTTTATTTATCACTCTCTTTTTCTCTATGTGTTCTTGCTTGTGCGTGTGTGCGTTGGTTGCTTTGATTCGCACATACACATGCACACGGCTACAGACACAAACAGTGTTTATCAATAAATATTTGCACTGCAAATAAAACTATATTACTATCAAGTTGAGGACTTGAGCTGTAATTGAGATTTGAATTCCTATTCGCATAAAGTACAGGTGGATGGTTGAGTGCAAAGTGCCACTTGTGTACGTCCATTGTTGTTGTCAGCGGCTGATTTAATTATTCAGTTCATTTACTTTGATTTGATTTCGATTGATTGTCACCAAATAGTGTCATAGTCCTTTGTCAGAACTCATACATACTTGTGGACACCTATCACTTCATTAGTTCGAAAAGTTTTTTCACTTGCATAGAAATATTCAATTGAGAGTAACTTATTCAAATCAATAAATAAATAAATAAATAATAATAATTGATTAAGTCTACTCTTTTGATCTTTGCATAAGAGTCAGCATTTTATTTGTTTTTTTTTAATATTTTTTATGTGAAACATCTTTGGTTTCGGTAGAATGAAATTTATATGAAATAGTGCCATCGCGTCATCGCGTCATTGCATTATAGTGTTTTGTAAAGAAATAAAATCTAATGAAAACAAAATTTTTTTTTCTTTAAGAAATAACTAAATAAATAATTTAAATTGATTTAAATTGCATTTATACCTATTTTTTGCGCTAGATATTTTGAAAAATCGAAGTTGAATAATGGTAATTCTGCCTTCACTACCAGGCAAACAGCAAAACTGCGAGTGTCCCATGTGAAAACGAAATCAAACCAGCAAAAACAAAGCGTGTGACATTTGATTTTTTCTTATTTGCCGAACATAAAGGAAGACAAAGGAGAAACATATGCCTGCGTATATGAATATGTATACTTTTTGGGTGCACGCAAACTTGAACTCAACAACGAAACACGCGCTCGGGGCCTGACCTCTTTGGTTCGACATTTGGTTCGACAAGAGAAAATGGACTTGGGACTGTGTTAAAAATTCCTCTTTTTTGCTACGCTCACGCAACAACAAAGTCTAGACCATTTGTTTTTTTCTTCATTGCCTATCACAAGGAAAGAAGAGGAAACAACATAACACAAAGTAAGGATGACGAAATTTGCTTTGCAGGATTGAGACTCGAACTTTGCTGACTGTGTGTATTTCTCGTACAGTCAAACTTCCAAATCTCGAATCACCATAATGCAAAAGTTTAAGTTATGGGGATATTCGAGTTATGGAAGACATATTATATTGATTTTTCACTATAAACGTACTCAATTCGAGTCATGGAGATATTTTACTTATAAAAGTCCGCCTTACGGAAATTCGACGATAGTTAAAAATTTCACTTGGGTTTCTTTGGCTGTTCAATAAATGCGCATTCACTGTACTTGCTCTTAAAATGGATTTTGTTTTCTGCCCCAACCGAAAATTGGCTTCAAGAAGTTGAAGTCAAAAATCAAAACTTGCCATTGTGTGAGTTACCTTGTTGTGTAGGTATAGTGCGTGTATGAGATTGTGTTGGTTTTCTTTGTCTCCCTTGCGTGCGAAATGTGATAAGTTTGAGTGTGTTGTGTAGGTATAGTGCGTGTATAAGATTGTATTGCTTACTTATTTTGTGTGTGACTGGGAATATTTTTGTACGATTTTGCTTTGTTTTCATGCCTTCTTTTTTTGTTGGCCGCCTGGTATTTTCATTTCGTTCATATATATGAATATAGGCGAAATGCAAGGCAGCCATGCTGATATGGGCTCGATTTCATTTCTAGTGAAAAATTAAAGAAAACTCCACACAATTTGCTTAATATTCTCGACCCACCTTGCAAATAAAGAACTTTAATAAACTCAAAGAAAGAAGACAGTGTCTCTGATTTTTGTTTTTATTACGTTTTTCTTGTGTTTTTGTAATTTACTTATCATTGAATATTTTCCCTTTTTACGGCAGTTCGACGTTCGTCCATTTGCAAACCCAAGCAAACTAACAGCAATATGTTACGCTGCATAAGTTGAACAGCCAACAATTCTGTTGATGTACAGAATCAGTGTCCGATTCTAATCGTGCCTGACAAGTCTCTCCTGCCTTTTTTTTAAGGGAGAAATGTAAGCTCTATATGAATGAATACTCTTTGGATATACTCTGATAGTGCGTGGTCAACAGAGAGTATACGTTTGTAGATTGTAAGCAACTCACAAACACAAGCACAAAAATTAAGAAGAAGTATGCACTTCTTTGTCAGCCTGCGGTTTTCCTTAATGGTACAATTTTTGCTGACAGCAATAGTTAAGGATTGCACGTGCGCTTTGTTGATGGTATCAGCACGATTTCCCCTTTGAACTTACGCTGTTAATTTTTTTATTGCCAGTCTGGTCCCGTTACATAGTTTTGGCTCGTTCAAGTTTCGAATAAGCATCACCGGTGATCCAACTTTCAAAGTTAATAAGTGTGGTGTCATTGCTGGTGGCTCCAACGAATTCAAAAACTGGACTGGATAATTTACGGTTTGATTTCCGTCCTTTACTATTTCCATCGATTTTTATTTGACTGTTTCTACGAGAAGTTTCAATTGAATTGATAGGTCAATCTGTCTATATCTTCGGATCTAAAATTACACGTTCGCATAGCCACTCTGTAATATGGTAATTGGCTGTTAAATTTATCAAGACTACATCCGTGATGGCTTGACCGTTATTTCGCATTTGACAAAAGTTGGGCGGGAACGAAATCTTATTTGTTAAGCGATCAATTTGATGATTTTCAATGTCTAAAAGTTGCTTTGCGAATGCTTTGGAAGATGCAATTTTTAGCGTAGCCCGCAAGACGTTGTTCTGTCCTTTCCGGTATTCGCGAAGAAAATAAAAATTCAATAAAAGTACAAAAATCAAATATTTCAATGGCATATCAGCAAGAAATTTGCTTTATTGAAGCTATGTACTTTGCTGCATTGATTGATTCTCTTAGTGAAGCAACTTGTGATATACAACATTTTTCGTTTCGTTATCAGGCACAAGAATAATTTAAGAGGATTGTGAGTTAAACATTTTTTTTATTATTATTCTTTAATAGACTTTAGATTTCGAATTTGACATATTTTTCTACGGCAAACTGATGAAGCAATATTGATTTCATACAAGTAATCCAATTTATTTATTTATTTATTCCGACTTTCGCCGTATACTAACGCACAAAACTTTACAAACTTACTCGACAGACTATTCTATAGTTTGGTTGAAAACAAATAACCTTACAATAGTTTGGTTGGCGGACAAACAGACAGACAGACATGAATCCAATTTTATATATACAGATTAAATATTTATTTATTTATATATTTTTTATCGATTCAGAAAATGTTGTAATGTATATTTTGAACTATATATATGCTTAACGGACGCGCATGACCTTTCCAATATTATTGTTGTTGGCCAACCCAAGAGAAAAATTAAACTATAAATTCCAATGCGAAAAGGATGTCTGACAAGATATACGCACTCGCACCTAATCGCACCCAAACACATATTCTCTCCCTCTAACACACACAATGCTCGGCAATCTTACACAATGGCTGCTGTGTGGGCAAAGATCTGCATCCTCCTATGCTCGTCGCCTGCTAGTGTACTTCAGTCTGCGTTTCACGTACGCCCACCCCGGTAAGCGTATTTGGCTTGAGTTTCTTTCATATCTGGCACGACTTGTATCAGTAAATCGCACACTTTTGGCGTATATAATTCAGACGCACGCTCGGCCATTCATTCGCTTATTCATTGGCCGCTGTGTGCGTTGTAGTGGTGCTAGCAGCAAACGGTGACAAGCTGAGCGTAAAGACACAGAAAGAGACCGTGATGCAAACGGAGACGGAAACGCCGAAGGCAGTAAGTGGCGAGGCACGGCCTTCATAATACAATGAAAATGGGGACGTCGTTATCGTCGTTGTTGGCATCGTCATCATTGTCGTTCATGGCAATTGCATTTAATGCGTGGCCCAACATCAAACAACAAAAACAACTAAAACGAAAACAAAATCAGTGCCACAAAAGTAGCACATTCTCCCACTCAAACATACACACCCTCGCAGCCACATGCAAATCTCAACATCAACATTCAGGCAAACATTTTCACCAGCCTTGGCTCAGCTAAATTCGTCCTGCTTGCTACGTTGCTACGTTCGCTTTGCTGCAGCACTGTCACAACGACTTTTATCTTCTACCTCGTCTACCTCTTTTATTTAATTCTGTTCATTTGCTTGCTTCAACTCCCCATGGTAATCCAATCACTTTGGCAGCTTTGAAGGTTGCTTTGTTTGCTTTAGCTAACGTCTAATACGAGTATAGTATTTTAAGCCCAGCATGCGAAAACTATTGAAGTTGAATGTCAAAACACAAGTTAATTTTACATGAAATCAAATTACAAATTCAATTCTTAATGAGAAAGTGAAACGACAAAAAAAAAATTGTATGAAATTATTTGTGGCAAGTCAAGTTCGATTTTTCACTTCACAAAAAAAAACAGCCTAAAAGTAGGCTAGCACTTAAAGCATCAAATGGTTATCACCGCCATCAGCATCAGTCTGAAAGTCGTCGTTGTAGTCAGCATCGTATTTTGCTGCTGCTCCTTTTGCCTTTGACACTCATCTTTCCGTTTTCATATCCGCTTCCGCTTCCTTTTCCGTTTCCGCATCATCTTTGCTAATGACATCTTCGGGCGTCACCAGAAGTAGAGATAACACACCGGAAATAGAAGTGACAGCTGCAGTTGCAGACGCATTTCATTGTGCTTAATTAGGCATAATTAGTCGCAGGCCATGCCTACAATTCTAGCCGTGTGAACTTTCTTCTTGTAGAAAAATAAACGGAAGAGTACATAAAAGAGTGCATGAAAATTCTTCCGTACTCAATTTTTTCTTAACTTAACTCAATCGATAATATCATCGCCACTCCCATCAACCACACATCCATCTCCCTTCCTCAGCAGTAAACATAAGGCCAACTGTCTAAACGCAAAGCATTTGTCAAACGCATTTCCGTTCTAAGTAAGAAATAACCTACAACTCGATTTGCAACGCCTTGTAATGCCTTTGCTTCATTTCACTCCAATTGTTCAACGCTTTTTACTCATTTTGCTTGCTATCAAATCAAAAGGACAGTATTTATGTTCGCTTATATTTTATTGTCTTGTGCGCTCATTCATTTGATCTATTTATGGGTCGTATTTATACACACACACTTATGTATATATATATATACTTGGTGCGCCCCAAAAATCGAGGCGCATAAAAATTCAAAAGTAAACATAAATCTTGGCAAAAATTTTCTTTTCACACAAGTTTGCCATAAACAAGCATTGAATTTCTTTCGATTTAAAAAGCCATAAATTGCAACCATGAATCCCAGCGGGCATGCTCCGGAAGGCAACACTCATCTATGTCTATGCACATGTAACTGTGTGTCTGTATGTAGCGAAATGCAACTGCGAAGTAGCCACAATCACAGCAATGAGCTACCAAGCTGCCGAGATGCGCTTCCATAACAATTTCTCATGTCATCATTTGCTCTGAAGACCAACTAAAAAAGAAAGAAAATAAATAAAAACATAGACGCACCAAAACATATCATAAGAGAAAAATAAAATAAAAATTGATTCCAAAAAATTAAAGAAAAGAAGCAGCTAGAACTATAATACTAAAACCTACCCCATCGAAGTTTTTATACGCTAAAGCTAGTATTGTGTCGGCATTTTGCAGTCCTCTGAAAAAAAAATTGAAACGGTGCCATATAGACACCGTGAATAAATATTATTATTATATGATATGAATTATACAATAAAGTACACAATGATATTAGTGTGCTAGCAAATAAGACCTACATCTCATCATTCAAAGCCAGCTCCCTACCATTAAACTAATATTGTACACGGCATGGCTAAATCTATCTTCCTAATATTTGTATATATATAACACATGTAAATGTAAATATCTGTATATAAACCAAAGTGGGAAAAAACATTTTTACAACCAATTTATTTATTTATTTCTTAATTTGGATAATTACGAACCGCATTGGTAAACAAAAAAATTTCAAAAACATCCATAAACCTAAAAAAAAAGTTATGTATGAGGAAATATTTAATTGTATTTATAATTGTTACTGAACGTATGTATGTATGTATATGAATGTTATTGAGTGCCATTTAAGTAAGTTATTGAATTTGTCGATATATAATTATTCATTTTGCGAATCATGCCAATTTGGTCTTTATGAATAATTTATTAACCCCCTAGTACCCAAAACGGCCTGTAGGCGTACCAAAGTTATTACATTTTAAATGAATGATTGACTCTGTTTCAAACCCAATCCCAAGGTAAAAATATTTTTTGGCCAAAAAAAAAGTTGGGCAGAGAAGAAGAAAATGAAGTACAGCGAGCACAAGATGCTCGAGATCGCAGTATGTTAGAAACAGCTTTTTTTGCATGGCGCAGAGGGCGGGATTCAGTTAGTAAAATATATATATATGTATATTTACAAATGACGTTTCGCGATGTCCAAACTAGGTAATCTCCAAAAATACCTAACCAATTTTAATTAAATTTTGGGAATATGTATGATTGAGTCCCACACCATATAGTAAGGGTCTTCACGAAACGTCATAAATATATATAAATAAAAGTTATAAAGTTATAAAGTTATAGAGATACAAGCTACATTTCGTGAACGACCGATTTCATTTTTTGAAGTCGTAGATCAGCTATTGTCCCATACACAAATGTAAACAAACAATTTTAAAATGCCAAAAATAAACGAAAAGAGGAAATTAATGGAAATAACTACAGTAAATGCCATAAATTGTTAATTAAATTAAATGAAATTCGTAACACAAGCACTTTGCAAATTACCTCTGCCATTTCTTTTATAACAATTACCAAATGATTGAGCGTCTTGATATTCACAATAAATATAAAAATTCACAATAACGTTGTCAACACTCATAGTTATTCGTTTATCACACTCAATTGTGTGACTAGTATACGACATTGTTAAACAATTTTTTGCATGGAGCTACGGTCAGTTTGTACACGACTTTATAACAATATAATATTTATAACATATACAACACATATACAACGTTTCGTGAAGACCTTAATTATATTTTATAGACATAATAGGTGATGCTGTTGTCGAAATATTAGATGTTTTTTACCTGCGAAGGGTTTGTTTATTAATTAATAATTTGAGTTGCATATTAGGTCGAGAGACCTAGTCCGTTTAAGTCTTGGTCTTTGGCGCAGTTCGAGAAGAGGCAGTATGTTCACCTCGTTGTTAAAATGTTGGTTAAATGTTAATTGGCCGGCATACTCTGCTTTCTTCACCCATGTTTGATCAGTTTTGTGTGCTCTATTAGTAGTGGGTTGCGTCCTCCCAATTTTCGAGTGTTTGATCTAAATCCTAGCGTTGGTGTTTCGGGAAGCTATCCACCGGCGCCTGAATTTTGCCTTGAGCACTCCAAAATGTCTGATTTCTAGTAGATGTTGGTGGTTTTAGTAACCTCAATGGAATATGTACTACTCCGCTATTATAATTATACGTAAGGTTTTAGACTGTTGCCTTTTTATTACTTGAAGATTAGATCTCTTGTTTAACAACCAGCGCATTTGTTTTATTTTAATCTTCATTCGGTCACGTATTTAATTTGTTGTCTTGGTCTCCCCGCGTGTTGTTATGTAAGTAAAACAATTATTTAAAAAGAAATAAACTAATCATTAATTAAAAACGATTTCTTAAGGTGGAAGTTCGCTGATAAAACTTAAAAACATTGTACTTTGAAACGGGACTTCGAAGAACAATTACTCTAATTCACTTATATAAGGTTAAAATACATATATAAATTTAACAACCTCCCTAAAAATAAATACTTTTTACGAATATTTTTTGTAGATTGAAATTCTGTGTTTTTGGTTTCTGAAGTGTTATGTACTGAGGCGTTGGTTTTAATTAAATTTAGTGATCTTCACGAGAGCTGTTGTTAAGAAATTAAATTGGGTTGAAACAAATTATTCATTCGTTTCCATTTGACCAGACTGAGTCACATCAAAGGGTGGCCGGTTACATCTAGTGAATATATAAAGAGACAAGTGGATAGATAATACCAATCTTTTGGAAAGATCGATAGATGATTAGAATGAATGAATATTATATATAAATGGATAAATTGAGCGATAAATTATGAAAAGTATGTAAGACATTTTACCGGGTTAGCATGTGGAGTATACATGGTAACCCGGAGATTAATAGTAAGAAGATAGAAATGAAGAAAATATATTTGTCGACTAAAGGGAGACGAATATCAAATGCTGTTGGGGAGCCAGCTTATAATTAATGGAAACGTTTCGACCAAGTTAGAGCGGCGAAGCAAGACAAGCCTAAGAGAAAATAGGCATGAGAAATGAGAAAGAATTGGACAAAAAAGAAGAAGAAAATAAAAAGGAGGAAGAAGAAAGTCAGACGTTGCAGTCGAAATTGCTTGCAGCTAATGCAAATGCTTTGCCATGCGATGCGATGCGCTGCGCCCGCACGTTTCCGGTTCCGCTGTGCAGCCATTAAACACACACAGAAACTGAAATATACACACACATACATTGATAGAAAACACAACCAAAAAAAATAGCTACTATAAGTGTATTTATCTTGTGACTAAGTCTATGATAGTCGACGACTTTCTTTTTTCTTGGCCCTACTCTTTTATGCCTTAACTGCTTTATCTACTAAATCTATCTAAAAAACAAAAAAAAAGAAAGACAACAAACAGAAAGAAAATTAAAAGTTATTATAAAATAAATTATTTATCATTCACATTAATTCACATTACATTTTGAACTGTCCAGAATGATGAGCAACTCCACACGCCCACATTGCAGTTCAAATCGTCGAGCGGTCTGCACTTCCGGTCACGCGGTTCCTTTATTTTCTCTCTCTCTCTATCCTTTTCTACTTTTTGATTCGAGCGGATGTGTGTGTCTCTGTGTGTTTTTGTGAGTAACTATTTTTTAGGCAACATCTGAGAGTGTTTGGTGGTCTATGTCGGTCACTCCCCCTTTCTCTTTATCACTCTCTTTCTCACACTCTCTTTCTCTGTCTGTATAAATACAAGTACATTTATGCCGCTGCACTATGGGAAATTTGACCGATTTTGATACCGAAAACCCATTTTTCGAAATTGTTCAAAAAAATATATCTCCTCAGTCATTCTATTAGAAATACATTCAAGTATAATGTTGTATATCAGAAATTCTAATTAAATGCAGCCCTGTCCAAATAATAGCCTCCAAACACAGCTATTGTTGACAGAGGAAAAGTACTTATAAAAGTAAGTGCCTTTTTATGAGTGATTTGCAAGTGATTAAAACTTATGAAAAAAAGGTATTTTATTGGTCTTTTTGTAATAGAATCTTTTAATTATGGTTCGTACTATGTGTTGATACACTTCAACTGTGCAAAACTAAGGTGCTCTCTTTGCAATGGTGTGTTAATATGAGCCATCTTTAAAAAACAGCTTTGTAAATAAAACTCATTTTTGTAAAGAGCTACAAAAATTTCTTAGCACTTCTTAGCTGTGCCGTTATTTTTTATTTAGTCAATCTTATTTCGATTCACTTTACCGTAATGTGCGCTTTTGTGCGCTTTTCCACCAATTTAATTTTTTAAGACTTAGGCTCACTTTTGGCAATGCGAACTTGTTTGCTGCATAGAAAAAAGTGAAGAGTCGAACTGAAGAGGAGCGTGTGATTTTCGAATGTTTTAAAACAGGTTCTAACAGAAGCACATGTGATTCGTATTTGTATAAAAAAGCAAACTATTTTGTATTAATTTGTCGTTGAGGTGGCAGAAATATGGAAGAAAACTGGAGCTGTTTAAAAAAAAACATGCTGCCTGGCTTTATGTTTCCATCCATTTATTAACATCTTAGATGTTCTTGTCTTTGTCAACGACTCTTCTTACCACAAAATTAGGCGTTTTCACTCATAGTTGTGCCACTTCTTCTTGTTTTTTTTTTTTCCAGAGGCCGAAAATAACAGTTA
Organism: Cacoxenus indagator; assembly: GCA_035041755.1. Lineage (NCBI taxonomy): Eukaryota > Metazoa > Arthropoda > Insecta > Diptera > Drosophilidae > Cacoxenus > Cacoxenus indagator. The sequence continues at coordinate 345,437 of JAWNKX010000032.1, read as the reverse complement.
TGGGGTCGATTTTTAACTAAAAAACTCATTATGATGGATTCGTCAAAATTATTGCTTATTCAATGGGCTATCCAAATAGCGCATAAATTTATATTTTCAATTTATTTGTATAAAAAATAATAATAAAAATTATTTTACATTATTATTTTAAAAATCAAAATATAGAAATTGTTTTTTTTTTATTTTAAAGAGCACAAATAAGATTTATTTTGTGATTTTTATCTAATTAATCATGAAAATAAAAATCAATACATGTATTGCGAATTTTAAATGAACAGCGAATTTGAATGTTACTAATTTAAATTGTACAACCGGAATCTACCATTAAATACTGAGCGCAGAATTGAAAGTATGCACTCATTTCTCAGCAACTACTTAAATTCCATTGATGGGGCTTCTGACGACGAGGAAGACGAAAATAGCAATGATGATGTCATAAAGGCTATTGCTGAAATGGGAGCTTATGACCCAAAACCAATTGATGTAGACATGGACATCATGAAATATTGGGAGGAGAAAAAATCTGTGTATCCCAACTTATTTCAATTGGCTAAAGTTGTGCATAGTGTTCCAGTCACACAAGTTATTGTCGAAAGGGCATTTTCAGTATTAAAACTTATTTTGATGGACTTAAGATATAATCTTAAAGCAGACAGCGTTAAAAAAATACATTTTATAAAATTAAATCTGATGAAATAACTAACAAAATAAATAATCATTTAAAATTAGCAATGCAGCAATGATTTTTTGAAATAAAACTCATAACAGTTACGATCCCTGCTTTTTTCACATCCATTTTCACATATCTTCTATAACTTATTTTTTTTTATTGGCATTGTTCTCACATCGTTCGTCTTTGCCTTTGACTGCTTCCTTCTGATTAAAGCCAAAAAAGAAGGGACGAAAAACTGTGCCACCCACTGACAAATAAGTGTATCGAGAAACAGCAAAAACAGCGAAAACGAAAGTAGAGTGCAATAAATTCGCCACTATAGCGCATTTTGAGGGTCACGCGTACAAAAACACAAACACACACACCCACCACACAGACTCAGAAGCGATCATCAAAGCTAAAGCATAGCCAAAGATTACCAAAACGATGCCAAGCGAAGTAAACTGCAGTAAGTCGGAGCAATATGAAAACGAGCTGGTTGCGTGCTACTTGCAGTTTCGGAGCCCTGGCAACAGCAGCAATAATAACAACAACAGCGATAAGAGCGACTGTGGCTGTAGCTGTAGCGTCGGCGTTGTACTGTTGGCTAACGAGCAAAACGCGACGAGCCAAGCGCCGTCAAAGCAACAATGAAAGTGAAAATGCGCCAAAGGACACTTGAAAGTATTTTTTCGCAAAGCGTGGATATGTGTATGTGTGTGCGTGTGTCTGTGAGTTGACTCTTGACTTGTTATGTTGAGTTGAGCTGCCGCAGCTAGAAGGAATTTATGAAAATTGCGTCTATAATGCGAAAGTGAAAATTAGCGAAGGCCACTGACACACACACACACACACACGCACAAATATACAAAAAAAGTATACACACGCACACACATACAAATTTCTTCTCCATACCGATTTATTAAATAGGTCGTGTACTATGAAATTTGCTGAAATGAAAGCAAAGTTAGTTGACAATATATTAATAAAAGGAGTTATTCTATTCATCAAAGTATGCACGCATATTATCTATACAATTTCCTAACTTAGGCGGATGAATGTTCAGGACGGTTTTACAACACATTGGCGGACAGGAGCCAATGAATTCCTGGAAGGCTAGTTGTCGGAATTAAATTGCTATCCTACCGAAAAGTTATCCACACTGCGGGATAAATGGTAATCCGTGAAAGACAAGTCTGGTGAGAACGGAGGATGTTAAAAGTAGTTCCAACTTCAATTCGTGTACTTTTGCCAGAGTCATTTGTGCACTGTGAAGTCTGGCGTTATCGTGCTTTAAGATGGGAGTCGGTCTGTTGTCCAATTTAGGCTGTTTGCTTAACTTTCTGCATCATCTAGTCCAGCTGGTTGCAGTACACTTCATATGTGACCGGTTTCAAGGGGTCATAATGGATCACAACCGCACCAGACCACCAAACACTTACCATAAGCTTCTTTTGATGAATATTGCTCTTTGGAGTATGTTTTGGTGTCTCATCATTATTCAACTACTGTGCTGAACGCTTACGATTTTCATAGATATAATTCGGTTGAAATATGGCTCCATTTTATGGCGAGAGAGCAACGATAAGCAAGATATTAAGCACTTTTCTTTCTGTTTTTCGTTGTCCTCATGTGGAACGCACTTGTCCAACTTTTTTACCTCACCGATGTGAGCCAGTTGAGTTAATACTGTACAGTGCCCTTTAGTTCGTCGTTATCGCCCGTTGACTGTGGGCGACTGTGTGAGATATTTTCGAAGTCAAAATTCTCTGTGCGAAATTTGGCGAACCAATTTGTTAATGTCTGATGCGTAGTAACACTAGAACCAAATACACTGTTGATGTCTGCCATGCCGTGCTTCCACGTGAGTACACATACTTAATATTAATGCGAATTTCCGACAAAACGACTTTACTACATTTACTACAAAACGACTTTTTAAAGAAATGAAATGTGCAGCTTTCCAACAAGGAAAACGTGACATTAAAATACTCAGGTGTTCAAATCAGTAAACAGATGTTAAAGTTTACAATAGTGCAAATTTCATATAACACGACCAAATACAATTCGAATCGGTTCGGTTTGAGGCTCCTTATTGTTGGTGTTGCTTTCTTCGTCGCTTTGCCGACAAGGCGTATACTTAACATGAAATACACTCAGCCACTGAACGCGAACGAATGGTGTACGATTCCGACTAACGAGGAACAATGCAACTGACTTAGTGAGAAGGAGAGATACGGCAATATTTATGATGGTATTGCGTATCTCATGGGATTTGCTTGAATTTCCGCATAAAGACAGCGACAGAAACTATGGGAACGATGAAAATAGTGTGACTATGTGTATTCGGAGCACACCAATTGATTCGCCACTTGACGGCAACTTTAGCCAGCATCATCACTGCCAACATCATTCAGATAGGCAGTTAACTTAAGTAACATTTTGCGACGTTTATGGGTTAAAATGTTGTACAGCGAGTAAAACTTGTGTGTTTAAGCGAAACAAGATAATTAGCCGAAACGGAAACGGAAGGTGTTGTTATTGTCAGCGAACGTGATGCTCTACAAACAAAATTTGTACATAATACCATGAATAAAACACCATAATCAAACATACCTAACCAATATGTAATACAAGTCAACCTCAAATCAACGCAGCCTAACCTCACCATCTTAGGAGCATAGGCTTAAGGCATTTCCATCTTCTGAATCCCAAGACTTGGGTTGATTATGTTAATCGGTGCTTTGTATGATACAGCGGAAGATTAAACAGTCCTTTCTGATTAAAGTGCCAACTGACGTCGTCAAGGAGCAGTGCCTCCTCATGAAGTTGAAAGATGGTGTGGAATGGTAGATTTTTCCCGTTTTTGGGTACAAATCCACGACATCTGGAACCGATCATCATTTGACCATCAAGCCTACACACTCCCATGCAAAGTAGTGTCTATCACCGGAAATGACTATGAGTAATAGAATAAGTGTGTAAGTAAAAGTATTAGTAAGAGACAAGTAAACAAGCCGTCAAAAGAAGAACGAACCACTTCTGTTGCACTCTCGCTGTTTTGGGATTTATTGAGTTCAGCGTTGACTCCCTCGTAAGAAGCTGATACAACAAAAAAAAACAACAAAAAAAACTATCTACCAAAAGGTCGCTTTTACGCTCATTTACCACTATTTACCAATTTAAATCTACTCGAATTTTGGAAAAGCAACCGTAGCAGAGGCAACTGAGGCAGGGCTCCAAAGAAAATACCCAGTCACAGCAGAAATTCGAATACCGCTTCACTGTCATCTCTGAAGCGCTCTTTGCGGCGACTAAATTGAAAACATGCTCTGCCCCCCGACATAAACCTTCTGATGATGCAGCCAGTTACTTGCCTCGTTTGCCGCTTTAATACAAGACGCGCCATTCACAACTTGAGTCAAGTTGAATTTAGTTGAATTGAGTTGAGTTGTGAAGAGTGTGAACTAAAAAGCTTTCTTTTACACACATAGACACAAATACAACCACACAGACACTCGCTCAACTTATTCATTCATTCCGTCAGTCGTGTATTCATTCATCGCCTGCAGCCATGTCGTTCTGCCTTTAAATACGCGACACTTCACCAGACTCAGAACGCAACGACCAAATGCAGCGCACACAAAAGAGAAGGCGTAAACTAAAAGAGAAAAAAGTAAAAACTGAAGGAAGAAAAAATTCAAACAGCACTTTTATCAATGCTCGCGGACTTTTGCGCTTTACTGCTAAGCGTTTTAATGCTGGTGATGCCATCATCATCATCATCCAACATCACTAACTACGAGTAGGACAACTTCAACAACAACAGAAACAAGAGAACTGCAAAGATGATGATGATAATAGTTATGACGTAGTTCTTTTTGTTACTGTTGTTATTGTTGTTAAAAACTATTTATAACTGTGTTAGATTCTCTATTTAGTCGTTTTTTTTAATCTTCTTTTTCTTCTTCTTGGTGTGTGACCATTAACCTTTTGCATAATTTGCCACTCTACATAAACACAAGTACAGACACATGTATATACGCACGCACACTTAACGTTGCTTTTACAAATTGTTATAATACGCTTACGCTCGCTCTCACCCACCGGCTCAGCCACATTCACTTTTATTTCATCTCATTTCTTTTTTTTTTTTTACATTGACTTAGTAGGTACGCAATGACCACAAACTCACATTGGGCAGGCCCAAGTGGCATCAAAATTCACCCAGTCACATAGACTGGGCTCAGCTGGTGTTAATTGCTAATTTCTTTGGTGAACATGCGATACCAAAGCTAATGTCTACGTACTAAATATTTGGCTACAGATAAAAACATCATCAGCCTCTAACAACTAAACATGCAACATTAAACTAATTCTAAGACTTAATTTATAGTTCAATACCTAAAATGATATAGACGATTCAAATAAAAATTTAGATTACAAGTTTAGAAAGTAAGTTATGCATTAATTCAATGACGCCAATAATGTAGAGGTAGAAATTTCAGAGTTGAGAACATCAGGGCGAAGCCAAGTCTCAACAAAAACGATAATGTCAGAACTGAAAGAAAAACTTCTAAGATAAAATGAAGAAAGTTTAAATTTTAGATTTCTAACATTTTGAAAATGTAGTGTTAGTTTTGTTGGAGCATTGGAAGAAGCAGAAAATGAAGCTGAAGCAGTGACTGGTAAGGTTACCTGCAAAGGCCTACTTTTTTTCCTAGGACTAAACTTATGGACCACCATATGGGCAAGCCAGAAATTAGCGCCATAAATGACAGAAAATACTTCCATACCAACTAAAAGCTTGAAAGAAGAGCCTTCTCTAGGGCTAGAAAAATTAAACTTATGAATATTAATATTCGAAAGGTTACATGCTTTTGATGATATATAGCGTGCAACGTCGTCACAGGTTGTCTCCTTATCCAACCTGGAAATAAAAACGTGTTTTCGAGGATGCAGCACCTTCAAAGTACATGGCAATGGAGTAGAGGCAGTGTTAGACTGCGAAAAACTCTTAGGGGGAGGCAAAGTACAGCACGAGCTAGGGACTTTATTAGAAGATGGAGCAGAAGTTACAGTAGTAGGACAGGGAATAGAGGAAGATAAACAAGTAGTGGAGGGAAAGTTGAAAGCGACAGATGAAGAAATAGTAGAGGGGGTAATGGTAGAAGGAGCTACTGGATTTGGTACGGGATGGGACGATTGGGTAGATATAGAAGAAAGTATAGAAGAATAAATGGGTAAAGGTTGGGAAGAAGGAGAAAAAGTTGGAGAAGTTGAAGCTGAAGTCACAGTATTAGGACATGGAATAGAGGAAGATGAACAAGTGGTGGGGGAAAGTTGAAAGAAACAGATGAAGTAGTAGTAGAGGGGATAATGGATGAAGAAGCTACTGGAATTAGAGGGGGATGGGACGATTGGCCAGATATGGAAGAAAGTTCAGAAGAGTAAGTGGGTAAAAAGGAATAAGTGGCGCTGTGGTAGGCGCAAGATTGTGAGGGGATAATGGCGGCAGTAGTAGTGGATTAGCCGTTGGAGTCGAGTCAAAGGAGTACTCCATAAACATTTTTGCCCCAGCATCAAACTCTGAGGCGAGCTCAGTGAATAGTTTTTTAAGTTTGTGGTATTTATTTCGCATACGGGGGCACATCATTGAGAAGTCTCCCTGGCGTTTGAAGCAGGTGGGGCAAGACCACCTGATGCCACCAGATGCAAGATTAGCCGTACCGTAAAGTCGGTCATAGTCACGACCAGTTAACCCAGCGCACTTAAGGTGGGCAATGCTATCGCACATCCAACAAGAGACCCCTCTAAGCTTATCATTATTAAAGTTGTCTTTGTTGGTGCAAGCCCGAATACAGCAGCTCATTTTGCACGAAATATTAAAACCGTAGGTTACAAAATATAAATAAAATAAAAGCAAAATAAGACAAATAAAATAGCACAAAATGAATATAAATGAAAAAAGAAATAAATTTCAAAAATAAATAAAAAATAAAAATAAAATGTTTTTTTTTTGATAAATTTATAAAATCTTAAAAATTAATGAATATATCAAATAAATAATAAAAAAGCAAACATAAATAAGTAAATATAATAATAATAATGAACTTGAAAGTGAAAATTTTTAAAATTGATTTTCAAAATTTATTTGTGAGTATCAACACACTGTGCAAAAAAGGTCAACGACTTAAGCTCGAATTTTGACACTCTCAGCTAGACAGAGATAAAATTGGAAAGAGAAAAGTGAGGTGAATTATTAGTTTTTATAAAAGACTTTCCAAGAGAGCAAAGAGGAAATACAGTTATTCACAAATAAAAACTGCTTATCGAGAGCAAGAAGGAAACAGAAAAAGACTAAAATAGCAAAAACAATTTAAAGGGAGAACAAAGCAGGAAAAAAAAGAGATTGAACTCAATATACAGGAAAGCCAATTTTAAGTGTTGTACTTACCAAAATAATTAACAATGTTTAGCACAAAATGTATATTATATTATTTATATATATATATATATATATATAAATAAAAGTAAAGATCGAAAACGACAATAGACAAATCAATCGCCAAATGCTAGTCAAACTGCGGAGCAGATGTAAAACAAACACGTCTGTTAAGCACAAACACAACAAGAGTTTCATTTCATTTCGTTATACCTCATCTCACTTAAATTCAACCCAACAGCCAAACCAACATAAGTCAACACAACTTAACTAATGCCATTCAAAGCAATGCAATGCATGCAGAACGAGCCAAATTAAAACGGCGTTGTTGTTGTAGGTACTTCGCTTCAGCAATCGCTCAATGCCAGTGGCGTTACCGAGGTTTTAGCGCATCGCTTACATAACTTAATTACTTTCACTTTATGCCGTTTTATTACTTTATTTTCACTACTTTTTTTTAGTTCTTCATTACGTTTTTCTTTCTTTTTTTTTGTCTTTGTACATTGACACCAGCAGCAGCGCTCACATTCACAAGTGACAATTGCCCAAACGCCATGAGCAACGCGCTCGGGGCCCCACTCATGCATATTCAAAACGCTACTCACAAGCTCATAAAGCTACCTACTCACCAATTTTGGATTTCGAAATTGTCAAGAAAAAATTACACATTCACTTCACTTCAACTACATACACTGCATCACTGTTCTTGTTGTTCTTCAGTGCTCCTTCATCGTCAACTTCGTCAGACCTCTTGCCATTGCTACGAGGCTTTGCAAAATGGTGTTGTAACAATTGAGTTGCATATTTGGACAGTTCGAAGTTTTAGGGTGACGACAACAACAACAATAAGAAAAAGAATGACCATAAGAATGTTAGTGCACTCGGCACGTGTACTTTTCATTGCTTTTTGAGGTTCCTGGTAAACTGTTTCGATACGATCTACAGTTAAAAGGAGAGTAGAATGTGAGCGGATAGACAAAGCAAAAGTGCAGCAGTTGTGGTCAGGTATAAACTGCGGTCACCTGCTCTTGGTCACCGGACATGCTACGTACAACAACAACGCTGTAGGCAGCAATCGTTGTCCTCGTCATCACCATTGTGGACTACTATGACTTCGTTTGTGGTTCAGCAATTGTCATAATTCTTAAGATGACCACATTACGGACAACCGAAACTCCAATGCTCGTTCAGTCATAAATTACCGCTACCGTTGCAGTTACCATTACAGTGGCACTATGCGTTGTGCCAATGTTGCCAATTGACAGTGGCAACCGCAAAGCATTGACAGCAGCAACATAATGGAGGCAGGAGTAGCAGCAGAAGTAGAGACGTTGTAGAGTTAGAGTAGAAAAATGAGCAAAGTATGAGTTGAGAAGAGCAGGAGTAAGAGGAGAAGTACAAGAAGAAGTAGACAGCTGTGAAAATGTGAGAGATTAGTAGGGATGCAGTAAGATCAGAAGTATTATCAGGAGATAAAGCAGACATAAAGTAATTGAACAATCGAGCGACATAGTAAATGAGCTCATATCGGAATAAACATTCATATACAACAGAGGTTGACTTGGCATACACACAAATAAAGGAAGGAGGACCGTCATTGTTGAAGGTTCGTTTGGATTCGATTGGTTTGCGTTGGGCTGAGTGTATCGGCATCGTTTTGTCGATTTCTGGTACAATGGCATTGCCAATGTTGTTGTTGCTGTTGTTGTTATTGTTGATGTTGGTACATTGCATCGATTGTACATTGACGGCTACTGTCGATGTTGTGTTGCGTTGTATTGGATTGTGTATAGTGTACTGTAAATTGTGTCTATGCGTCTGGTCAAACACATGAAATTATGAGCATTAAATATGACCAATTTAAGCAGGCAGCGACAGTAAGAACACGCAAACAGCTAGATAGACAGATAGTGATGAGCGGCAACGGAAGCATGTAAAAATGCCAATGTCAATAATGCCCCTTTGCTGCGCCGATTCTGCCGCTGCGATGTTATTACAAGAACATTTTGACGATAAACATTAGCTCAGCATAAAATGAAATATGTATAAAGCAATAAAAACAGATGCAACCAACAAAAAGCGACAGGATAAAGTGAGCGATTGAGACTGAGATTGAGATTGACAACGTGGCTAGGGTTGGGGATATGTGAAGGCGACGTTGAGTACGACAAGGACGTTGTAAAAGCAATAAATAAAATAATGCTTGCATAAGTGCGAAAAATTTGCATATCCCACACAATGAGATACGACACACCCAAGCACACAAAACAAAACAAACAAAAAAAACAAAAACAAAAAAAAATACAGAAAAAGCACACATGTCATAAGATGCATGCAAGAGATTCGCGCACAAATGGGAACACGCCAAGCTGAGTTGCTTTTTTATCCTTATTTTGCCACTTCAGCGTCTCGTTTTCTGACTTTTTTCATTTAAAAGCATCTACAAATACTTCCCGATAAAAGCGAGCCAATTTTTCAGTTCGCTGGTGTCGTTGTCGTACCGTACCTATAGCTGTGTAAATACAATATGTATATGTCTAACTGTGTTCATGATTTGGCACGTGTTGTCTACATTATTTCATATAATATTATGTATGCAAATGTAACATCTCAAAAATCTGTGAATGCGGTACAACAGTTATCATATAGTCTTTTATAAAAGGCAACCTGAAATTATGGCTAGAAGTAAATCTGAAGTACAACTGAAAGCAAATCAACTTAAAAGCACATTGAAAACGAAATTCGTATCCTCCGTAGGGTGTATGTTTTATTCATTTATTTATTTATTTATGTATTTATTTTTATGAAGATAAAGAAGAAGCGACTTTTCCTGAAAAGTTGGAATTTGAACTCAGCCTGAAGTCCTGTTGTACAAGACAATAATTAAAACAATATGGACATACCATCGTTGTGGTAATACTATATAGGCCGATTTGATTGAAATACGCAGAGACGAACTGACCCAGGCGTCACGTGACGAGGAACCAACAGCAAATCTTCAAAACGAGATGCGGAGACATAATACACATGCTTTGAAAATTACTAAACTTTCTGAGCCAGCGATCTTGGAGCGTTATTCATCCTATACACAACTAATACGCATTATTGCATATATACAAGGTTTTATCCAAAATTGTCACAGAGCAGTGACGGATCGCATAATTGAGACAATGTCGGCATTTAAAATGGCTAAATGACTTATATTAGCAGTTCGTCTTGTTCAAATGTGTTCATTCCCTGCAGAATGGAAAGTTTTGTCTGATGGGAAAACAGTCTATTGTCTTTGAACCCGTGCTTTGAAATACGGCTTTGTTCTAGATTTCGTGATGCGTTGTTACCTAAAAACGCGAAGTACCTTTACATTTTGCCGTATAAATATCACTTTACGGACCATGTTTTTCGTATTACTCATGCCTGCACTTTACATGGTGGCACGAAACTTACACTTAACCACGTAATGCGGTTCTCTTCGTGCGACCAGCAAGCGCTTTTTCGTATGTTTGTGTTGATTATGCAGGTCCGATAAATATTTCGCCATCGTACCGCACTCAAGAGATACATAACGCTATTTCTTTGTTTGGTTACCAAGGCTGTCCATCTGGAGCCTGTTGCGGACTTGTCGTCAGATGCATTCCTGGGAGAATTACATCCTGTCATTGGCAGACGCGGGTTGTTTAGTGAAATCAACAGTGATTACGGCACTAATTTCGTTGGGGTCAACAAGAAATTGAACGATGACAAAATCGTCTATAAGGCTTTCATCACAAGAACAGTTCTACCGGATAACTGGCATTTCAATCCACCTTCCACCACACATTTCGGAGGCATATAGGAAGCTGGAGTCAAGTCCATGAAGCATCATGTGAGGAGATGCATGGGCGATAGGGTGCTCACATTTGAGGAATTAGCGACAACTCTCACACAAATCGAGTCGTGTCTTAATTCAAGGCCATTGTGTCCAATGTCGAAAGACCCTGAGGATCTTTTGGCATTAACGCCTGGTCATTTCTTAACTGGAGATTCATTGTTGTTCCACTATGTCTCGTTCACAAGTGTGTGGTTGGCATAGATAGACAGTCGTCACCGTATCATACCACGGTATGAATTAGAACGCATTAAAACAAGGTGTATTGAATTGACTTGAAGCTGACTTAAGGATGAGGCTGTGGAAGCAGAAGCGAAGGAAGGAAGGAACAAATGAATGAATAAATGAAACAAATGCCAAGCAAAGACGAATTGCGCGATTTGCCACCACTCGTTCATGGTTTGGACTACTCACGCATCAAACAAATTGGAACGCCATTATGCCCGTTGGCTTCGCTTTGCGAGTACACGAATTCGCAATTAAATGATTTCGCAGTCGCCTATATCAATTTATTGTGTTCGAAGCACGCTTCGATAACCGAACTCGCAATGGGGGCAGCATTAAAGACAAAGCGGAAGTGGCGCACATTGTCTTTCGAATATGTTTAGTTTGAAGTAGTAGTATGCATAGTTTGAAGAGGTCATTGTAAGTAGTGAAGTGGCGCGATATTAATATTGCTACACACTTCGGTCTGTTGAACGGTGAACGTTAACTGGCTTTAAATTTAGGACACAGTTGTTTGTCAACGGCCGCACTTTCGTTTCCAATAGAGTTTTTTCTTGTCGGCAGACGTGGCGACGAATTATGTGATGATCAACAGAGAGAATGTCGACTACGGCGACATAATGATGACTAGGATAATGATGCTAATGTCAAAGTTAAGAAGTAAGATTGTCTATCGAGGTGCTCCTGAGCTTACATCCTTGGTATGGTTGCATGTAACTGTGTTCCCCCTTTTTTTGTTTATTTTTTTTTATAATTTGTGCATTTGGTTTTGTATGTGTGGCAGTAGTAAAGGCAAGAAAGTTTAAGTTCTTTCTTATTCAAAAGTTCAATGGCTAAACTCGTTAGAAATGCGTTAAGCGCTGAACGCTAAAATGTTTCCAACATTTTCTGCTTCCGGCACATTTGACAGTAGAAATACACATATGCACAATGTGGCACATACAAGAATGAAAACACAACCACGTACCCAGGGAGACACAGAAATTCAGAAGCCCAGAAACGCTTCTCAGCCGCTGCTGATTCGCTTTTCAGTGGTTTATTCGAGTGATCCACTTTTCTTTATAGTGTTTTTGTGTTATTGAATGCAGGGGTCTGCATAAAGGCTGATAATGATAGTGATAATGACGATAGTCATTATGATGTAAATAATGATGAATCTTATCTACAACTCACTCTGCTTATGCTCCATCTTATTCTTCGTTGTCTTCTTCTGCTGCTACGTCAACAATTTCTTGCATAAAGGCTTTTGAATGGCGTCTATCGAGCCGCTCGCTAAAGACATGTGCTTTGTGTGTGCGTTTGTGTGGTTTGTGTGGCGTTTTCACTTGAACTACACCAGAAAATAGAGGCGCAACAATGGAGCCAATCACATTCACCCACACATACACACATTCAAAATTTTCATTGGTGAATTCCAAACCACAACTGTGTTTGCTTATTTGAGTGTGTGTGCTAGAGCTAAGTGATTTTACTTCATTCGCATTACTTTTATACATTTTTTGGGCTCTGCTCTGATCGCTTGGCTTTTTTTTTTTGTAAATATTATGTATTTATTTACACTTTTTACAATTTTTTTTTCTTAATCTAGTGAACTACTACCTATTTTAATGGCAGCTTAAACTAATTATATGTAAAAAAACTAACAAAAAAACGAATAACTATACAAAAGTAGTAAATTAAAAAATAGACAGCATTGTTAACATGCATTTAAATTTACATTTTAACTTAAAAATATATGTTAAGAGAGGACTCTGTCAGGAAGATCCTCTGGGTGGCATCGTTTCAATCTTCTTATCCTAGCTCTTAGCCTTTCTCCCGTAAGACGCCTGGCTAGTGCATTCGGGTGAGAACTAAGCCGTTCCAAAGGGCGTTAGGGACTCCTAAATCCCATTCAATATTCTATGTACGCATATACCATGGAGCATTACAAATTCTCCTTAATATTTTACTTTGAACCACTCGTATTTTGTTTAGGTGGGTTTTGGCCGCAATTCCGTAAACCTGCATCGCATACTTCCAGATCGGACACAATATAATTTTGTAAATAGCTACTTTGTTGGCTAGAGAAAGCTTGTTTTTGGGGGAAAGTAGCCACTCCATTTTCTTTGCTTTTGACAGAACTGTTTGTTTTACCAAGCAGTATGTCATCGGCGTATGTGGCTATGAGAACGTTGTTCCTGTCAACAGAAGATATAGAGTTAGGGGTTGGCATGTCTGCTGTATATAAGGTATAGAGAGTTGGTCCTAGTACGCTTCCTTGTAGGACACCAGCGCAGATTTGTCTTTTAGAAGATTTGGTGCCATCAAAAACCACAGAGAAGGATCTATTGTTCAGGTAACAGCTGAGGAGTAAGCGACCATTTCAGCTTGTATTTTAGATCACAGTGCCACACGCTGTCGAAAGCTTGTTGGATGTCCATGAATATTGGATCGCTTGGCGATGTTTCATTTTAAATTTCACGCTGCAGTGAACAATTTTCGTTGCATACTTTGTGACATACGCTTTTAATAACAACAAAATTGCTGTAATTTTTCGTTACAACGCAGATTTTATACATCTGGTAATTTAAATATAAAAAAACTAATACAATTTATTCAGATTGTATAAAAAATATATGTAATATAATAATAAAATAAAATCTTATTCGAAGCACTACCTGCAAATTGAGTGGGAGCCCAATATTCATATTATATTTGATGTTTTCTACTGTAAGGAAATTTGGTATACTACAACTGTAGTTATGCTGCATATATCTGGTACTGTTTTTGTAAAAAAATGTCTTAAAAAAGTTGCACAATTTGAAAACTACACAAGGCATGCTTCTCAAAACTGGGTTCACGGCAAAAAAGCACACTAGTCCACCACTAGACCACCCAAGATATGATGATTCGGACTAATTGAGATTCATGACCGGGCAGCAATTAATATGAATACCAACACAGCCGACACCGAACGAATATATGAGGCCGTTTTGATTAGCAAAACTTAACATAACGTGAGTGAGGCAAATTTTTGATGCCGCGCACGTTGTCCATTATTAATGAAATGTTCAAATGATCAAATGATGTAGATTATGGGGCTATCATGAAAAGTGACTGAGGGCGATGGAGTGGGGTACGGACGTGCAATGGCCAACAACAGCATAACAATGAAGTATAGTAGATAATTTTTGCTTTGTTTTTTTTTATTTTTTTATTTTTTGCTATGAGTTTCTGGGTGAGGTTGTGTTTTATGGTTGCTTTATGCTTGTCTCTGTAAAAACGCATATCAAATTACACATGCTAAAATAGCAACTATTTGTCTTCTCTGTTCTGTGTTTGTTTTCTCCTTTATTTTGATCTCTTTTTTTAAGGGATATTAGTTGATGAATACAAGCGACTTTGTTGATGTCTTTACTGCTTTTTTGATTTATTTACAAACGAACAACGGAAGTCAAATAGACAAGCGAACTATTCTTAATAACACGTGCAAACACACATGATGATATAACATGAAATGAAATGAAATGAACTGACAGACAAATAAGCGTACACATATTTTAAATACGAGCACGTGCACTAATACAAGCCAGCACAGATTTACATATTCATTCTGTGCGCTTAGCTTGGCTTGACTTTGCTTGCCTCGCCTTGATTTAGTTTTTGGTAATGTTGAAAATCATTCAGCCATAATTTTGTGATGCCAAAAAAGCGTGTATGGCTTTACTCGTATTATATATTTTACCAACAATGGGATAAAAAGGAGCGCCGTCAACATTTTTCATACTCAGTCATAGCTGCCAACTAGAAACCAATCGTTCATATCGGCCTGCCTATTTTTCCCGATTTCATATTTTTCATGTATGTATTTCATATTGCATTAAGTCATTTGAATTGTCTTGACGTTCATTTATTAAATCGAAAAACCAATAAAAAAAATTTTGACAATACCTATTTCTGATCACAGCAGCAGGGCAAGGATGGTCTTACATCTGTCAATCGTAGTACTTATACATTAATTAATGGCAGTCTCTTAGGCCTTCGTGCGTGAATTGAATTATAATTGCGTTATAGCTAAAATCAAGACATTCTCTTATTTAATAATTTCTCGTTTCTCTTTTGCGGCTGCCGTAGTTGCTTTTATCAATGTGCCAACAAATACAGAAGGATAAGTTATCCATGGATAGAGCAGTCAGCGAATGAGTGACGAGTGATTTCTGTTTATATACGAAATGCCAAAAATTATTAAAACAGCATAAAACAACAATAGCAATAACAATAAGTAAGACAAACAGAAAAGGAAGAACACAAATATGTAAGTGTAAATGGATTTGTGAGTTCATACTTGCGTACGCGTAGTACGCTCAACCTGCATGCGATAACCAATTCAGGTGTCGTTCTGCGCTGACGGTCGGTAGTGCAGTGCGGTTTTGATAGCAACTGCGCGAATGAATGCCAAAATGGCGGCACTCAACGAGCGAACTAAAAAAATAATGCAAATAGCAAATGGAGAGGACAGCGCACTAAAAATAAAATAAGAATAAAAATAAAAATGAAATTTAAAAGCGTAAAGCGTAAAGCGTAGAGAGCGAAAAAATGCATGCACCTCAAGTTAGTTATTGGCTTATTTGCTTTTGTCATTGTCATCTTTTGTTATTGTTGTTGTTTTTGTTGTTTGTTTCCATTCCACATTTTTTCCCGTAGATCTGCTTGTGTTTTATTCAGCCTTGTCTGCACCACAAAAATCGCCTTTATCAAACGCATGCCCAGCTGTTGCAAGCAGTACAAGGGTCGCAGAGCGCACGCTGTGCTAACATGTGAACTGTATTTTTGGCAGTTCCGGTTTTATAGTCTTTTTACGGGTTTTTCTTCTTCATACTTTCATTGTTTATATTCATCATGTGATTTTTTTCTTTGCATACTGCTGCTGATGCTGCTGTTGATTTCTCAGCTATTTTTCATTCATACTATTTGCGTTCGTTTTCGCATTGTTTGCAAACGTGCACGTTTTTGAACAGTTTAAAAATTGTACACACACACACACATACAAACATTAACCACACAAAATGTTTTTGGTCCGTGGAGCGTGTCGCTGCAACCTCAAAAGTTGCTGTGGCAGCCACTTCTTCTTTTTTTTGTTTTGTCAATTTTGGCTACGAGGTTGCAATCTTGTATAATTAAGCATAGGAGACAACAACAAGAAAAATCAATTTAATATTTCACGTACAATCGAGCCTCGATGAGCCGAACTTTCTTTCTCTGGTGATGCCCACATCTATTCTGAAGAAGTCAAGCAGCAATTATTCTGGAATACGAGTAAGGGTACAAAAATACAACTCAAGGTAATGAGTTTGTGTGCTTTCTGGGGGCATGTTCTTACGAGAGTGGAAGTATGCTAGTATATGGAGGAAACATAAATTTGCGAAGCTTATTATAATCATACAGACTGATAAACATTGATATATTGTGGAGCATTCCAGATGCCTAGTTTGCCTTTAGAATTAAGTATACCGTGTAGCCCACATCGTCTTAGTTTTTAAGAAGAGAAACTATAGGAGCTCTACTTATTTGAAAAATAATCAACACAAAAAAATCAAATTAATGAAATCAAATACACACATGTTGTATTGAGTATTACAAGAAAGCGTTGTATTCCACTAAAAACGCAAGATTCCCACGTCAGCCTAAAATCATGTAAACAGCTTTTTTTTTATTATTTTGATAATTTAAAAATAACCACAAAAACAAAAGTCTCAAAGTATTACATCGAATCAAACGAATTAAAATTAAAATTTTTGCTTTTATGGTCGATGAAACTCAAGCCAATTCAGAGAAGCACCAAGCGAGAAAACCAAAGGACGAAGTATGTTTTGGCAAGAGAAGCATAAGCAAAGGAACGTGCTAGCAAGAAAGAAATCCGAAAAACTGCGCTTTCTTATTGTTATTGTTATTATTATTACGCACACGCAATTTTGGCTGCTAGTCTCTTTGGTCCGGTATTTCCATCTTGAAAAGCACCGGGTGCGAACTCAGTTGAATCTGGTATGAAAAAAAATTGAGAAAAAGCAACTCGTTTAAAGTTCAATTCAATTCGTGTACGTATCCACGTATCTCTGTATCTCTGTTTCCGTGTAACTGTGTGTGGGTGTAGCGCTGCCTGCTGCTGGTGCTGCTAAATGAAAACGTTTTCAATTATTTTGGCGCACATTACGAAAGTGCAAAACTTGTTAAAACGAGCAGCTGCGAACGGCGAACAAAGCAATAACGCAGCAACGAAACAACGTCAGTCGACGCAGAAAGTATAACGTAGAAAATACCTGAAACGGGAGTGCTGCCCAAAAGCATGCCATACAAAAGGCTTTTGTTAACTGTAAAGTGAACGTGCGAAGGGATTCAGGAAGGATCTCATAAAAAATATGAAAACATAAATAAAAAATAAGAATAGGAAGAAAATGGCAGCAGCAGTTAAAAGACGAATCAGTTGAGCAATCAGTTCAAGCGTGCGGACATGAACAGGTGTGGCAGGGCGTTATTTCAGAAGTGGCAACAACGAGCGAGAAAAGCATTAAAGCATTTGAAAACAAAAAAGGTAAGGCATAAATTAATTTGAATGTCGCACTTTAGTTGGCTTTCATTATATTTAATGTTGCAATCGAGTACGAAGACAGGAAAGCAAAACAACGAAATCAAAGTAAAGTAAACAAAACAGGAGAGGGGGAGAGATATGCAATCAGTGCTGTTGCCGGAAAGCAATGACGAGGCAGCATTGCAACACCGGAAAGTATGCAAGTCAAGTTAGCAGACCAACGATTAAAAGCGGCGTAGTGTTGGCGGACAACTAGTTTTACAGGAGTTCATCATCGTTACGACAACGAATACCATAATGGGAAGAATGGAAAGAATAAGAAGATGGATGACGATGGAGTTGTGGAGCTTCGTGATAAAGACAACACTGTTGGAGTGGGTGGCGTTTGGCACAAGAATAATGACGCTGTCTAATCGCGTTGGTCATGCCAAGTTTTATGTGCGACGCTAACTTCACAACTTAACTTCGTTATTGTTGAATGGTAGGGTAGATGGTTTCTTACTTAGTTGGTTAGTTCGTTGGTTGGTTGGCCGGTTTCTGGTGGTCATTGCCCGCTGTCCGTTGTTTGGATGAGCTTTTGCCTTTTGTCAGCGCAAACTTTTGTCTCGAGGCGTTCGTATGCGGCCAAGCGCACGTCCAACAAAAGAGACAAACGCAATGCTCAATTCGCAACTCAATTCAACTCAAGACGAGGCCAGGCATTGCGTTGTTATGCAATTCCACTCGACTCAGCTTGACTGAAATGGAAGATGGCTATATATATTAAAGAAAAGTATTCGCTTAACACAACTTAAATATTGTTTAAGTAATCTTGAAAATCTCTGCTCTGCTTTTTATATCCTTCTTCCTCTGATTTTTTTTTTTGTTTTTTGTTTTCTTGGAAGCGCACGATTGTTTTCAATGTTTCAAATTGGTACACGGAAAGCAAAGTAGATAATTCACTTAAAAGGGCGGATACCACCCCAAGATTATGCCGATGATTAAGGCATCATTTGATGGAAAATTTCCATAGTCTACAAAACATACCAAGCTCAATTCATTACTTGCTGAGGCTTCGTGTGGTGTAAAACTTATCAGATATGTGCGCTTTAATGTGTTTGAATGAATGAATGAATCAATGCTTTATTCCCTTAAAATTTACAAGTTTCACTTAAACTAGTGATTATACATTAAATTTACAGAGTTTAAATTTCGCTTAAAATATCTAATGGATATTAAGGAAAAATTAAGGTTATCCACCTTAAACAATTTTAACTAACCTAGGAAGTGTTCAAAACTTACTAGTACTAGCAAGTAAATAGTAAATTAAGTACTGTATATCACCACCATTGTGCAATATGACAATCCTTTATGTGTTTAAAAATGAACAAAAAAAAAGAAAACGGCAAAACCGAATTAGAAAAAGGCTGCGAAATAATTGTGATGGCCTTCGCGCAATGACCTCGCAAGCACGCACAGACACACTCAAAAAAAGTCCTTGTGTACGCGGCTTACAACGAAATTGCATTGGACTAATCCAAACAAAGCAGGCAGGCAGCAACAACAATAACAACAAGAACGACTTAAGCACCAAAAACCGAATGAATACGACTGCGGCACAGACCCATTGACCGAATGCAAATGTGACTCTGTATCTATACATGCGTGGCTGTGTGTGTATGTGTGTAGGTTTATGTGCACATATTTTGCGCGCAATCCTAATTAGACAGCTGACCATAAAGGCTTGGGTTTTTTTTTTCCTATAATTTGTTTTTTTTGCCATAGAATGCCTCTGATTCAGTGCTGTTCTGCGCTTAAAGTTTGCTCTGTATTTGTGCATTGTGCTGTGCTCTATCACTGCTACCAATGCTGCTGCTGCTCATGCTGCTCATGCTGCTCGTGCTGCTCGTGCTGCTCGTGGTGCTCTTGTTGCAGTTGTCCTTCTATGATCGTCCTTTCATCATCGTTGCTTTGCATGTAGCGCGGTTTTGCCATTGTCCCCATTGGGGACACTCACAAATGGAAATTTAATTGGCAAGTTAAGAAAGAAAAGTGCTACAATTCGTCGTCGGCAAGCTTGGCACGCTCGCTTTATGGTCTCAACGTTGCCAGACGCCCACCAATGAAACATATCCGCTGTGCCAGATAGTTGTTGCAGTTGAGCTCTGCAGTCAGAATTAAGTCTAATTTAGATGCCATGATCTCGTTGGAATACTAAAGTGTTAATTAAAAATAAAGAAATATGGCCAACAAGCGTTCCGCTACACTGTTACATTGCCAGCATATTAGTTACAACCATCCAGCCATACATTCATTGCTAATCTATTTTTCATGTTTACGGACTTGTGTGGGGTTTATATACTACCAAATCATAGACGCATTCAGATGACGGCACATATGTAATCTTAAAAATGTGGAATGCTTAGACTGAGTTGTCTGGAGGGTCTCAGTAAATAGTGAGATCGCCAAGTACTTCTTTATATTCTACTAGTAGTCCCGGCAAACATTATTTTGCCCTTTCCTGTATGTGATCCGAAGAGATTACCTAACGGTTTTTGTAGTTTTTCGAGAGACAACTATGCTGAAAGCTACACGCAATCAGACAGACACACACGCCTACACAGATCCACACAAGTCAAGAAGTCCATTAGTCATTTCATTTTGATTTAGTTTTATGGCAGCACATTCGCTGCTCAGGTGCGAATTATGAACTACCTTGACGACCCAGTGCGTTTTAGCACCGGTCTTACATTAAACACATTTCTCATTGGGCCATTAAAGTAAAACAGACACAGGACACTTTCGCACACACAAAGACACACACACACACACAAACATAACTGACAACGTCAAAGTAATCATAACATGTGGTTTTTCGATACCACAACGCAATAAGCGTTCATTTGTGGTCGCGCTCAGCGCCCCCGCATTATTACAGCCAGAATGTGCGTGTCGTATGTAGAGTGCGTGAAATAGTCTGTGCGCGTCGATTAACACAAGCATAAATTTCACTGAAAAGAACCTTAGTACGCAAGGCATGCATGAGCGATCCACGCACACCTGGCGACAAAAAAGTAGTGCAAAAATATTTTATAAAACAACAATAACACCAACAAAATAAAATGGCAAAAGACACACTCGGGTTCATTTAGCTTAACAACTCCCATGCGACTAGCAAAACGATGTGTGACAAAGGAGTGGGAGACCAATCCAGCTGAGTCTGACAGTCTGAGTGAAAAGACGGGAATGAAAGTGAGCAAATGTGAATAATGTGAGAGCGTAGGCGTTAGCGTTGGTGTGAGTGAAGCGACTGATACTCAAGGGGATATATGGTGGCAGGTGCTGATGTTACTGCTGCTGCTGCTGATATGAGCGCGGTCGACAGATACACAAGCACTTTTGGTCCACATTTCACTTTTACCAGGACAAACATACTCAAACATAAACGATGGCTTTTAATAAACAGTAGGGTGGATCAATGACTTTTACAATTTTGCCCACTATCATTGACTAATATGAAATGTTGAGCTTATTGGAATCAGAGAACTTCGTGGACTTTGGCGATAGAAAGGAAAATCATGTTTATTAACCAATTACGAATTGCTTCCAGTTCAACTAAAATTTTTCAATTGTTGCACAAAGCGACTTTTTCCTGTTCTAAACTTGTGGTGAAATTTCACCTTATGAGCTGAAACAAAGGGCTAGTTTCTTCTTCCACCGGGGTAGCGCTTTGGCACCATCATCGCCATGTTACAGACGATACATCCACCTTCGCCAGAAACAGGCGCAGTTATGAAGATACGGATACTCTGCAACCATACCTGCTATTGCAACGTTGTGGGGCGATGTTCAGGTCCAGCAGCTTTCCTTTAATTAATATAGGTGATTTCCAGTTGGCAAATGAATTAATGAAATCTTTATTTCGCTTCAAATTAATTACCAGCCTACCACTTCCCATGTGCTCAGCTCTTAAAAGAAATTTAGGGAGCAATTAAATATACTAACTAGGCCAATCCACATTGGAATTAACAGTTAGGTTATGCTAGCGCAGGTAGAAAAATAAAGAGAGTGCCAGTAGCAAATTTGGCACTTATCAAGCCGTGTTGGACCCAGACGAGCTTATATAAGTTAGCGCGTCAACACCTGCATAATTTTGAAGTCTTGACAAGAAAACATTGGCATTAACAAAAGTCAAATGTACCAATGTAATGCACATCAATGTGACGAACGCATATTTGTGCGAAAGTCGTTATTGGCAACCAGCGGCTGGAAAACCATTCTGGTATATAAATACTGGGTGTGCCTTGCGATGGGCGGCTAACATTAAAACCTCATATTTCAAACATCACAAAATCCCTCGGACTGAGAATTAGGAAATTACGTTGGTTCTTAAACAGTCGGAATAAATTTTCCTTGAAAAATAAAGAGCAGATCTATAAGGCAATAATTTCTTCTGCTTGCCGATACGGCTTGGGGCAGCAAAATCTAATATCTCGAAGGTCAGAGTACTGCAGGCCAAGACATTGTGTCTCCGTATATGAATCATTTGAAAATCATTCAAATAAACCAGCCAGGCGCCTTTTAAAGCGACGCAGAACGAGAGGGGGTAGGATGCCAGACAGCTGACTTCTTGGTAAATGACAACAAAAACTATTTCTTATTAAAATAGCGACTGGCTGATTGATCTGCTCTCGTGGATATTGTGTGCAACATCTGGGAAATTTTTGTCAACGTTCACTCCATAACGCACACACACATATTCATACATATATTATATGCATATAGGTGTATGAAGACAAGCGTGGCTTTCATACACATACAATTTCACATATTTTATTCAAGTTGTTTGCGCGTGTGTATCTGTGTTTACTCCCATTAGCCAAGTCAAGTTAAATATGAAAATGGCCATAAAACGTTAATCGTCAAATAAATTAAATAAACCGCAATGCGCTTACTTATGGTCTCTCACACATTACATCCAATGAAACCCTTTGCAACTTCGGAATTCACCCTCTCAACTCCCAAGACATGGGTTTCGCGTTTAAATAAAAGCCAAAGCGAAGCCAAAACAAACTCAAAACATACCCAACGTCACTTTGGTTGCTTGATAGATTTCTGGATTTCCTTTTTTATTTACTTTCACTTGCTTCTTTTACTAAGTTTTTTTCGTTTTCTGCAACACCATCAATTTGCCATTAACAACTGACGAACGTGCACATTAAGTTAATATAAATCAATAAAAATGTGTACGCATACGCAGTGTAAACGCAAGACGACAACAACAAAATGGTTACACAAACAAACTGAAAACCAATCCAAGTCCGGACAGAGACAAAATGCCATATATGAGTCGTCGTCTTTTATCTGCGCATCATTACTTTAATGCGTTCATTAATTGTAATTAAGACTAGTACAAAGTTGTTGGTTTCTCTTTCACTCACTCATGCACTCGCTTTCCTTCAGTCTCAGTCATATGCTGACGTTAACCGACTTTGATTAAATGCTACCATAAATAAAAAACGAGACAAGCATAAACATACAATAAATCTCCATTCAATACCGCTCACTCTTTTAAGTCTCCCTCACTCACTCGCTCACCCACTGTCTGTTTATTTATTTCATTCTTTTCTTACTACAGGCAGCACAGCGAATCCGGATGCGAAACGGCTTTACGACGATCTGCTCAGCAATTACAACAAACTTGTGCGTCCCGTTATGAATGTGACGGACGCTCTCACCGTACGCATCAAATTGAAGCTATCACAATTGATCGATGTCAATCTAAAGAATCAAATAATGACAACTAATCTGTGGGTGGAACAAACCTGGTATGACTACAAACTCAAATGGGAGCCGAAAGAATATGGCGGCGTTGAGATGCTGCACGTTCCCTCCGATCACATCTGGCGTCCAGATATTGTGCTCTACAATAAGTGAGTTCAAATAAAATAAGAAATAAAAAATATTACAATATAAACCCTTGGAAATGTAATCTATCCTTGTTAACTTTTTTGTATTAATACCCTTTTGTGTCGTCTAATTTTCATGGGTACAGCGCTGATGGCAACTTTGAAGTGACACTCGCAACAAAGGCCACACTTAACTATACCGGCCGCGTCGAATGGCGTCCCCCGGCGATCTATAAAAGTTCATGTGAAATCGATGTTGAGTACTTTCCATTTGATGAGCAGACGTGCGTTATGAAATTTGGCAGCTGGACTTATGATGGTTTTCAGGTGAGTTTTCCAATCAATTGAAATAAATATGTCTAAGCACAGTCTGAATAAGTGGGAGACATCCATAGCCTCTTCACAATCCCCTTTATTATAGTTGGAGTGCGATAACTATTATACTATTTAGTGAATTCTGGAGCTATTATAATAGAGATAAGCAGACTGATCTGTGCCACTCCGGGGCGTAAGGCTAATAATAATAAGTTGGGTAAAAGTGTATAACGAATTGTAATTAAAGGAGTCGAACGATTTTAATTACATTATATAATCGGTTATTTCATCCAGGTATATTATATTTGTTGAACCCAAAGTGGGGTTTTTCCGGAGCAGATTGACTCGTAATGCACTACCCCAGTGGAGAGCCGATAAACTTGTATCAACTTGCTCGCGGGTCTGACACTCTGCGAATGTTTATTTCATTTTCCTTAACATAGAGTGAGTTTAATCTAATAATGATATTCTGCTAACCTAATTTTATATTAAAGTCTACATCTTATGTAAATTCGTTAAATTTACAACACTTGCTTACACCTATAGATTATCCTTTAAGCAATTCAATTTCTTTAATTTCTTTAATTCAATTTCAATTTCTTAATCATACAAAGAATGGCCTAAACAATATTTTTAATTAACACTTCGTTAAAGATTCATTAGTGGTGGGTGGTTAGTTCAGGTTTCCTTCTGCTTTCGTAATGTTGCAACATCTAGCCTGAACTAGACACTAAGTTGCATTATTTGCCAATAGATAATCGATGTCCAAAGCACTTTATAGCAGACTGAAGTTATACAGTGAGTGGCTCAAACACACCAAACTTACAACTCAAATTAAACCCGCACTCTTCAAAAAAAAAACTATTCACACTCACGAGCTGAGTGCCACACATGCCAAATCGCATGTTATAATTAGATACACTTAAATTTGTGATCATAATTTCTAGTGTAGTAGTTGTTATTGTTGGCTGTTGTCAAATACATGCACATATTGCCGGGTTAAATATGGCCATAAACAAATTCTAATAAACTGTGTGCAAATATGCCGGCATGCATAACACAAATTGAGAAAGCCAGACAAAGATACAATAATATTACAGCAAACAGTTAGACCTACAAATTGTACAGCCTCACAGCAAGGCGATTTTGGCAGAGGGCAATATTAACAAAATTGTGGTAGCAGCATTACCTGCCTTGGACTGCTTGATGCTTGACTGGGCCAAAGCTTGTTATGCGCGTGGGCTGCCTTTCAGTGGCTATAAAACGAAATTCGCTCATAATTCGTCGTCCTCATAATCATTTCTCGCACTTTATGACCGTTCTCGTTGGGAATGACATGCCAGCTGACACAGACAAACACTGCCAAATGGGAGTACACCAGGTTTTCACGGCGCTACTTACGAGTGTAGCTCCTGCTTTGTTTCAATAACAAACTTTTCAAATATCCTTCCATGTCTTTGTGCTTTTGTATCTTTGTGTATTTTTCTATGCGTGGTTGTGTGTGTGTGTATGTGTGCAATAGTTCATAAAAATGTCTGAATAGATTCATTGCCAGTAAAAAGCGCAGCAACGACATCAATCCCAGCCTCAATCTACTGGCACTTATTGCCAGTTGGTGTCGCGTTACATAGGTTAGGTGCCAAAAAGTGTACTGAAATTTGTCGCTTGCTGAGCCATTGAATTAAATGCGGCCTAAATAAAACGTGCAACTTTGCAACGGCCTGCAACGAACAACAGCAATCAAATAAATACACGAGGACTGTTACGTAGAATGAACAATCCTGGTATTAACTCATGACCTTTCTGCTTCCTAAAGCTGTTCCTAGGCCAATTTTAATTGTCCCATCAAACCATTGCTACCTTGTTTAAGCCTTTGAAATTAGAGCAAAAACGACGACGCCGCACAGTGGGAGAAATGTCGATCTGGCGGTGCTTAATTAATAACTTAAAAAAAAAGTAACTAAACCTGAATTTTTTATATATTGTATATGTTTGGCGAGAAATGTAATAATTTTATTAAAAGAAAACATAAAAACACTATTCCAAGTCAGAACTGTCGGATATTGGGCTGCCAGGTAACCCATTCAGAAGTTCTTTGATCTCATTATCTATTTTGATGTAGTTCTTAAAGCACTTTGATGTACTTTTTGGCTTAGATATTATAAAAGGGTCCGAAGACCCCAATAAAGAATTCATCAAGTCCTCCATAGTATTTAGTCTCGAAGTTGTACGAGTGTGTTTAGCCGATAATTGCGGAAATCTTGGGTTCATGCTTCAAGCGCCTCTTCCGGCATCGTTCCGATTGGTAGCAAAACATTTTCAATAATATCTGCCTCATGTATTAAAACTTTGTGAATGAATGTGGGTATATAAAACCAGGGATATTCAGCTACAAATATATCTGCAGTTTCCCACGCATATATGACTCTGCAATGGCATTGAACACTTTTCCATGGATCATTGTCAAATGGATTCATGTCTTATTGGCAATAAATTTAATTTTGTCGGCAGGATTTAATAATTTGTTTTTCAACATTTTTTACCTCAACTCGAACTAAGTCTGCTCATTCCCTTTCAAAAATTATTTTAATGGGTCTGCAAATCCGAGTTGAGGGAGGCCGCTTCTTTTGATCCTTATTGTATTTTTAAGGGCACTATACATGCCTCAAATATATATTTATTGCTTTTATAAAATCATTGTTATCACAGTCGCTCTCAAAAGCTGTTAGAGAACTCTATTTTATACGTTTAACAGTATGGTCAACGAGACATTGTAAATTTACTTCATCATAACATTCAGTTACGTTAATGAGACTGGGATAATACTCCTCTTTGGTTTTGGCTAAAACATTGTACCTCGGGTAAATGTTTGGATTTCGTTCTTTGGCACCATATTGCCATTATTATTATAAGAATGCTCTGTGTAGCCTCCATCTAAAATGCTGACGATTCCTCAGGTGTATAGGGAATAAGAGCTTTCACACCTAAGTCACTAACTTTAAGCATTCTTGAAGTTTCATCTGAATCGGAGCCTAACTTTGAAAAAGCCTGGGAAACGATTATTTTCCAGCGTTATAAACACTAAGGCGCCTTGCAACCAAGCTCTTCCTGCGGGGCCTTACATATGATAGATGAAACTTTTTTTACTTGAGTCTTAGTTGTCCACTTAAAAAAAGGCTTAACTGGAAGTCGATTAAATGTTGGTTCAGGGAAAATCAGATTTATTTCGAACCACTCATTGTTTCGCTCTACGAACAATGTCACGATCCTATTACTACCTTTCCATTTATACACCAATTTACTAGCAAAGCTTCTTAGTTGTTTTAGAATTTGTTGCTTCTGTTCATTGATATATTTTATTACATCGATAATATTTGAAAACATATGATTTTCAATCCCCAAAAATTTCTTGGTAGGTACTTTTTCGCTGGGCCACACTGCAAAACGGGTGCGTTATGTGACTGACATGGTAACCTAAAAATCGCAACAAATCTAAAAGTATCAAAAACCTGCAGCTAATTTTTAACATAGACAATGGACTACATTAACAAACAAAATGAACACTAGCCCGAACACAGTCAAACGAACCCAACTTTTATTCGACGGAGAATTGGGTTTCACCAGCGAAAACACTCTACATCGAACGACATTTTGCACTAGGTCACAAACGCTTTTTTTAATTAATACACACCCAGTACTTTCGAAAGAAAATACTAATTCAATGCAAAAATGAAAAAATTAAATTTTTGTCTAAAATCACTTTTTACTGCAAAAACGCTGGAAAATATTTGATGTATTTACTAGAACATATGCTAACTTTGAAAGCAGCTGGGCGAATATTGACATTAAAAAAAATTCAAATATGCAAAAAATCGGTTGGTTTATCGACTAAAAAATCGACTCGAAAAATAAAAAAATTTTGGCGGGATTCGAAATATAAAAATTTGGCCAAAGCGCCGCCAGATCGAAATTCCTCCCACTGTGCGCCGGTAGCAAAGCTCATGGCATTGAAGCAGGCCTGCTCTGTTGTAGTCATCAAAATGTAAAGCTGCAGTTGCACGGTTGTCTTCAGTGTGCTTCGTTTTATGTTATTCAACTACATCTGTGGTCCATTGGTCTCAATAAATCGGCTTTATGATTTCTCACCATTGATTGGTACTTTGTCCGTTTTTAGTGTTCTGTACATTTGAGTGTAAGACGGAATCACTCATGTGTTTTTCTGTCACAATTTTACAGCCAATTTGCTCCGAATCTACTGGACCGATTAAGTTGTGAGACATATCAAATGAAAAGCTTTGTTGAAAGGGTCTCAAATATATATTTTTTTATAATTTCTTAAAGTTTTTTAAGAAGATTGGTCGGGAGACTAGAAGCCAACAATTCTGAAAAAAAAATACACTAAATAGTTTTTTACTTATAGATTTCGGGAAACCTACAAGTAGTCTATGGTCTGAACATAAGGCGGTAAAGTGCCAAATTTGTAGTCGTCACTCATTCAAGTCACTCAAAAAAATTGAGTGAAAAAACGTTTATTTATTATTGAGTGGTGTATTGAGGGAGCGTTGTATCAGTTACTTGCTTAACCAAAACGTAATGAGTGAATATAAATGATAATTTCTTTCGGTTTCGTTTACTGAGATTTCAAAAGAGTACAAAGGAACCGAAAATATATTCGACAACTTGCGGAACCCTCTCCAAGCGAGATCAACTCGCACTTGGCCAACGTTCAAAAAGCTGATGATAACAAATGACTGTCAGAGACTTTGGTGTTGTAGCTATATATCTAAAGCTACATATCTAAAATATATATATCCAAAATTTTATTACATCACCCGATAGCTAAAGGATCATTGAATACGTTAAGTTAGTGTATACCCTAAAATATTTGTTCTTTTTTTTATACTGATGTTGGTGCCTTATAACCGTAGCGCCTTTTGCTGTCGCTCTCTAAATCAATGCGCTGCCAAATGAAGCCCCGGACTCAACAAATAATTATGAACGCACCTACTAGCCATAGAAGTTGACAATAATTTATTCCATTACTTCCTTTTATTTATCTTACCTACTAGTCAATTTAAAGATACCAAAGCTCATATAGAGCTCGAATAAAAGTGGTGACTTGAGACTAAGAGGCTCGTGTGATCTCACGTAAGTTGACTGTAATTCAATATTCATCTGATAACAATTCAATTCAATTGCAACAGCTTTAGACTAAGTACCGGGTACTAAATTACAGATAAAAAGGCCCAAACAGATCTGACTGACAAACTATGTATTCGTCGTATCATCTTATTCCCTATATCAACCCTTTTTTTCGAAGATCTTTCTTATACAAAAATGTGTAATCTAAAGCATTTACTTCAAACTTGCCATATAACAATTCTTTTCCGTATTTAGAAATTAAACTCTACCAAAAGAAACTGATTCATTTCTTGTTTCGGCATTTCACTTAGCTTTATTATTATTTTGACATTCTTCTTCCAATTGATTAAAACTTAACAATTTTAGCAAGAGCGCTTCACACTTCCGGGGCACAAACTAAAATCTTATAAATGAAATAAATAATTATATTTACCCAAAACGAGCACATAAACTATGTTATTGTTTTCCAATCAAATCCGGTGACCTCAGTCTTCAGAGCCAATCCTTATTTTGAAGTTACGGATTTCATTTGCCGACTTCCCTTATCTAGGGACATTATTCTATGGACTAGAGACTCTTCACCTTAGGAGATTTCAGATTTATTTCAAGTATACCAAATAGGACCTTAATCCTGCACTCAAGGATGTCATGTATCGCTTGGCCATTTAAACCAATAACTGCGAGTTACATTCGCAGTAAAATTAACAAATTTCTCAAAAGTATGTAACATTTAAGAAATAAACATACTTTCAACGGATAAGGGAAATTGTCCATTTTCTGAGCCATTAACAGGCTTTTATTCAAACTTGGAATATTAATCGTCATAAGCATACTTACACACACACACACACTTCATATCAAATCCAATAGCCGCATACAAGTCCACAATTCGAATTGAAAGTGCCTTTGAATTTATGCCTTTGTTAAAGCAACAACTCAGGCAACTAAGCCGACTCATAAATGTGTCGCCATTTTCCAATGAAAGGCATATTTAATGTAAAACAATTCTGGACCACCACAAGTACACACCCACATACACCCACACACATCACCTCTTACCATTGTAACCGAACATGGCAAACATGCCTAACACCACCAGCACACGTGTTTTTGCGAACGCTTGCTTTTGTATACCGTTAAATGGCTAATAATGCGCCTAAGAGTGCGTCTAACTTTTTATTTTTGTTTCGCTATTAACAAGCATCTACAGCAAAGAGGCTAAGCATGCCACTGTGCTCTCTACTTCCCCACCCCTGATGCAGACGATGTCGTTTAAAACGTGTGTGTGTTTTTCTTTTACATTTCACTTTTGCAACGCCCCATTGTTTTGCCTTTATGCGCAGTGAACGTGAACCCAAGTCGAAGAATTGCCATCCTCAGTAGCCGCGTGCAGTTGTGTGTTGACTGACTTCGCTTTTGTGGTTGTTGTCGCATAAATCAGCCACAATAAGCGATATCAATAGCCCATTTCATAAAATATTTATAAACTCTACTAGGGGCAAATCATATCCTTACCCTGTGCCGACGTATTATAGTTCAGTTTTCTTCCACTCTGTTCTGTTCTGTTGAAATGTCTTAGCAAAATGCGACGTATCAGCAATATTAGCACACATGGAGCAGGACAATTAGTTAGGCGTTATTGTTTTTTTTTTCATTTCTCACTTTCGTTATGCGACTCAATTGGAATACTTTCCTTTTTAGCACCCAGGCATGCCTGCTCGTTTTTAACACTTACGACATTGTTTCTCTAAGCTGAGTTCTCTGCCCATATGTATATATATGTATATATATATGTTTGTGTGCTGCTTTGTGTATCTGGTTGGATGTTCTCATGTTTATGCCGGAAATGTGCCAGTAAATCGCAACTTCCTTCCAGTGAAATTTCCGTTACTACTTAAAGTAACAATTTCCGCTTGAACAGTTTTAGTTACTATGCACTATGGGTAATTTGACCGAATTTTGTGTAATTAATTAATAACTCAAAAACAAAGTAAGATTATTGGGTATGGTTTTTTGCGTTAGCTTCTACATACCACTAGGCAATGTTCTAGAAAAAAAGTGGACGTGGCAACCAACGCCGGCCTAAAAAACACAGGTCCAAACATTCTATACAATTTTTCACCTGAAAATCTCAATAAAAAAGTATAGCATACCCTTCGGGGATAACATTTTACATAATTCAATAGCCTATATTCAAGGAAAGCTTTGTTACTTAAAGCAGTTCGTTATTTTGTATGAAGTGAGAAATATCTCAATAAAAAAGTAATAGATACCCCTCATAATATTTTTCATATTGCAATAGTTTAGTAAAGGTTTTCATTTGGAGCCAATATTATCAAAGTAAGAGTTTTGAATACAACTTTATACATACAACTTTACAACAACAGCAAGTTATTTAATTTATTACGATATACTTGAAATTTAATCAAGCTCAACGCACGACCTTCAAACAAGGGCAGGGGTTTTGTATGAATACGTGTGTTTGCGTGTGTGTGTGTGTGTTTTTTTTTCTTTTTTTTAATTCATTATAAGATATGCATAGTATACAGACAGATTAGAGAGTTAAGGCATAAGAAGTAAAGTACTGTTTAGAACAAGAAGAGAGAAATAGATGTAACCATGACCCCGCGGAACCGACGCGAGGCATTGCATCACGGCGTATGGCTCCGGCTATTAACCGGCTTCTTCATTACGCCGGGACCGCTCTAGTGACCTCAGCGTTGTCATTGTCGATGCCGCGTAGTTGCTCACCGCCCTCCAGCATTGCTCGCTCGACACCATTAGGGCAACTAGATTCCTATCTGTTAGAGTGACCCCCAGTGTCGTTTCCATTTGTCTTCTACCGTCTTGGAACCTGTCGCAGTTGAGTAGTACGTGCTCTGCGTCTTCCACCACCCGGCCCTCGCAAGAGGGACAGTACGGATCGGTTGCGTGCTTAAAGCGGTACAAATATGCCCTAAAGCATCCATGTCCACTGAGGAGCTGGGTGAGATGAATATTGACCTCCTCATACTTCCTGTCTAGCCAAACATCCAGATTTGGGATGATCCTATTCGTCCAACGCCCATTTGTTGAGCCGTTCCATCTGTGTTGCCACTTCGCTCGGCTTCGAGTTCTTGCTTGCGCTCGTGCGACCTCTCTCCTCGCGCCCGTCTGTTGAACCCCGTCGTGGATCTCCGAAGCCTCCTCCACTAGGATGTCAATCGGTATCATCCCTGCAATGACAAGAGCAGCATCTTCTGAAATCGTACGGAAGGCGCTGCATACCCTTAAGGCCGCCAAGCGGTATGTGGAGTCGAGTCCTCTGCGATAGCTCCTTATGGCCATTATAGATTTAGTTACCCCTTGGAGTAACATCCGTCGTCCTTGCCGGGGTCCACGAGAGTTGGCCATGATCCTGCTTAGGGCTCTGCACGCCGCAGCGGCCTTTTGGTTTGCATACGCAAGGTGCTCTTTAAAACATAGTCGCGTATCAACCAGCACCCCGAGGTATTTAATGGACCTCTTTGACACGATGACAGTTTCGCCTACTTGCACCCGAGCCTGTTTCACTCTTTTACGACTGCTGATGAGCACGGCTTCCGTCTTGTGTTCAGCCAGCAGCAGCCCGGACGTCCGTAGCCACTCGTAGACCACAGATATGGCACCGTTGCACGATAGCTCCACCTCGCTGATTGTTTTGGCTACTCCCACAATGGCAATGTCGTCAGCAAATCCAACAATCTTGACATCACTCGGCAAAGCTTGTTTGTGTGTGTGTGTGTGTGTGTGTCCGCATATACCAAAAGTGGGTTGCTTAAATTTTTGTAATTCTTCAATACTTTTGGCACAATTCTTTCCGCTCGCGCACAAATGTGATTAACAACATTTATGTCGGGGTAACAAATGCGCAAAAAAATCTAAAGCAACCAACTCAGAGAAGCAGAAACTTTAACTTAACTGAGACAATTTGACACAATTTTATTTAATTGCTTGGAGTGGCGTATGGTCGCTGAACGAGGAGCAATTAAAACACAGAAAAAGTGACAGCCGGAGCCAGCATTAAGTCGCCGTTAAGTGGCTCTGGCATCAAGACATGTCTCATGCCGGCTCATATCGCCTAAACTCAACTTGACTCGACGTGGCAGGGCACGATGAGGCATGACTTGCGCCGCCAATTGACTTCTTCTCGTCGCGCCAGTACGCAAATCGAATTAGTGTCACTTGAATTTTGGCTGAATTTTACGCTTATGCACGTTGGCACATTTTTCCACAACTCACACGTACATATGCAACCGAATGCCACCACAGGTTGATCGTTTGCAACGCTTTAGACAACGTAACAGCAAAAATCGAACTTTGAGGCGAGCGCCTAGGCGACTTGTTCATTTTCGCCTTTACACTCATTCAACTGGAAATGAAATGGCACGTGTGTATATATATCTATAGAGGTGTATTCGAAGACATAACTCATGCATTGCACTCATCAGCCAGTCACAACGTTTGCAGTCAAGTCAAGCGGCAACAACTGGCAACGTAGTTGCCGTAGTTTCCGTTGTTGCATTCAGAGTCCTAGTCATTGTTGGCGAGCATTATTTGACTCCTTATTGGCAGCGGATGCAAATGACATAAACGGAAGTGACTCGTACATTCGTACACTCGTACACCTGCAATTAAATTTTCTTGTTAAGTGGCATTTCCGTTTTTATGTCACCCACATGCTCACTACTCACTTACTGAGTAAATGTTGTCAGGCAAGCAAATCAGTGCACGGTATGGTTGTCCTCATGCTTAACGTTGGTTCTCCTTGTCATCGTGTTCAGTCACTTTCTGAGTTAGTTTCACCTTCATTCGTTCATTGAAATCGGGATGACTAGCCAACCGCCCAATCAAACGTTGGGATTCCCAACGACACTCCTTTTTGACACCGGATCCATTGCTGACTATTTACGCATAACAAGTCGACATGTTTACCAATTGACATCGACAATGTAGTTTACAGTATCATCACGCCATATCCCGAAGATACAAGATACTAAATATAATGGGATTTGGCCAACGAGACGCTTCAGCGCACAATTGCTATACTGTGAGTAACGCGTGAAATGACAACAAAACAATAAGAAAACACATGAACTTCAGCTATGCTGAAAATGGAATACTCTTCACCCAAGAAAAACTTGAATTTTGATAAATGGACTTATGGGGAGAAGAGGTGCCCCGTGGTGTGATTGTGCAAATTATCAGCTCATAGAAGGACTACTTAGCATACTTACAGATGTTAAAGTTAAGGTTTCGCTTTTACCTGACTTTGTAGAATCGACATTAATTGGTAACTGAAAATCTACATTTATTGAAATTTTAACTAAGGTCAGAATGTCGGTTTTATAGCCGTCTACTTTATCATTTTAATTAGCGAGGGAATTTAGGGATTACACGACAACTTTTTTGGTTAATTACTTTTCATATGAGAAGATTGTCAGAGCAGAGTGTATTCCATAGAAACACCACTGAATGGTTCAGTTTGATAGGCATCACCTCTTATACCTAAGTTATCGGTCTTATCATAAAACTTGTGTCCTGCCTATGTACTCTGGGACCATCTTACTACCAAAGAGGAACTGCTTTGATGCATAGCTTTATACAATCACTGCCTGTACAGCTGATCAGAATGCAATGAACCATTGAATTTTCTTATTACTTCTAACAGTCGAATGGCAAAGAAATTACCAAGACTTATGTTATTCAGAAGTTTCTCTCAAATCTTCAGTTTTGTCATGTATAACTTTATCATCATCTACACCTTCATCATCTATGTTCACGTAAAGCTTTATTTGTGCTTGTCTAAATCCGACAGAAGTTGAAAAAAAAAGTTTATTTTTTGGAATTCACAAAAAGAAAAAAAAGGATGCCAATTCAAAAGCGCATTTTCATGTCTAAGAGAGTGCTGAATTTTGTGTTTTTTCCTTTTTTGTGCAACTAAAACCTAAAGTTGTGGTAAGAATATATGTAGAGAAGTGGCGAAAAGTAGCATTTTTGTTGGCAGCTGGCAAATGAA
This sequence comes from Cacoxenus indagator, assembly GCA_035041755.1. Taxonomy (NCBI): domain Eukaryota; kingdom Metazoa; phylum Arthropoda; class Insecta; order Diptera; family Drosophilidae; genus Cacoxenus; species Cacoxenus indagator. Next base: position 310,303 of record JAWNKX010000032.1, on the reverse strand, counting down.
GTAGTCAACGAACTCTGAATGCCTCCGAATATGTGAAAGCATCCGACGGAAGTTTGTCATTTCAACCTGTCAATTGCAGCAACATGACCATGGCGTCTATGGTATGGTGATGCCAACGGCTTAGCACAGAGTGAAAGAAAGAGAGCAAAAAGGCAGGCGGCCAAAGAGCAGAGGTTAAGCTGCGCCAGGTGCTGATTTTGGACATGTGTCAAATGCATTCGTGCCCAACTAAACGAAACGAAATGAAACGAAATTGAGCTAAATTCAAATTGGGGAAAAGGTATGACTCTGACAAAGTGAACTGAGCTTGAGCTGAATTGAACGCAACTGAAGCGAGTTCAGTTGGAATTGGAGCGAGACAAATTTCACATTTGTCGCTTGTCTGTTGTTGGCCAACTTGAAGTCGAGAAATTCAAAGTCAGCCCTCCAAAAAAGGGTTACGATTTAAGATGTGTATGTTTGTGTATGTGTGTGTTAATTTACTTGCCACTATACTGACCTGAAGTAACTAATATGCATTTCTTCCTCTCATTATTATCATTTATAGGTCGATCTGCGGCACATTGACGAACTAAACGGTACAAATGTCGTCGAAGTCGGGGTTGATTTATCCGAATTCTATACCTCGGTCGAGTGGGACATACTCGAAGTTCCTGCAGTGCGGTAAGTACACTTGGCTTCAAAAACCACATCAAGACCCTTAACCCCTAGGTGAGCTAGACAATAACGCCCAAAGATAAAATGAGAAGGGACAATGAGTAATGGAATGAAGTGATATGCTATTAAGTAGGGTGTTATCACATGGCACGTGATAAGGTAGGATGTAAGAAAGGTAGATACATTGAGCTGGCAGTCGTTTCTATTTTGGGGGTAATGTAGAGAGTGGTGTAATGTCGTAGTGTCTTGGCTTATGATGATATGTTGCCTTTTAGTTGAGCTAATATTTACACATGTACACTAAAGGCAATGGCAAAAACAATGAAAGGAAATGAGTAGACGAGGGAAAGATCCCAGAATGAAACTTGTAAAGAAAACCTTAAAAATAAAAATAAAATAAGAAATAAAAAAAATTGTATGTGTAACTTGTGCAACGCATTAAGGGCGAGTCAATTTGGCGTGGAGCTAGAGCTAGATTGAGAGTGACTTAGTTTTTGCCACGAAAATCAACAACTTTTTAAATTAAAAACTTTGACGCCATCAAAACCTAAAAACCTAAAACGTTCGTAGTAAAGAAGTGGGTTGCAGTAAGAGAAGGCATAGGTAAAAGTAGGCATGAGAGTCGGGCATTATTAGAGGGTTGTGATAGCAGAGAAGTAGCATATTGATACACAGGTGTTGTGTAATGCGGATTGGGGAGAGTGAGTGGTGTAGCCTAGTGGTAAGATGATGGACGAGCGTGTTGTGTAGAAGTGATGTAAAGAAGAAAGTTTATGTAGACTAAATTAGACTAAATTTTGTATCGTGTTAAGCAACTGAAAACAACGAGGAATCCATAACTTGGTAAAGATACACTGCGTAAGTGCGATTGAATGTTAGGAATTAGTGAAGTAAAAGAAAAAATGAAAGATATACACATAAGATACACATACCACAACTGTCTATTACAACCCATTATGGAAAATTTTTATTGTCTTCATTCTGATTTAATACTAGCTGTAGCGGGCCACGTGTTGCAATGTCTCAGTCTGGTTAAATGCAAGTGATGATCCACAGCAACTCGTGAGACTCAGTACTCAACACTGAAGTAATTATCAAAACAATGAACACAGAATTTAAATCTGCAAAATAAAACTACTGTTGGGAAATATTAATGTGAAAAGTACTTATTAGCTAAGTGCCTCTTTAAGAATTTATTACTGATTAATGCATTTGCGTAAATTTTGCTTTACATGCGGGGAAACCAAGACAACGTTCTTTGAAAATTTGAAGAAAATCGGTGAAGAACTTTAAGACTATAGACTACTTTCTATATAGACTATATAGACTGTAGATGAGTATTACGGGCCAAAATGGTTTTTCCTAACAATTTCCTTTTCTCATTTCTTATTCGTATGTTATAAATTTTACAACATTAGAATTAGATCGATTTTGCTTTATTTATATGTTTTTTAGTTTTTTTTCTTTATTTTTCTTTAAGAATAAAGGGCAAATTGTAAGCACACAAAACTTTATTTCAAATTACGTAAATTCAAGTTATGAACCGAAAATTCTAAGCAAGTTGGATGCCAAACCGAACACACAGCCGCACAAACACTCACATCCACACATACAAAGTGATTTAGCTAAGCAAACAGCAGCAGAAACTTTTTGCCTCAACACCGCAGCCCAAGCGAAGCAGCAAATTCAAATTTAATTTCACAAAAAGTTAACCACATTTTTCAAAAGAAAAAGGAAATGCAACTTTACTCTAAGCGGCGAAGCAAATTAATAAAATTTTGGGTAAGTAAAAGAAGGAGAGTAAAGGAGAAAGACCGACAGGGGTTAGATAGCGAGATAATTCAGAAAAATTTAAAAGTGTGAAGCGCTTTGAAAGGACAAACAATGCGCAGACCTTAGCATTTTGGCACATGAACAGCAACAACAATAAAAATAGCAACTATTATACAACAACAATCACCACAAACTATAACCATTTTGCTTACAAGAATTCACCAAGAAAAACTAAGAGTTGAGAAAAAAAGAAGAACCATTGAGAAATGAGACGCAAAAAAATAATAATAAAAAATAAAGAAAGAAGCGCAGCTTCAAAACATGTCTCGACGTTTGGCTTCTTTTTCGCACTCACACACATGCACATATATTCGTAAATGAATTTAGAGGCTATCGCGTGCGCCTTGCCTTATGCATTTGGACTAGTGATGCGTATTAGAGTTTCTGTTTATGTTTGTTGGTTTTTATGGCAAACCTATTCTTAGGTTTTGATAGTTACTGTTGTTGTTGTTGGTTGTTTGTTTGTTGTTGTTGTTATTGTGGTTGTGTGCCGCACCTGAAACACTGCCGTAAAGTGGCAAAGACCAAACCAATGCTGACACCCCTTTGGCGCTGTTAATGTACTTTGCTCTAATCAATTCTTTGTTCTTTGGCTCTGCTACTTGATACTTTGTTTTTCTCATAGTTTGTCTTGTTCTCTTTGTCGTTGTTATTGTTTTTGTTATCCGTAGCATCCTTGAACTATTTGAGGGCAAACACCTAAAGCCGAGTGGCAAAGCTCAGCGGCGGTTATACATGCATGTGTGTGTGTGCCTTTGTATTAGTATATGTGTATGGACAAAACAGATTACGCTCATCACGTAATAAATCATTGCAAGCACAGTGACAATAGCGGCGGTAACAACAGCCTAAAAATATGTTATAATTATTTTATTTTATTGTTTTATTATATTTTTTTTTTCATTGCTAGAGAGATCGGTTGTGTCGTGATTGCGCTGAGTTGATTTCTATTTTTCTGCCTTGAGCAGTGCATTCTTCGTGTGCTAAAAATAGCATAGATAACAAACTTTGGGCGCTGCCATGTGCATTCGGACAACAACAAAGAACATTAGAAGAAGAACGGTGAAGTTGCACTCACTGCCCTACGGGCAAGACGTTGCCCTCACTTCGCGTGCCTGACTTTGCGTAAATTAAGCATAGTAAAGCACGCGTAAACTGAAAATATATATATATTTTTTTTTGTTTTGTTTTTGTTTTTCTTCGGTATATATTTTGTTTACCTTTATTAAAATGAATGTGAACACTTCTTCTGACTCTTTGCTTAGAAATAAGCAGATTGATCATGAAAATATATTCTCAATAGCTGGGAAGCTACCTTCTGCTGCCTAAATCTTCAACGCTTGCTCTGGACTGAAACTAATAGCAGTGGCTCAACCACCACAACTATAACATTTACTAATGCCAGTAGTAATACCATCTACACCATGGCAACTGATACAACCAGCAGCTTTTGCTCTGGTGTTAACTATGACAATCGCCCCATACCCCAATGACACTGCAACTCCAACGCTCAGTGCTGCTGCCAAAAGATTGTTGGGTGACAAAAAAAAGAAAAAAGGGCAAGAGGAATGATAAGCCCATGTCACCCATTGCTAGCTCTAAACGGGCGAGCGGCGACTTGCCACTGCACTCCCTCCCGACCACAAGTCAACAGGCAAACACTAGCAACAGGTTTGAGATTCTTGACATGGACATCAGCAGTGATAGCGATGAAGAATTAACCAGAAATGTAGACGAAGACCATACTAACCCCTCTACAGACAAACATCATCATGAACCAAATGATATTGATGGTGAGCCAACGCAAAGAGTTGCCCACATTAGCAATGTAAATGACCTTTTTGAATTCATTGCGGAGGTCGTTAATCCGGATAACGTCATCGTTAAAGCCAACCAAGGGAAAACGGTTAGAATCTTCCCTAAAGACAGTGACACGTACAGGGCTATTGTTAGGCGAATGGACAAAATTGGTATGGAATTTCACACATATCAAATACAGAAGGGAAAGCCTCATAGAATTGTAGTTAAAGGTCTATATCATATCACTCTAAACAGTGAGATTACTGCCCACTTTAAGGTACTTGGCTACGAGGTTCTTCACATTCATAACCTGAGATCAAGGATTGAGAAAGACGAAAATCTTAATATGTTTTTTATTAATATCAAGCCTCGTGTCAAAATAAGTGAAAAGTGTATGAAATTAATACTCTTTGCCGCCAGAAAGTGAGGATTGAAAGGACGCGAAAATCCACAGAAATTGCGCAATGTCTTCGCTGCCAGGAATACGGCCACACAGCCAAATACCCCCGTCGTCATCCCAATTGCGCCAGGTGTGGCGAAGACCACCGAACTGCACAATGCACACGTCCAATGGATGCACCACCTGCATGTATTCACTGTTCTGGTAGTCACATGGCCAGCTAGAAAGGCTGCTAATGGTATCAGGAGTTTCTTCGTCGATCAATGACGCCTGCAAAGAGGATGGAAAAGTCTAACAGAACGGGTCGTCTTTCCACAAATCCCCACGTGACTCACGCCTACCCTGTCATTCACGTCCTAGATCCACAGCAGTCTCCACCTTTGCAGTCTGGAAGCCGCAAGAGGGCAGCAATACAACAAAAACAGCAGCAACCGCAACTAACACAACAGCAGCGGCAAACCGTACCGCTGCAATCGTCTTGCAGTTCCGGAGGCAACAGTGGTGCCTCTTATACTGCAGCAGCTATAAGCAACTCTGCTCAGCGACGACTACATAAACAACAAGCGCAACAGTTACTGGGGCAACATGAATTGAATAAGCAGCTACATTCACCGGATCTCCAGTCATTATTGCAACAGCAGCAAATACAATTTCAGCAATGGCAACAGCATCTACAAGAACAGCAGCAACAGCAGTTCCTTTTTTGGCTACAGCGTCAGCAGCAGGAACAGCAACAGCAAAACAAGCCAACCAACGCTCAGAAAAGCTTGAAGAAATAGTGTTTGAAGTGGCCAACACTATAAAGCAATGGGCTGGGGATAGATCTAGTCTCCAGTTTCAGAACAACGATTCAGCCTTGCAATGAATCCACTAAAGGTTCTTATCTGGAATTTCAATGGCATTTAAGGAAAAGCTGAAAAAGTTGAGCTCTTTGCGCACAACAATAACGTCGACATTCTTTTCTTGTCGGAGATCAGGCTTAAATGAGGGCATGCTGTAAGAATATACGGATATACCCTCTATCCTGCCTTCAAGCCACCACGCAATAATCATATCGGTGGGGGAGCGGTGGTATTGGTGAGGAGTGCCCTTCGCCATTTCCCACAAAGGGTCATTGAGACACCCAGCCGCCAAATGTCTTCAGTAAAGGTATTTACTGCCCCCCAAGGAACAGGATCGAAGAAAGGCACTTCATTGACATCCTAAGTCCTTGCGAACAAAGGTATCTGGTTGTTGGTGATTGGAATTCACGACAATGCCTTTGGGGAGACATATGCAACTCACCTAGGGGGCGAGAGCTAGCAGAAGACATTTCTGCTACTACGGCTAATATCCTTGCTACGGGACCACCAACCAGATATCCATATGTGCCCAGTCACACGCCTAACTGCATAGACTTCGCAGTGCATCATGGAATACCAGATTCTCAAGCAAGTATAAGACACAGCTAGGATCTAGACTCCAATCATCTAGCCCTGGTCATTACTATAGAGACAGACGATGTTAATGCCAGCCCAAGCCCTCGCCTTTAGCCAGCGCCTCAAGAACTCGATTTAATTGGATGCGACACTGGACTATGGGGAAGATATTGAGGCGGGTGTAGATGTCCTCACAGAAAACATTCATATGGCTGCTGCTGCTTCAACGCCTCCTGAACTGTCGTCAGGGACCATTAGCTATGGTATCATTCTCACAAGGATGGCCAGTGAGCTCTTGGCAACAAAAAGGAGACTGCGAAGACGTGCAATCCGATTTCAAGACCCCTGAGACGGAATTTTTGAAAGCGCGTAGCCAAACAACTACGAAATCTCGTAAAGGATCTTAGATGCAGTTTCTTTGAGCGGAAGTTGGCTTCCATGGATTATACCGTGAATGATAACTACTCGCTCTAGAAATCCACTCGGTGCCTTAAGAAAGAGCCGTTTTGGAAGGTGCACGTCACTTGGAAGCTAGATTCACACCTTACGACTTCACTACAATAGAGCAGGTCAGAAAGACTAACGACAGTCTACAGACACCTCTGAGGTTATCACATTCCTTCCGAAGAACAAGGCCCCAGGCATCGACAGGGTGTGCCATGCCACGCTGAAGGCCCTGCCATCTAAGGCGTTCCTCTACATAGCGTTGATTTTTAATGCTATGCTAAGGGTGCAGTTCTTCCCAAAGCAGTGGAAGATAGCAGCAATCCTGATGATCCATAAGCCTGGAAAACCGGATGTTGACCCTGAATCATATCAACCAATAAGCCTCTTCTACTCCCTATCTAAGGTATGGGAGAGGCTTATTGCCAATCGTCTTGGTACAATCATCAGTAAGCGCTGTATCTTACAAGATCATCAGTTGGGCTTTCGGTTGGGGCTCAGCACCGTGGAGCACGTACACAGATTAGTCGAGCACATTCTACAGGCTTTTGATAACCTTGAATATTGCAATGCACTTTTCATTGACATGCAGCAAGCATTTGATGGGGTCTGGCATGCTGGTCTCCTGAGTAATATTTAAACTTCGGCCATCGCCTTACCACGGTATCCTACACTCATACCTTTAAGAACGAAATTTTATGATCAGGGTTAGGAACACCTATTCGTCCCCTTGCCCCATGAGAGCTGGAGTTCCAAAGGGTAGCGTTCTTGGACCGGTGCTCTATTCGATATACACGGCCGATCTACCCTGCCCTAGCGAGAATCATATGGAGGCTCCCATGAAGGCTCTCTCCTTGCGACCTACTCGGACGATATCGAAGTCTCCTACAGCTCCAAGTCCCGTTTTGAGGCAGCAGATGGACTCTAGTTGTATCTGGGCACTCTAAGTCTAAATCTAAAGGTCAACCTGCAAAAGACTACCAACCCCTGCTTCTCCCTAAAAACACTATCCGACCGCCACCCTCGGCGGTGTGACCCTGGAGAATCCGTTCCATACAAAGTACATCGGCATCACACTGGATAAATGCCTCACGTTTGGCCCACACATGACAGCTACGTTCAAAAAGTGTAGCCGATGGATGTAACAATTTAGGTGGCTGGTCAACAGAAGAAGAACCACGACGCTTATAGCAAAAAGAGCTGTTTACGTGCACTGTATAGCGTCGATCTGGCTATATGGTGTGCAGATTTGTAGTATCGCCGCTAAATCAAACTACAAACGCATCCAGGTACTGCAGAACCGAGCCTCACGGCAAATAACGTGCTGCCCCTGGTACGTGCGCGGCTCTACACTCCACCGAGACCTCAATCTGCATACTGTAGAGGAGCAGATCGGAAGGCACACTAACAGATACAGTAATAGGCTGATCAGGCACTGCATTACGATCGCGAGAGGACTAATACCCGCCAGGCCTTTAAGGCGAATAAAAAAACTGGGATTTTCCAAGACGGTTGGCCAACTCTTAGGCAATCAAACACGAACCAGCACAAAAATACCTGGGAGTCTTATTATACGGAAGGCTCACTTTTGGAAGACAAGACTTTCCCCCAAAAACAAGCTTTCTCTAGCCAACAAAATCGCTTGTTACAATATTATATTGAGCCCGATCTGGAAGTTTGCGACGTAGGTGTACGGAATTGAAGACAAAACCAACCTAAATAAAATTCGAGTGGCTCAAAGCAAAATACTAAGGAGAATCTTCAATGCTCCATGGTACATGCGTACATGGGATAAAGAGATTTAGAAGTCCCTCAAGTCGGCGACGTGCTAGAGTTACAAGCCAAAAAAATTATGAACGGCTTAGTTCCCACCCGAACCCACTAGCCAGGCGTTAATTTAAATGCATCACTGTTAAGTTCTCATTGAATATTTTTGTATAGTCAATAGTTTTTTGTTAGTTTTTATATATAATTAGTTTAAGCTGCCAATAATATAGATAGTAGTTCAATAGTTTAAGCAAAAAAGTGTAAAAATAGTGTAAATAAACACATAATTATGGAAGAAAAAATACAACAACATATGGCAACAATAATGAACTGTACATACGCCATATAATCTACTAACACCAACTGTATTTCCTTCAACCTCTTTGTTTTACCATATTCTTAGCCTTTTCTCAATGTTAATCTCATGTTTCACCCTCCCTTGTCACTACCACACACTTTATTGCAAATGTCTTACCCTCTAGAACGCCTAATGCTCTCAGTATCATTTATGAGGTGCCAATTGACAATGCAGATGACTCCGATTTGTATTTAAATCTTTCTGAGATTTGGTTTTACTTGGTTTTTGTTTCAATTTTCAGTTGATTTTATTACTATTCTTCTTGTTTTTGTTGTTGTGTAAGGAAAACCTGCAATGCTCCATGGTACATGCGTACATGGGATAGATTTAAAAGTCCCTAAAGTCGGTGACGTGCTACAATTACAAGCAGCATTTTGTGTTATTTGTTTCCGTTACTACTGTTCTGGGTTGTAATGAAGCACACAAAAAAATGTGTTAGCATCTGTCGATTCGCGAGTCGTGTGTTGAACTGCGAGGTCGTGCGCTTAACTCGTGTGTGTGAAACTGTGTAAATAATTAACTTACATATATGGACAAGTCCACCAAGGTGGCACAAAATTAAGTTCTTAGTGTTCAACTAATTGTAATATATTTATTGTGCCCATAAGGGACATTCGATCAATTTTAAGTGAGGCTATATTATCTATATTATATATTATATGACAATATGTCAGTCGGCTCCGTTGACTCTCCTTCTCCTCTAACAAACATATCTGCAACGCATGGGCACAAAACCAGCTCCACCGAATTTAACACTGGCGCGGCTGCGTCCTCTGCCGCCGCTGCCATTTCAAACGCTGCACCATCCTCTGCCACCGTTGTAAATTCAGACTGTGCAAAGGCTGCTAAGAGTGCTAATTTCCACGGAAACCAACCTAAGCCTCCAACTCTACATGGAGTTAAAAGTTTCCAGCATTTGCAAAATATGCTAAATACCTTTGTCGACCCAGTTAATATTGACACAAGAACTTCGGTGGGAGGCGTTACTCGGATCTATCGAGACACCTACCGCGTGATCCAAAGTAACCTTTTCAAACTTAATGTCGAATATTACACATACCAGCTGAAAGAAGAAAAGCCTTACAAAATCGTTATTAAGGGCCTGCATTTCGACACACCCCCGACCAAATCGCCGACTCTCTGAAGAAATTGGGTCATAAAGCTTCAAATGTTCACTGCCCCATAAACCGCTCCACCGGATTACCTATGAGTCTCTTCTTTCTTAGCATTGCTACTGGCAGCAATACAGCTGAGCTTAAAAACATAAGTAAACTAGTTGGCCAAAGGGTAAAAATTGAGGTGGCTCGTAAAAACAGGATGTGAAGCAGTGCCGTCGATTCCAAGACTTTGGCCACACTGCCAGCTATTGCAGACAAACTCCGACCTGTGTACGTTGTGGCGATGAACACAAATCGGCTGACTGCATACGCCCGATAACGGATCCCGCAACGTGTGCTAACTGCAATCAGGAGCACCCTTCAAACTATAAAGGCTGTCCTGCGTATCTAAAATACATTAAAAGAAATCAGCGTAATGCTCCTAAATTAAAGCGTCCTCCTGTAGATGATCCCTCTCCTGAGCAAACCAGAATCCAGCGTTCTACTCAGCATCAGTCCACTTTTGTGCAGCCTAATGGACCTACATACGCGGAATTGGCTGCAGGCAACCGATCTAATGCGACTCAGACTGCGACTCTCGTGTCCTTCAACTCTCTCAACGAGTCGATCAGAAGTCTGGTGTCAATCCAGGAGCAGATGACCCGTATGCAGTCCCAGATTCTGGAGCTACTCACTGCGCGTCATTCCAGATGACTCCACACCCAATAAGGATAATGTGTTGGAACGCCAGAAGCGTATCCAACAAGATGCGAGAATTTCAGTGTTTCGTACAGTTGCATAATATCCATATTACCTTACTGTCCGAAACGTGGTTGACTGGCTCAGAATCCCCCAAGTTATACGGCTACTTATCCTACGCAGCAAACTCACCAGATTCACTTAGTCGAAAAGGGGGTGGTGCAATTTTAATCAGAAGAGACATTCAGCACTTTGTAACTGCCCCTCAACGAACCAACTGCTTTCAAGTTGCCTCAGCGATTGTCTCCACCGTCGCGGGCAACGTCGAAATCGGTGCGATTTACTGCCCGCCTCGTGCTGTCTGGACCACAAATATAGTCAACAGTCTATTTGGTTCTATGGACAGAAAATTTTTACTATACGGAGACTGGAATGCTCACCATAAACTGTGGGGATCCGCCCGCTCTAATGCTAGGGGGCGTGCCCTGGTTGATCAGGCTCTTAGAGCATCTATTAGCATCTTAGCTACTGGCACCCCAACCAGATACCCAACAGCACAATCACAGGGCCCATCATGTCTGGACTTCGGCCTTTACAGACACATTCCGCACTTCCATCATCTTCCCTTAATAATCACTTTTAACACCTCTGCCAGATGTTTCATGCAAGTTGAGGGCCTCATTAGTAAAGACACAAATTTGGAAAACTTTAGGACTATACTTAACAATAACTGTTTTCCTGAAGTTGAATTGAGCTCTGAACAAGACATTGACGACACTATCGCGCTCTTCAACCGTAAGATTTATGACGCTGCTACTGAAGCTAAACGCCCTACGGAACACCTGCCGCTCCACTTCAATGCACCATTCAAACTAAATGCAAGATTGAGACGCCTTCTTCTAGAGAAGAGTAGACTTTCTAAAATTTTCCAACGTTCTCGTGACCCAGAAGACAAATCAAATTGGAACCATGCATCACAGCTGCTCAGATCCAAACTCAATAGCCAGCGGACACGGCAATTTGATTATATGCTGGAAAACATGTCTACGCAGAGGGATGCTGAGTTCTGCTTATGGAAAGCCACACGTAACTGCACGATACATCCAATTACACAGTTGCCAATAATGGATGAAAATGGAAGATGGTGCCGCTATGATGCCAAGCAAGCCAACTCTTTTGCCGCACATTTAGAACGTCGATTTCAGCCACGAGACCTTGTACAGCCAGAAGAGGTAGCAGAAACTGAACGATTCCTGTCCACGCCCACACAGTTGGACCCACCTGTAAGGCCATTCACGGTCGATGAAGTTAAGGCTGTCATTCGACGTCTAAAACCTAATAAAGCTCCAGGTCATGATATTGTGTGCAATCGCACAATCAAGACGCTACCACTGAATGCTGTACTTGTTATAGTGGCGATTTTCAACGCCATAATGAGAACAAAGCACTACCCCACAGCCTGGAAGTCAATAATTGTCTCCATGGTCCATAAGCCTGGGAAATCGGAGGTTGACCCCGAATCCTATCGGCCTATCAGTCTCCTGCCTTCCTTATCAAAGGTATGGGAACGACTGGTTAGTGACATATTAGCTGAAATAACCAAGGAAAGAAATCTCATTCCAAACCACCAAATCGGATTTCGAGCGGGGCATGGAACCGTGGAGCAGCTGCACAGAACCACTGACCACATACTAAAGGCGTTTGACAGGAAGAAGTTCTGTAATGCGGTATTCCTAGATGTCGATCAGGCGATCAAATGATCGCGTATGGCACCAAGGGCTGCTGCAGAAAGTCAAATCCTCCCTCCCTTCGCCGTTCTTTGCTCTGATGCGATCCTACTTGGAGGATCGATCCTTCAGGGTCAAAGTGTGGGCGACGCTGTCTCGCCCTAATCCTGCGGGGGCAGGTGTTCATCAGGGAAGTGTGCTGCGACCTTTCCTATACTCACTATTTGCTGCTGACATGCCAATGCCTGATGATACAGGCCTCGGAATATCGCCAAGGTCCCTGCTTATGGCGTTATATGCGGATGATGTTTGTGTCATGGTGAGCAACCTTTCCAGCGCTACCAGCGCCCTTATCTTACAGAATTATTTGGACAAGCTGACAGTCTGGGCACGGAGATGGAATGTCCAACTCCACCCGAGCAAAAGTACCAACGTTTGCTTCACTCTCAGAAGGAGTATCCCTCCTCCCATCTCGGTTAACGGTGTGATGTTGGAACTCAAAACTGAAGCAAAGTACTTGGGGCTAATCCTGGAGAAACGACTCACATTTCGGCGACACATACAAGTCACAGTAGCGACCTGTAGAAGCAGACTGCGTCGTCTCCATTGGTTGTTAGGTAGCAGAAGCCGACTGTCCTTGCAGAGCAAAAGAACGGTCTACGACCAAGTTGTCACGCCGATATGGCGATACGGCATACAAATATGGGGAACGGCGTGTAGGACTCACCATATAAAACTTCAAAGGTTTCAGAACTATGCCCCTACGCACAATCACCGGCTGTCTTTGGTACGTCAGGAATAGCCGTGTACACCATGATCTCAACATAGCCCTAGTTGAGGACGAAATAAATCTACACACAAGTATATATAACAACAGACTAAGAAATCACGCAAACAGATTGGCTAGGAAACTTGTCCACTCCACACCTATGCATCGGCTAAAAAGACGGCATTTCAGACAACTACTGTCATAATCTTAAGATATAGTCGTATAAATAAAGCATAAATTCTGTATGTAAATATTAATACTAGTTATATACCTAATCTTTAGATTTATATGTGTATATAATTCTGTAAATAATTATTATTAAGTAATAGCTATATACCTGGCGTTTTTAAGTATATGAGCTGCCTAATGGGGTGTCTGTCCCCTGATCGGAAGCAGGAATAAAATTTTATATTTTAATAAAAAAAAAGCATCTGTCGATCAACAACGCCAGCGTGAGCGCCACGCCCGTTACGCATTATTATTATTATTATTATTATTATTATTATTATTATTATTATTATTATTATTATTATTATTATTATTATTATTATTATTATTATTATTATTATTATTATTATTATTATTATTATTATTATTATTATTATTATTATTATTATTATTATTATTATTATTATTATTATTATTATTATTATTATTATTATTATTATTATTATTATTATTATTATTATTATTATTATTATTATTATTATTATTATTATTATTATTATTATTATTATTATTATTATTATTATTATTATTATTATTATTATTATTATTCTTATTATTATTTTTATTATTATTATTATTATTATTATTATTATTATTATTATTATTATTATTATTATTAATTATTATTATTACTATTATTATTAGTTTTTTTATTATCATTATTATTATAATTATTATTATTATTATTATTATTATTATTATTATATTTATTATAATTATTTCTATAATTATTATTGTTACTATTATTTTGTATATTAATTTTGATCAAATATGTTATGGATCTAATTAAAAATCTACGCATCTATTGTGGAATTTGGTTAATATATTTTTTACGGGGTCTGGAAAGGTCGGCCAAATCTCGCGCACAAAATTGTACTCAAGGTGAGTCTCGGTTAAGAATGCAACGTGCTCCCATTGCAACTTTTACGTATTACAAGACTAACCAAGAACGCGAAGCGCGTATATCGGAGGCTTCCACAGACAGAGAATTTCGCTTGAGTTCTCAAAGGGCTCCAACAGCGACTTCTCGAGAACTTAATAGAACAAAATAGTGAAGAATGTAATGCAGAAGATCATTAGCACCAATACTTTACTAGACCTCAACAATAATTAGAATCGGCTAGGGTTAATTATGAGCACAAATGCCAAGATAATGACAATGATTTCATACCTGAAAGGGAAAGGATAGAATAAATACGACAAGCAGAAACGCCAGAACAACGTCAATTACGATCACACGCTGGCCAGATTCGTGCAAATGTCAATAGAATGTCAATTTTATCTGAGGATTTTCATGAGCCAGAAGAATATGATGCTGCGGGTCATGGTGTTCCTTGGATTAATAAAGAGAGAGCTGGTTTTACATATTTACCTACAATTCACTATGCTGAAGCTTGTTCCATAGGTGGTATGGTCCTATGCTGTAATTTCTGTGGCGCTCTCAAATGGAGAAAGGAGTCAAATGGATTATGCTGCGCAAATGGAAAAGTTCATATGGAAATTTTTCATGACTCTCCAGAACTTTAAAAATCACTTTTAAGTGGTGAACATCCACAATCTAATCACTTTTTGAGGAATATACAATAGCGCATTTCAAATGACATCTTTCGGAGCGAAATATCAGAAATATTAATTCTCCACAACTGAACAACAAACTTATATCCGAACTCCAAAAATTGCTGCATCAAGTCAATCCTTACGTACGTAGTTTTAAACTACTCTAATTCCTTTAGCTCTTTCAACCATTATGCCCTCTACTATTTCTTCATCTGTCGCTTTGAAATTTCCATCCACTACTTGTTCGTCTTCCTCGATTCCTTGTCCTACTTCTGTGACTTCAGCTTCAACTTCTCCAACTTGTTCTTCTTCTTCCCAACCTTTACCCAGTCACTCTTCTGTACTTTCTTCCATATCCACCCCATCGTCCCATCCAGCTCAAATTCCGGTAGCTCCGTCAACCACTATCCCATCTACTACTTCTTCATCTATCGCCTTTAACTCTCCCTCCACTACTTGTTCGACTTCCTCTATTCCATGTCTTACTACTGTCACTTCAGCTTCAACTTCTCCAGGGGAACAACCCCTTCTTCCTAACCTTTACCCACTTATTCTTCTGTACTTTCTTCAACATCTAACCAATCATCCCAATCCGCTCCAATTCCAGTAGCTCCTTCTACCAATATCCTCTCTACTATCACTTCATCTGTCGCTTTCAACTTTCCCTCCACTAATTGTTCACCTTGCTCTACTCTCTGTCCTACTACTGTAACTTCTGTTTCATCTGCTACTAAAGTCTCTAACTCCTCCCGTACTCTGTCTCCCCCTAAGAGTTGTTCGCAGTCCAATACTGCCTCTACTCCAGTGCCATGTATTTTGAAGGTGCTGGATCCTCGTAAACATGTTTTTATTTCCAGGTTGGATAAGGAGACAACCTGTGACGACGTTGCACGCTATATATCATCAAAAGCATGTAACCTTTCGAATATTAATATAATTCATAAGATTAATTTTTCTAGCCCTAGAGAAGGTTCTTCTTTCAAGCTTTCAGTTGGTATGGAAGTATTTTCTGTCATTTGTGGCGCTAATTTCTGGCCTGCACATATGGTGATCCATGACTTTATTCCTAGGAAAAAAACTAGGCTGTTGCAGGTAACCTTACCAGTCAGTGCTTCAGCTTCATCTTCTGCTTCTTCCACTACACTTTTAAAGTATTAGAGGGCTAGGCTAAAGTGTAAACTTTCTTCATTTTATCTTAGAAGTTTTTCTATCAGTTCTGTCATTATTGTTTTCGTTGAGACTTTGCTTCGCCTTGATGTTCTAAACTCTGAAATTTCCACCTCTAAATTGTTGGCGTCATTGAATTAATGCATAACTTACTTTCTACCTTACTTTCTAAACTTGTAATCTAAATTTTTGTTTGAGTTGTCTATATCATTTTAGGTATTAAGTTCTAAATTAAGTCTTAGATTTAGTTTAATTATTGCATGTTTATTAGAGGCTGATGATGTTTTTATCTGTAGCCAAATATTTAGTACGTAGACATTAGCTTTGGTATCTCATGTTCACCAAAGAACTTAGCAATTAACACCAGCTGAGCCCAGTCTATGTGACTGGATGAATTTTGATGCCACTTGGGCCTGCCCCATGTGAGATCAGTGTGTGGTCATTGCGTACCTACTATGTCAATGTAAAAAAAAAAAACAAAAAAAAGCTTCATTGGACTCAATACGTGGAAGATACAACACCCCTGTCACAGATGAGGTTGCAGTCGTTTTGGCAGATCATTAAAATGATAGGCGTGATATCGTGTTGCGTACTCGCGATAATCAGCTACAGCGCATTATAGAAACAAACACAGCTTACGACGTCCTACAATACCCATTAATTTATGGTCGCGGAGAAGATGGATATGATTTCGCACTCTACTATATTAACCCCATTACTACGGCTCCAAACTATAACAAAAAAAATATCAGCACTGCAATTTTATTCATATTTGCTGCAAATACGGCGTGGTCAATTTATTTATATGGAAAGATATCGAGGATTATTTAGTCGATTTAGTGTCGATTTGTATGCGAAAGTAGACACTGAGCGCTTAGTATACTACGCACTAACCAGAAACGTTTACTTGCTGAAGATTACGTGCATCTCAGGGACGTTATGCAAGAAGGCAACAACACGGAAAACTTAGGTCAGTTGTTTATCCTTCTGTCCAGTTTTACAGGTGGGCCACGTTATATGCATGAGCGTACGCAAGATGCATTTTGTTATGTTCGAAAATTTGGCCGGCCTAACCTCTTTATAACCTTCAGGACAAATCCAAAATGGAATGAAATTTCCAAAGGACTTCTTCCAGGACAAGCTCCACACTATAGACACGATGTTATAAGTAGAGTTTTTGAATTAAAATTAATGCTCATGATAAACTTGCTCACAAAACAAAGGCTTTTTGGCCCAGCTTTGTGCCACATGTATACCATTGAATGGCAGAAACGTGGATTACCCCACGCGCACATTTTGCTGTGGCTGCAAGACAAAATTCTATCCAATGCTGTTGACACAGTCATAAGTGCTGAATTTCCTGAGAGAAGCCAGGACCCAATATTCCACGATATAATTAAAACGCACATGGTTCATGGTGCCGTGCGGCACCCTAAATAGGAACTCTCCTTGCATGCAGGAGAATCGTTGTTCTAAAAGATAGGCTAGAGCTCTATCCAATTCTACGATATCAGGTGAAAACGGGTATCCGTCGAAGGTCACCTCAAGAAGGCGGTTTTACAGCTACAAGTAGGCTACATGGTCAGTAATTCATTTTGGACAACAGATGGGTTGTACCTTATTCTCCGGTATTATCAAGAACATTTCAAAGTACATATATATGTAAATATGTTAATAAGGGAAGCAATCAAGCCAGTTGAGAAATGAACGTGACGAAGTTACGAGGTTTCAATCTGGCAGATACATAAGTTCTTCTGAAGCGGTTTTACGCCTCTTAAATTTTCCTATCCACGAGAGACATTTAGATGTACATCTTTCAAACCTGAAAATGTTGCAGAACGGTTAGAAATCCAGTTATCCAAACGGATAATTTCGCAAAAACGCTGTTATACGATGAAGTACCGTCATATTACATGTATAATAAGCAACAAGGTATGTTCAACCGTAGAAGACGTGAGGCAGCTGTGGATAGTGAGCTTGGCATTTTTAAATAACATGTCGTCGGCACTGCATACAGTGCATCCAAACACTTTCGAATGCTATTACTTACGTTTACTTCTACATACAGTTCGAGAACCTACTTCTTTCACTGAACTGCAGAAAGTTCATGGTATCCCGTATCCTCTTACCAAGCAGCCTGCAATGCGCGTAATTTCTTAATGGAGATCAACGCTGAAATTGCGCAATGGCTGAAGCATGCATGAGCTATAGTCCGCAACGCTTGAGGTATTATTTTGCAAAAATGTTAGTATTTTGTGGACTTGCGGATGATGTAAAGTTATGGCAAAAATATCAAGAAAAATTGTCGGAAGACTTTTTCAAAAATATGTAGCTAAACAATGATAGCGAGCGAAACGATGGATTAGGTGAGAGTAACTTCAATCTATGCTTGCTCGATATCCCCAACGTGTGTTGAATGAAATTCTCTGCCGCAGTATGGCATGCCCACTCCAAGTTTAAATTGCAAACATATTAACAGAGAGTACATAGTGGAAATAAATTATAATACATCGGAACTAGTATTGCAGAATAATCTCGGCGGAACAACGTACATTATTCGATCGAGTATGTTAAAGCGTATCCGATGATTTGTAGGAAATCCTGTTTTTAGATGCACTCGGATGTACGGGAAAAACAATTCTGACCGAAGTCATATTGGACCAAATACGCAATCAATGTATAATTGCTCTCGTTGCTGCCTCATCAGGCATAGCATCTACATTGTTACCCGGAGGGAAAACCGCCCATACAATGTTTAAAATACCAATTAACTTGGACATTACGGAAAGCACAGTTTGCAAAATTTCTAGAAACAGCGACAAAACAAAGGTTTTACGTGATTGCTACTTAGGAATATGGGATGAGTGCACAACGGCAAACCGTAAAGCAGTTGAAGCGGTGGACAGAACTTTGCGAGATATAAGACTTACGATCGGCCCATGGGTGACGTCACAATGCTCTTCTATCGTGATTTTAGACAGCCAATTACCAGTATTACCCCGAGAAACTAGGGATGATGAAATAAATGCATGCCTTAAGAGCTCAAGTCTATGGCGTAACTTTATACCAATGAATTTAACATTAAATATGCGAGCACACACAGGAGGTAACCCAAATGCAAAAGAGTATTCGACCTTTTTTCTAAAAATTGCTAATGGAACATATCCACAAAGAGATGGAAAAGTTATCTTACCTGAAAATCTGTGTAGTACCGTTTCATCACTGCAGGACCTTATTTAGCATGTCTATGGTGACCTGACAGCATGACAAATCAACCAAATTCATGACTATGCCAAAGAGCAATGCTGACACCACGCAACAATCAGACAGCAGCAATTAATGATAGAATATTGACGAGCATCCCGGGGGAAAGCACTGAATATTGCTATATTAACAGAGTAATGGAACCAGAAGACGCCACCCACTATCCTATAAAAGTTTTAGAGTCTCTGAATGCCCCTGGTTTGCCAGCAGACACTATTAAATTAAAAGTAGGAGTACCGGTTATCATTTTAAAAAATTTAAGTCCGCCTAGACTATGTAACGGTACCAGATTGAAAGTAAAGGCCTTACAACCGTTATTGAAGCAGAGATTTTAACAGGTTGCGGCACAGGAAATAGAGTTTACATAACTCGAATTCCTCTAATTCCTAATCATTTTCCATTTAATTTCAAATGAGTACAGTTTCTGGTGAGCTTATATTATGCAATAACCATAAACAAAGCTGAAGAACAAACTCTATCAGTAGCAGGTGTAGATTTGAGTGTGAGTAGCTTTTCGCACGGTCAGTTATATGTGGCTCTCACCCGTATTAGCAATTCGAATAATTTGCATGTGCACATTCCTGGAAATTCAACTTCTAACATCGTATACAGAGAAGCGTTAGGGTAGACTATAGACGTAATATAGAGGTAAATTTGCAATGGTTGCGGAGTCGCGGGCAGAGCTAATTATTATTATATTACTAGCAAGGACCCGGCGCATTGCTGCCTTCGTGTGCACTCTTTCGTACTTTCTTCAAGTCGAGATTCTCGTTGTTCTTCTGTTTCAAGTTCTCTATTTATACTTTTTCGCGTTGCTTCTGCTGTTTTTCTTCCAAATGATGCTTTTTTGGTGGCATTATTTAGCAATTTTTTTGTATTTAATTGGTCGATTAATATGCCTTCTATTTGATAGATTTGATAGCCACGTCTTCTTCGTTCCGTGTTCAAATTTTTACTGGTTTTATTTTCGAATTTTTTACTTTTTTAATTTTTTTCATTCGAATATTTGAACATTTCGACCTGTACAGTTTGACCAGCACTGCCGCCAAAGATAATTCTCAGATGCTACTTTGTTTTTGTGTTTTATTTGTGTCTGTACAGTTTCAGAAGCATCGTCTTAATATTTAGCGAATTCAACTAAACTTCACAGTTACCTTCTTAAGGCTATTACAGAGATTCCTTGAAATTTTCATAAAAATCGGTCCAGCGGTTTCAGCGTCTATAACGGACAGACATACAAACATACAGACAAACAGAAAAACATACTTCCAATTTTATATATATAGATTACATTATATTATATTATATTATATTATATTATATTATTATTACATTATTACATACTATATATACTATATACATTCAACTTAAGAAGTTCGCACCTTATTGACTTAACATTAAGGAAACAACAGCAACAGCAGCAGTGAATTGACAGCCTAGCACAAAAAAAGGCGTACGTGTGTTTGTGTCAACGACAGATTGTGCTTCGGCCTTTTCTTCCATGCCTACACCCAACTGTCTGCTGCACATGGGAAACACACCACCGCCACCGTTCTCTGTTGCCGTTTTAACTGTCCCTAAGTGCTACGCATTGCAAGGCGTAGTTAATTTTGCTGTCGCGCATTAAACTCAATTCCTGGCATATGAAAGAAGGGTGCATGCTAGGGGCGTGGCTAAATTGCGTAGAGACTACTGTGAAGTACGAACTGCTGCGACAGCGGTTGTGCAAGGTAAAACTGCTTTTATTGTAGAATATGAGGCAAATTGCGTATACGTGCTGTGAATGCGTTGTATATATTGCAGCATTTTAGGCGCAAATTTATTTTTCTTTGTAAGTCCCGACGTATTGCTTTATGTTGGTGTTTTGCAAAGACTAACTTCATGGCGTACATTTACGTGATCAGCCAACGAGACAGCCGCACCCTGAAATACCAAAGCCCACGTTACTCGCTCACTCAACGCTTTAGCCTGAAGGCCAGCATCATCAACAACGCTAAAGCCATTTCAACTGACAACGACACAAACAAGCAAAGAATTTCAAGGAAAGAAGGAGTAGTGACAAGGGAAAAATGAAAAAAATAGGCAGAAAATATGCCAGAAAATATGTCACGCATTTGTGGCATAATTTACTAACGTACATACACAGACAGAGTGAAAAAGGGAGAGAGATACACACGTTTACACCAAAGCTTCTCAACTTACCCCACTTTAACTTGCAAGCCAATATGGCTTAGATTTGGTTGTGTTAACGACAACGCCACGTCTCGCCTAATTGAATGTCAATTTTTAACCCTTTCAGTATTTTTTTATTTCAAGCATTTCACCGGTTTCTTTTCATACTAATCCTTCTTCCTCAACGTCTTTTTCAACCTCATTTCTTTCCTCCTTGTTTGCGTTGTCATCTCAGATTTTTCTTGTTAAGCCTGCTGTTTCTGCCGGTGGACTCAAAGCCTTGGTGTGGCTCTGCATTGCGATTTTCACTTTGATTTCATTTTGAGTTCTTACGTGTTGTTAACGATTTCATTCACTTTTACTAATTAGCGCAAAGGCAAACCAAGTCAGTCAAACATTCAACCACTTAGTCAGTCATTTACTCAGTCAATGAGAAAGTGAGTCAGTTACTTAAGCACTCATTCAGTGTGGCAGTCGGCAATGAACCACTAATCCAATTGGCAATGCGCAACGATTGTGAAACTCAATTCGAGAGTGACCTGGCCCAGGGAATTTTTCTCTTCTTCGCTCACTCACTAATCAACTCATTCACTGAATCCAGGCAAATAAAACGAAATAAGACAAAAACAATAAAAACAAGAAATAAAAATAAACTGCAATCAAAGAAGCCTTTTAAGAAAAACTCCTTTCAACTTTGCTTTGGAAGGGAATGGCAGCAGCCGCTAAGGCATTGTCAATGTCGAAGTCGCTTACAGACGCTGATGAAGACCGACACTGACCGACAAAAACCTAATTAATAAAGTTTCTAGTATAGGTGTGTGTGTGTGTGTTTCACACTCAAGCCATAAAACTTTGCAAACTATCCAAAATTGGTGAATTCTCAATAACTGCTACGGAACACAAGACCCTCAACTATACTAAAGGAGTTATATATTCTAATGATCTTAGAAATATACCTGAACAAGAAATACTGGAGGAGTTGAAATCTCAAAACATATCAGATATCTACAAAATTAAGAAACGGCAAGAAATCTTGTTGAAACTGGCCTCATCATCCTTACTTTCGCGGCTCACACATTACCAGAAAATGTGATGATTGGGTATGAAAGGGTACATGTTTGTCCATATATCCCCCTCTCTATAAGATGTAAGAATTGCTTAAGATTTGGTCACCCTACATCGTTTTGCAAAAGCAATAAGACATGCCCCAACCGTTCAGAAGAATCCCATACAACTGAAAATGAAACCTGCTTAAAATAAAAATTATGCATCAATTGCAAACATAACCCCGATATCCAAAGCAATCACTCTCCACTAGATAGAAAGTACCCGGCATTCATTAAACAACAAGAGATAACAGCAATAAAAGTTACAGATAATGTGGATCATACATCAGCACTAAAGATATACAATATCCGCCACTCCCACCAGCTCACACAATACTCCAAAGTAGTGACCAATCCTTTACCACAAGCGACAAGCAATAGCTCACACCTGCCACTTCAACGATGGCAGAAATCCCCACTCCTACAGCCACTCCCACCGCTTCAACATCAGAGGTACAACCCGAAATCAGGACTCCATCATCATATGACGACATCATGGACACTGACACGGAATCTGTCTTCGACGAATGTGACAATTATTCAAAAATCCAACCTTCATCCGACCTTAAGCCAAAACCTTATATAAACTCCCTCTCATCAAAACTCAGTGCTAAATTCAGAAATAAAGTTAAGAATAATAACAAACAAAATAACAAACACAGCCAACAAAAAAAAACAAAGCTAGGCATCTAATCCTAATTCCACTCACTTGGGCGCCTCTGGGGACGGCGATCGTGGGTGTGCTTAAGCCTTCATGGCTATTACGCCCCCGCGGCGGTTGCCGTCCCCACAGGCGTCTCTTTAACAATACCTAGCGCCCCTACTTGTTAATCTAATGATTGACAGGGTGTGCTCCAAACACCTATTCGCAACTGCTTACCCACCAGATAAACCTAATAAAATTATATATAAAAAACGTAAACTTACTTAAACCCTTCCATTCACCATTCTAAAGGTCCTACAGTGGAACATTAATGATTATATAAACAACTACAACCAGTTGCCAATTATACTTAAGCAACACAAACCTCAAATCATCTGTCTCCAAGAAACCCACCTACACTCACTACACAATATACTCATACCCTCCAACTTCACATTGTACGACCAGAACTCTTCCACGAACCCCTGCGGAGGAGTCGCCATACTCTTCCACAAGTCCATCCAACACCATCAAATTCCCCTTAACAATGACTTTGACGCCATAGCTTTTCTTATACACTCAAAAATCAAATTCAACATCATATCTGCATACATGACGCCGAACAAATCTTTTAATATACAAAACTTACATAATATGTTTACCAACATTAGAAACCCTTCCCTAATAACAGGAGATTTTAATAGCTGGCACAATAGTTGGGGATCTCCTAACAACAATACCAGAGGAAACATTCACTTAAATTTCATTAATCAATCTCCACTTTCACTTTTAAACAATGGCTCTCCTACCCATTTCAGCACCCACCGCACATTTACATACATAGACCTCTCCTTTGCCTCGCCAATCCATTCTTATGACTCCAAATAGCACACACCCGCTCCTATACGGCAGTGACCACTTCCCAATTTATATAGATCTCTTCCATCCTAACCCCCCCAATACCTCTTCATATAGACCAAAATTCCTCGGTAGTAAAGCAAACTAGCCACTGTTTGAACAACTTACAGATAAGTTTAACTCTGAGAAACCAATAAGCAACAATTTAAATGAAGAAGCAGCCAACATTGTTAAGATAATCCTTCAAAGTGTATATCAAGCTATTCCCCAAACCAGTCCTCAATCCAATCATAAGTTTAATATCCCCTGGTAGGATCCCACCCGGCAGAAACGAAAGAATAAAAGAAACTCAGAGTGCTAATATAATAAGCCAGAAAAAAGCCAACGCACTCCTTAAACGCGAAATGAAAGTTAAAAAACGAATTTCTTTGTATCAGTTCACTTCTGACATTGACCCTAACACCCCCATCTCCAAATTATGGTCAAACATTAACAGATTCTTCGGACGTTATACACCCCACTCCATTCATTCCCTTACTGACCCTAACAATACTAGCCAAAACTTAACCAACAAAAACGACATTTCCGAAAAATTTTGCCAACACTGGTCTAAATTTTCCTGTGACACCAATTTCTCAACGACTTTTCGTCAGTACAAGCGAGCCTCCTCGTCGGCTATACCATATTAACCATACGAAAAAGCGCTGCTATTAGAAAAGCACATATCTTTACTTCAGCTAAAAATCTCCCTAAACAAACTAAAAGGAAAAACCCCCGGTCTCGACCAGTCACAATTATAAAAAAGATCAATAAAAAATCCAACACACTAAACATAAATCACCTCTTCACCAACATCATATATTGGTGTGACTATTCAGGCGCATCCCTCTGTCCCCAAATGTAAACACTTGTACATCTGCCGTAAAAAACTATGCTTCTTCCATCTACAATCAGACTTATTCGCTCAATAAAAATCCTTGGAATCACGATCACAAACAAGTACAGATGGAACAAACACATAGGCAATCTTATACTTATGTTAGACAAACGACCCAACATAATAAAATGCTTGTCAAGCACCAAATTAAATTGCAGCACTGTCACCATCATTCACGTAATCAAGAGTATAATTATGTCTAAAATTGACTTTGGATTACAACTCTATGGGAATGCCCCAAAATCTTCAATACGCAAACTTAAAACCTTATACCACACTGCCCTCAGACTTGCTTTTGGGGCCTTACGTTCTACTCCAATCAACAACCTTCTCTACGAGGCTAACTTAATGCCGATAGAATCAAGAACGCCTCTTGAAGCAGCTTAACTCTGCAAAACTATTATGACCTCCGAACACTACCCTGTCGATAACATTTTCAACAAAATTAGAAAATCAAAAAAACAGCCAAAAATCCCCTCAACTCTACATAACGTAATCGAGCAAGGTAAGACTCTATTCTTTCAAATTGCTCCTATTAAATCAAATAAGAAAGTTTCCCCTCCCTGGTCCTTCAACAACTCCTGTCTATACCTAACTCTCCACACCTCCAACAAAGCTGACACCCCATCAGTTATTTGCAATCAAAAATTCCTGGAATTGCAACACTCCCTTAGTTCCTATAAATTCTTATTCACAGATGGCTCAAAATCGAACACAGGAGTATCTTATAGTGTCACCACCGCTGACGACACTATAAGTCGTCACCTTCTTCCCGACTTCTCTTCCATATTTACAGCTGAAATATAGGCCATACTTTCAGCTTGTCAACGCACTCAAAAGAAAAAAGGGAAATTTGCCATATGTACAGATTCGTTATCCTCAATAAAAGCCATTGCCAATACCAATAATCAAAATTTCTACTCATCATCGAAATATTATTTCATCCAACAGCCCGAAAATAATAATAATATGGGTTCCTGGCCATTGCAAAATAACAGGCAACGAACTAGCTGATAAAACTAAAGAGGCTCACCTATATCCCTTAATTTATGAAATTAATAAAATCTTAGCAGACCTTTAAATTTATCTTAAAAATATTTGTAACGAATATAGACAAACACTTTGGCATAACACTACTCTCCACTACAGAACCTTCAACAGGTACAATATATCCATACAACACTACATTCTCCAAGGCAAAATATGTCCTGGTCGTTTCGACACTACTAAATTCCTAAGCCTTCGCTTAGGACACACAAATCTCACCAATAGTCACACCCGTAAAAATACCCCCGCCAACTTGTCAATCATGCAATGTTAACCTAACCGTCTCTCACATCCTTACGGATTGTCCGACGTATCAACCAAATAGAATACAATACCTCTATCCCAGTCCTCTAGAAATCATTGATGAACCCTCCCCTCATTACATATCACAATTAATAGTTTTTCTTAAATCTACAAACTTATTCCATTAAATTTAATTATAAGGCTATAAATGTTTTTATAAAGCAAAGTTACTTCAACAAATTTAATCATAAGTTTACAAAACTGTTCACAAGAGATACATAGAATAAGCCTTTACATGTTGGTAAGCTTAAGGCCTTATTTGCTACTGCTTCCTTAAAAATTAGGTTAAGTACAATTTGTAATTGTGCTATAACTTGTTTAATAATAATAATAATAAAATAATAAAAACATGCAATCCTTAATATGTCCTAGTAAAAGCAATCCTTTTTGATATACCCCATTTCCCTATTTCCTGAGAACTTCAACTCTTTTGCCACGTGTCCTTTTTAACTGCAGACATTCAATTTATTTTGCCGCACTTCTCTGATTTATTTGATTAAACCCGCAGCAATACCGTTTCGAGCCATTGACGTATGAGACCCTTTTTACTATGCTCCCATGAGAGGCGTTCAATTTAAGCCGCAACGCGTCGCTGACTTCTGCACGAACTTTGACCATTATCAACGAGAACAACAACAACAAGAGACAGCATCATCAGCATCAACCACATCGTCTTTATTATCCTCATACTTGTAGTCTACTTGTAGTCATTCTTGTCCTTGCCTACGTCTTCGTCTGTCTCTCTGTATGTAGTATTCAAAACCCATTGCACGTGTTGCCAATCTTTTCGCATTCAATTATTTATTTGTATATTGGCATTGCCAATCTTTTCTGTTATTCGTTTTTTATTTTATTAATGAATTCATTTCACCTTGTTCCCTTGGAACGTTACCAAGATGATTGAGAGTTTTAAGTCCTGCAGGTATTCCACATCCCGCAGCATTAAAAATTCAAGCTTGTCGATAACTCACCTTAGTTCATTGCTATTGTGTCGAATAATTTTGGGCTTTCCGTGTAATAAATAAATTCAATAGTGGCGAGGCAAAAAATTTATGTTTAAAAGTATGTTTGATGTGCAGATACATATAAATGTATAAATAAATAGAAAATAAAAACAAATTAAAACTGAATTTAATTGTTGCCTAACGAGGCTCAATGCTCAATGTGTGTGTTCATGTTTGTTTCGCAGTTCGTTTTGTTTAGGGTAGTAAGTCCGTACACATATTCTTATGCCACGAACATATAAATAGCATTTTATAAAATGTCCAATTATGAATCTAGACGAGTATTTAATATATGATAATGTATTTTTCTGTCGATGACCAGCTTAGTGTGAAAAGAATCCTGTCTTTCCTCACATCTGCTGCAGGAGCCAGCCGTTGGAGCCAGCTCCTATTACTAAAAGGTTATTATGGCTTTGACTTTATTATGGCCTTAAATAAATTATTTTGAATAGAGCAGAGCTGTACTGAATTATTTCTGCATCAACTGAAAAAACACTTTTTCTTTTTTTTTTTTTTTGTATTTACATGATTTATTGTAATTCAGTAAGTCTGCAACATTATTATTATGTCCCCAGACGTTATTGTTATTGTTAGCAGTACTCTTAGTTGCCTGCGATTTTTTCGAATTTGCCAATTTTTCTAGATCATTATAAGAATATAACCATATCAAATTGTGATTACTTTCTACGGCAACAGTTTTTACGTTTATACGCTCGTGTGTGTTTCATTGTGCGTGTGTACCTTTGTATTGCGGTCCCCACAAGGGAAAAATATAGGCACAGAGCTTATTAAGCGTACAACATACACAAAACATGTGGCAAGCAACGTTTGTCAGCTTCTACTCCAACCAATCTTCAAAGCCACAAAAAACCTACTCCTCTGTTGCTTACTTGTCTGTTTGCTCAGCGGCTGTGCAAACATCATTGTAGGCAGTCAGCCACTTTGTTTACTTATATAGACGGCTTAGCATCTTTCAGCAACAACAACAAGAACAACTACAGTAAAAAGAACAACAGTTAAAACAAATATTTTTATATATTAATTCTTGGATTTTAATCATTACATCCTACGCCAGCAAACTTGCTTAAGTAAATATACACAAAAGCATACCTAAGGGTACTGGCTCAGTTGCGTTAACAAGAACACTCCGTACAGAAACACTTTTTCTTGAAACAAAACCCAAAAGTTTGGCGTTGTTAATACAACTGTAAAACTTTAAAAAATATATAAAGATTTTGGTTAAGTTTGAGACATTGTGGGAAGGGGAGACTTTTGTATAAAGTCACAACTCTAACAAAGCCAAATAGTAAGGCAGTGGCAAAGGCAAATACGAGTAAGGAAAATACTTAAACATATGTTATCTCATTTTTTAACTCTTTTTGTTGACCAATTTTATCTCGCACCTCTTCCTCTTACTTTGCTTTGACTTTTTAGGCTAATTTCAGATTTTTATATATAAATATATTATATATATATATAAAATTTGTTTTTCTTTCTTTTATTTTATTTGTATTTATTTTTATTTTATTTTTTTGTTTGCTCAGTTTAGTTTGCGACCTATTTACCACAATAAACATACACAGATTTTTGTGTGCATAATGTAGGTATCTTTTTCCAACACACAGATACTTTATAATTTATTTATAATATTTTCGTATTCAAACGGAAGCCTTTGGCTGCAAGAATTATTGATGCCAAATCCATTTGCTTCTAAAATTTTTCTTCTTCTTTTTTTCTTCTTTTCTATTTTCTTTACATTTTGAGACCAAAGACCTTAACTTCACTGCATAACACCGCTTATGCATAGAGTAAATTTGTCTATATTATCTTGGGCTTGTGAAGTGCATATCAAAAACTCATTAACTCTTCGGTTTATATAAAATTCATCTAATGCAAAATATAATTCCTCATCTCCTATTTCTCTATATCAAAAAATTTTTCATTTTTCTTTTGCAGCAATGAGAAATTCTATACGTGCTGCGATGAACCGTACCTGGATATCACCTTCAACATCACAATGCGCCGCAAGACGCTCTTCTACACGGTGAACCTGATCATACCCTGCATGGGTATAAGTTTTCTCACTATACTCGTATTCTACCTACCCTCGGATAGCGGTGAAAAGGTAAGTTCGTGACAGAAACCCTAGTGGCTTAATACAAGTCATGTAATAGCCCATCAACACGACTCAACCTAAAGCAGATCTGATTGATTATGGCACAATGAGTTTTTAATTAATGTGAAAACCAATAAATAAATGAATAAATAAATAAAGCTAATAGGCGTCGGCGAAATAAAAAGAATAAATAAATGAAAAAATTGTCATTCTGTTTTCATTGCGCAAATTGAATTGCATTTGAGTCCATTTTTGTACGCTTCACGAAGAGAATGACATTGCAACTTTCACATGTGGTTGTACCGCAGTGAATTGATCTCTCGAAGACTATTCTTCGCTAGCTTGGTACCGGATGAATCAATTTACTTTAAGGGATGCACCTCATACAGAGTCATATGTACATATTACTTTTCTGCTTTTACCAGCCGAACTCAATTTTGAAGAGATTGTATGAATGTATGAAATTTAAGTCCTTGAGATCGTATAGCACTTATACACGTTCGTGGACCTTCTCGTGAAGTGTTGTACTTATAGTGATTATTCCTTAAACATACCTCAAATCAATAGTGTAATACAGTTATCCCTCAATTTACGAATTAATTCGTTCTACAAAATGGCTACGTATATCAAAATTACCTAAATCAAATTTCGAGATTATCACATGATTTTGAAGCTGATTAATTAATTGTTTTGAAAAATACAAGTGTTCGCTTTCTGTTTAACTAAGTTTAAGTGAATTATCATATTTTGTAAGAGGAGAAACTTTGTGTCTTTGACTCGAGCTTGATTATCTTTCTTTCCTATCCCTTTGTTTCTTTCCTTTCTCTTGAGTCATTTCGGCTACTTGCGCGGCTATATATGTATATGACATAAAACATTCATTCCTTCTTCTTTTTCCAACCGACGCTTTCACACGCAATTACCAAATTACCGAAAGTTAACTAAATAATTGTAAGTTAAATTTAACCTTCAGTGTTTTCGATTGATAACTTTCAAACAGGTAGCACAAACTAGTGCTTCCTCCAAACAATAAGGTTATTCAGTTGTATATTCAAAATTTTATGATACATATAAAATCGAATAAAAATAAGAAAAATTAAAAGCTTAAGAAAAATTAAAAATTCATTAAAATTATGTACATATAATACATTTTAATCAGAATCAGACTATTTTGTATTTGATGAAAGAATTTCGGCCATGAAATACTTGGCTGCGTAACCTGTCCCTGACTTGACGGAGAAGCATCTGAAGTTGGCTTAAACATTTTTTTTTTACTTCTCTTTAATTCAATTTTATTGTGCCTCATTCGTAATTGATCCATGTTCACAATTTATATCTCACGTTCTTATTATTTGACTTTTAAGTACAACTTTTACAATGCAACTGAACGAATTCATATTTAAATAAATTTTAAAGGAACAAATTTTTCGTTATGCAAATCGAAAAATGGTAAATCGAGGGATTACTATACATCAAACTGAAAAACATAATTTGTTTTCGGATATAGATATTATTTATTTTCTACTGTCGATCTGATGACAAAGAAACGTGAGGCCATAGCAATGAATGACTCGGTCAGGGAATCCACTGTAATTGTTGGGATCGGAAGGCTCTCGATGGATTACAAAATTCCGAATGTACCAAGCCACATCGACAAAAGCCCGCTGAAGTTGCGGCTGAAACCTGAGGAGAGCTGCATTCCTTAAAAAGAAACAGAAACGTAGTTAGGTATTTTTTCAAGATATCAGAATTAAACTGTTATATATGAAGGGTGGAGCATTCGTTAACCATAAATCAGATGATCACTACATATTGCGTTATTTCAAATAACGTTGTATGCTGACGTTTTCTGAAAATTTCTCACGGAGTGCGTAAAGGGTATTACAACTTTGGAATTGTCATTTTGCTGTTTTTGTTTTTTTTTTTTTTTATTTTATTGTTATTACTAACTTTTTTTAATTGCACAAATGTAACAAAGTCTGCTTCGGTATATCTGCCCATGGTCCATTGGCATTGCACAAAAGTTACAAACGCAAAAAAAAGGAGAGAAAATCACTGAAATGCTTACGCCAATGTGAATTATGAATGAAATTCCTGAAACGATGAAATTTATTTCATTATTATAAATATCGTTCATTCAACCGCATGCCAGCGGTGATGGCGGACACGAAGCAATAAGTTGACAGCCGAGCAGTGACTGAAACCTGCTCAAACGCATTGGCGATTTCATTGGGGATTTTACAACTTATCCAAAAAACAAAATAAAAATTATTTGTGTATATACATAATATATAAATTATCGCATAATCAAAATATTCATGAACAGACAGTGCAAATTAAATCAAAATCATATGAATAAAGTGGTTTTATGGCAGAAACAACTGCAGCAAAAAGAAGAAAAACTGGAATTTTTGTATTACTCTAATTGGCGTTTTTGCGCGTCGGCATGTTTTATACCCCGCCCCGTCGAGCTTATTAAGCGTACAACATACACAAAACATGTGGCAAGCAATGTTTGTCAGCTTCTACTCCAACCAATCTTCAAAGCCACAAAAAACCTACTCCGAAACCAGTCGTTTTCTCATTGTGCTTTTCGCATTCTAGCAATGCATTTTCACCAGAATTTGAATACCGATATCATTTCCTAATTATTTTTCAAATGTAAAGCATCTCTGAAGATGCGAGAATGATCAGCACAAACTTTCATCAATGTATTAGTTTAATGGCGCCATGTACGTGAATATTGGGTGATATAAAAGGCACCCGCCGTTTTTTTTACATTTTTGAACAAAAATTTCTTGTTGGCCAATTGTGGTCGCTTTTCCTTAATAGCTTGATTCAAGCGGTCGAGTTGAGCAATAGAGGACCAAATTAAGGGTTTCATCGGCTTTTTCAGTCACTGCCCAACCAGAGCGAGGTGCATCTTTGTCATCAAATTTCCGGAACGGATTCGAGCAAACCGCCCCTGGCGCCCACTCACAGCATCCTCATCGTAATTTTTTTCTGATCTTTTAGCGTATTTCCCAGATATTTCACTCGTTTTCAAATCACAATAACTTTTTGCACTCGCAACAGATTACAGAACCGTATTCACAAAAAATGTAGCCTAAAATATCAGGTTTGAAGCACTTGTCTTTGAACATAATCAGATTAGTGTTTCACAATATATTGGTATTTAAACGATCCAGTTATAAAAACTCGGATACTTCATATATGACCTAATAGTATTGGGCAACCATCTGAAGATGGAAGACATTATAATCAGTACTTGTCACTGGTATTCACAATTAAACACTTCAATATAAACACACAACACTTCCTACGATAAGAATGGTCTTTTTGCCAGCCTTTTTTACTATTGAGGTGGGTGTATGAATAGCAAACTCACAGAATGACGGCTACTTTTACTTGAGCGGAGGGAGAATTAATTCAAAAATAATTATATTAAATGACATTTTTACTAAACATTTGGGGAACAAATCGTATGGCTTTGAGTTTGTATTAACAAATAAAATATGTGACAAATAAATTAAAATTCTGACCTGCGTGTGTTTGCCATATAACCCATTGGTATTACCCAAACGAGTCGAAATCGAGAAAACTTATTCGTGACAATCGCGTAAATTCACTTTTAGCTTTAATTATAATCAAATATTTAATTGAGAATTGTTTTTCAAAGAAGCAAAGTACGATCACAGATATACAGTCATACACACAGCAGGTTCACCACACAAACGTACCAAGCTATACGTCTATTGCTTCAATTCGCCAATCTCTCTCTATCGGTCTTTGTCTCTATTTCTAAAAATTAGCTTGCACTAATCAGTTTACAGCTGTGCCACTAATACTAATTATCATAAAATCATTAAGCACTAACAGCAACTAAGAATCGAATAAAACCGCCAACAAGCAGATACAAAGATAAAGTTTCACATACACATGCTCAGAGTTGCAAACAGGCTTAGGCGAGTGCAGGAACGAAATGTTGTGAGTACCGAGAGAAGAATTGGCAAGAATTTGGATCACACATTTTCAGCATTTAATTACTTTCGCCATCAGTGCATTTCAACCACAAATGAACGCGCTGAACACAAAGGCGAGGGTTGTAGGCAGCGAGGATATGGCAACGAACGGTTGATTACGTCGAAGCCAAATGAGGTTGTGGTGGTTCGCTTGCCAAAATGTACCCGAGAGCTAGGATTACCAAACACTTGATATGCTGTTACTGTGCTATGGCTTTATAATGACTTGCATACGCGTACATGGCAACGGCCCCATTTACTTACCCCACATGCGAGTATTGTAACACCACGACACACAAATACATTGCAAATGCATGTCTAACTCCATTGTGACTGAGTTACTCTTATTTTTCTTATTTTTATTGTTGATTTTTTATTGCTGTTGTTGTTGTCTGTTTTTCAGGTCTCATTAAGCATATCCATATTGCTGTCGCTGACTGTGTTCTTCCTGCTGTTGGCGGAAATCATACCGCCCACGTCGCTTGTTGTGCCGCTTTTAGGGAAATTCGTGCTCTTCACAATGATACTCGATACGTTCAGGTGAGTTTGGCAGCGTGCTGCGCATCATTTGCACCGTTATATGAAATTTTCGCAACAAATAACAAAGAACAAAATCAAACGAGAAAAAATTTAGATGAAAAAAGAAATAAATAAACAAGTAAAACATCAAATGGAATGCACCATGGAATGTAAATGTAAATAAAAAAATAAAATAAAAAGAAATGAAGAGAAAAATTACTGAAAAATGTTATTTAATAGCTGTACATCGTTCGCACACGACGACATCACGTCGTTTTGCTTTCGCATTTTCTAATGCAGCCAGTGGCGACCAAATGCAGACATCGCGCAGTGGGAGTAATGTCAAATCTGGCGGCGCTTTATTAATAACTTAGAAAAAAAATAACCTATCCTTGGTTTGATATTTTCTATATATCCTAAATAAAATAATCTATCTATTTTTTTTATAATTAAAATTTTTTTTTAATAAAATAAAAAAAAATTTCAATTTTTTTTTGGTATTTTTTTTGTCAAAAAAAACAATAATTTCATTAAAGAAAAAATAAAAGTACTATTCAAAGCCAGAGCTTTCGGATATATGGCTACCAGGTATCCCCTTCTCATCCGACATAAGTTTTTTGCCTCATTATCTATTTTGATGTATTTCTTAGGGTACTTTGATGTACTTTTAGATTTTTATATTATAAATGGGTCCGACGAAACAAATAAAGCATGCATCAAGTCCTCCATAGTATTAAGTCTCGAAGATTTACGAGTGTGTTTCAGCCTATATTTGTGGAAGTCTGTAGTTCATGCTTCATGCTCTTCCGGCTTCATACCATTGGTAATGAAACATTTTCAATAATATCTGCCCCATGTATTACAACTTTATGAATGGATGGGGGCATGTAAAACCAGCGCAATATAAATATTCATTTACGGCAAATAAATATTCATCAATTGTTCCAGTTTAGGGAACACTAAAACATTGCCGGTATGTAGAGTGACGGATGCTACCAGCACAACACCATTTATATATTGCTTTTATACAATATTTGTTAATACAGTCTCTTTCAAGGCTCTGAAATGCTGTTGGAGAACTGTCTATTATACGAGCAACAGTGTGTTCGACATTGCAAACTTACTTCAATTACGTAAATGGCACTGGGACAACATTCCTTTTTGGCATTCACTAAAACATCGTAGCAGGAATAAATGTTCAAATTTCGACCCTTCGCACAATATTTCATCAATTTAAATGAATTTTTTGTGTAGTCTCCATCTAAAAAGAGTGCTAAAGCTTCCTCAAGTTTATAGAGAATAGGAGTTTTAGGCTCTGAGTCCACAATTTTAACTATTTTTGAAGCTATTTCAGGTTCTGAACCCAACTTTGAACAAACCTAGGAAACATTTATTTTTCCAGCGTTATAAATAGCGCGCGTTGCTACCATTAGTTTTTGTGAGTGGACTGGTCAATGATAGGAGAAACTTTTTTATTTGAGTTTTATTTCTGGACTTCAAAGGAGACTTCACTGGACGTCGATTAATTGGTGATTCAGGGAAAATGAGAACACCATCTAACCGTTCTCTCTTTTACCACTTATACACCAATTTACTGGCGAGGCTCTTTAATTGTATACGAATTTGTTGAACCTGGTATTTGCTATATCTTGTGGCACCTTGTGCCAGAAATTTTTGGTTGGTACTGTTTCACTGTGCCAAACTAAAAAAAACGTGCTTTTGTGACATACATTGTTCTTAAAAATTGAAAGAAAAATCGAAAAAAATACTAGCCTGAACCAGGTCGAACTAACCGACTTTTATTCAACGGAAATTTAGGTTACACCAGCGGATACACACGACCTCGAACCGCATTTTGAACTACTATTTACCACTAACATATATATCACCTAGGACTTTCAATTAATTTACTTATCCAAATAGAAAATCAAAAAAATTAAAATGTTCGTGTTAATTCACTTTGCACTTCAAAAAGGCGGGAAAATATTTGACTTGCCTGATAAAACATGTTCTAACTTTGAAATGGAGCAGATGGGCGAATATTGAGAGTAAAGTAAAATAAAAATATGCATAAAATGCACTCGTTTATCTACAATCGAAAAAACCCAAAATTTGAAATTTTGCTAAAGCGCCTCCATATAGGCTATTTATCCCACTGTGCGTCGGCGAAATTGGCCTTGCGAGGCCCCTTTCATTTCCCAGTCACTAAGTTAACGATAAATATATAGAGGCATATTGTATCAGATTATGAGTTTTATTTCTAATCAAATGTGGTCGAAACTTACATAAACAATCATTATCTGCTTTATCATAACTGATAAAGCAGATAATCTCTCTTGTCTCAATGTGAATTTTGAGCAACTTCTATCAGCAGATTCTGTACTGACTGGAACTGTGCGCATTATTCTGATTGATAAGCAAACATTTGAATATACTTCTTCCAAATTATTTTCTAAAATGTACTGGATAAGTTTTTTTGCACCATTGACAGATTTTAGTGAATTTGATTTATAAAGCTGGAGTTCTTTACACCTTCATTGAAATTTTCGAAGTATTGTACCTAAATGCATAATCTGATTATTAATTTCAGAATGTCAGAGGCCTAAATTCTAAAATTAATATACTTTTTTCAAATAGTTTTTCTTTCTATTCTGACATTATTTTATTCGTCGAAACTTGGCTGCGTCCAGACGTTCTAAATTCTGAGTTGTAAAACAGTAGTTTCACCACTTATAGAAAATATCGTATTGGACGCATTGGTGGCGGAGTGTTGATCTCTGTCAAGGCATCGTATTCCTCAGACACAGTACAGTGTCTATTAACAATACTGACGACATTGCGTTCATTTGAGTAAAGGATCGCTTACTAATTCACATCTATTTTTAACTTGCTCCTATATTGCACCTACATCCGATGAATCGGTTTACAATGCCCACTTTACTGCTATTAAAGAAGTCCTTTCATTGGTCAAAGATTCCGATAAAGTCCTAATTATGGGAGACTTCAACCTTTCTTATATTTCTTGGTCCACTTTCGATAGGTTCACCTCAGTTATTTCATCAAAGAGTTGCGAATGTGTTAAAACTCATTGCTGGATCTTTCCTTACAGCAAGTCAACTATGTAACAAATAGCAAAAACCGAATTCTAGATCTGGTTTTTATCGACAGTATTGATGATGTCTCCTTGCTCAGAAGTCATCCTCTTTCTACTCCTGAGGATGCATATCACGCCTCCTTGGAATTGAATATCATTCTAAATATGTCCGATCGTTAAACTATATACTGACTGGTCCTATTTGTATTCCTGCGAAAATTTCGAACCAGCAACACAGTTTTTTTATAGAACTATCCAAAAATATGTCAAGCTTTGTATTCCTAGAGTTAAACCTAAATGTAAAACCCAGACACCACCGTGGTTTTCACGCGATCTTTTTAAATTAAAAAAACTTAAAAACAGACTCTTTAAAAATTCAAAAGATCAGGCTCTTCCGTTTATTATGCTACCCTACGCAATATCTCGTTATAATTTTCAACACCTTAATAATATTTGCTACTCGTCATATGTTACCTCTGCCTCGCGTAAAACGCGATCCTAAAAAATTCTTCAATTTCATTAATAGTAAGCGCAGGATGGAGTCATTTCCTACCTGTATGAAACTGAATGGTGTTGAAGGTTGCAACGATGTAGAAATTTCGAATATTTTTGCAAAATTCTGTCAAAACACATATACTAATTTTAATAAAAACTTCAATAATCACTATTCATATTGTTTGAGTAATTTTAACCACTTTAATATGCCGGTAATCGAATATAATACAGTTTCAAATTACTTAACCTATTAAAAGCCAAGACAATTTAAAACAAAAAAATATAGACTTCATGTATTTAGTTTTAGTTAAAATGATATAGACTACTAAAAAAAATATAACAAAACTTAAAAAAAGCTTTGGTAAGCATTTCTTCAATTTTTCATAGAGTGAAAAATTTTGAAACGTTCTTTTTCTACGTACAGTGCTATGTCACATTGTTCGCAAGTCCATCTAATTCGGTTGTGACATTGTCGACAGCGTAAAGGATTGGAAATCCTTTTTGGGAAATGGTTTCCAGCAGTAGTTGGTACACTCGAAACTACCGATCGCTTGGATGTTACGGAAGTCTGAGTGTAATTTCGTAAATGATGATGAACAATGCTGCGATGAAATTATAGTAAGTTCATGTTGGAGCTAATGGCTTCTTTATATAACGTCCATGCATTGACCATAACTGAATTAATCATAACAGTGAAAAGCGGCCACCACCATTTCTTTGAACGGAATTTTATCCCATTCTGCTTTCGATCTTAACGAACATTTCTTCGTTCTCGACTCGGGAACAGTCCCAATAGCCCGTAATCCTTTTCTTCTAGCATAACTAGCAGATAATGTAAAGAAATTATCAAAATATATAACGTGGTCAGAAGGATTAGGAACGTTGTCTAAAAAATCAACAACGACTCTGGATCCCAGTGGCATTTGTGGCTTTTCCTTAGGACATCTTTAGCACCACAATAGGTGTAGCATCCAATTTTTAAAGCCAAACCTTACAGGTTTTCCTCTAATAAATTGTTTCGCGGAGTTGCTGCCAAAATAACGAACCATTGCTTTATCGATCGAAATTGGCAAAATTTCTTGGTTAGTAACTCACTGAAAAGCCTTATTTTTGCCATTTTGTCTTTAGGTATCAAATTATTTTTATCGGCAAGATGGATATATTTTTTGATGTCTTTAAACATGTTTTGTGACATATTGTTAGCGACAAATGGTGACCGTGTATCTTCATCCATTTGCCAATACATATTCTCCCTTGGCATGGAGTGATAGCCAAAAAAGTTTTCAAATCATTTTCGTTGAAACAAAAATTATGAGCGTTACCCTGTGTGGCATAAAGACAGGTTTACTTAACTACAAAATTTACAACCTCGTTATTAAATAAAGTTTGGAAAAC
This sequence comes from Cacoxenus indagator, assembly GCA_035041755.1. NCBI lineage: Eukaryota > Metazoa > Arthropoda > Insecta > Diptera > Drosophilidae > Cacoxenus > Cacoxenus indagator. Next base: position 271,407 of record JAWNKX010000032.1, on the reverse strand, counting down.
CCCAATCGGCGATAATCCTTCTAAATCCGTTACCAATTTTAATTTTTTCTCCATAAAATAACTGGTTATAGGTATTTCAGAGGCGCAAGGCAGGTTCGGGACGTTTAATTTTTCGACGCAACTCCTCCAGTGGTGGATTGTCTTCGCTACCACTGCTATAAAATACCTCTATTTCACCTGGTGCATCTTGTGGCAAAGTGTCGGTGTAGAGTTCCTCGGCGTCGCCCTCCTCCTCATTGCAATCTGGATCTGGTGGAATAACAGCAATATCGAAAGAACCGTGATTTGAAGAACTCTCCACAAAGTTCAAAGCACTGCCCCAATTTGCGAATCTTCCACCGTAAAATGACGTGTTGATGCCTTCAAATTCCATCTCAATGCGACAAGTCTAGAAAAATTGTTTACCTTAACAGCCGTTGTACTCAAGCGGGTACACTACTTTTTAACTCACCTAGCGTTTCCAAAAATGATTTTTAAGGTATAACTCGTTCAAATTATAAAAACACAAGTATTTTTCTTTGCAAAATAAGAAAAAAGTTTTTAAATTTTAACACAACTCACTTCCAACGCATCCAAATGAACCTACCAAGTGACCTACTCAAAATGCGCATAATTGACGAAGTGGTATCAAAATAGAGCAAAATATTGATAACGGGAAATCGTTTTCGCTCATTTATGTATATGCGTTTCTTATAAAAAGTGTGTGTGATAAACGTATTCAATAAAATATGGAAACTTTTTTTTCCGTTACGTTTTACAGCTATTTGAAAGTGACCGATTTTCTGCACCCAAGCAGGTACAATGGCCACGAATGGGTTAAAAGTCTTAAAACTAAACTTCTTACCTAGTTCTATTCTAAAGCTGTGTGCTACTGCTTTGCATAGACCAATCTGCAAACTGTTTGACATTTCCTTGAATACCACTATTTTACCTAGTATTTGGAAACAATCTTACATCATTCCTCTCCATAAAAAGGGTAATAAAGCTGATATTTCAAATTACAGAGGAATCGCTAACCTGTGTGTGATTCCTAAGTTATTTGAACATATAATTACCGATCAGATTCAGCATTTCGTTCTTCCTTTGTTGAGTACTTTTCAACATAGGTTTACTAAAAAGCGATCAATAATGACAAATTTACTAAAATTTGCTTCTCTAGTTAATCTTAGTTTTTGTCAACAGCTCCAAATGGACGTTACACCGATTTCAGTAGGGCCTTCGACAGTGTTTGTCATTCCCCACTTCTTCATAAACTGGATTGGATTACTTCCTACCTAAAGTCTAGATCTTAAAATGTTTTGTTTAAAACAGTCACATCCGAGACTATTTGGGTAACCTCCGGTGTCCCTCAGGCAGTCACCTTGGTCCGTTGTTATTTAATATTTTTATAAACGATTTGCGAGTCGTCATTAAACATTCTCACGTGTTGATGTACACTGACGATGTGAAACTATGCATGTCTATTTTATCTCCTGTCCATTTAAAATTTCTTCAAGGTGACCTTGACTCTTTATATCGTTGGTGCTATATAAACTTTCTTTCACTTCTATCGTAAAAATGTGATTTTAAATAATTATCGTATCAACGATCACTTACTAGAACGTGTTTCACAATTTAATGATCTAGGGGTATTGATGGACCCAAAGCTCCATTTCGGATGCCACATTTACTCATCCGTCGATAAGGCTAAGGGTATGTTAGGGTATATTAAACGGTGGTCTAAGGAATTTAACGATCCTTATACCACTAAATTGCTGTACACATCCTTAGTTAGACATATTTTGGAATATGCGTCTTGTGTATGGGATCCCTAGTTTAGAATTTATAGTGATCGCATTTGAATCAGTAAAAAAAACGATTTTTACTGTTTGCACTGCGTAACATGCACTGGGATCCAAATGTCCACTACTCTCGGTGTGATGTTTCTACATAATTTAATTGTTGGTAGTATATATTCTCTTTTTTTGCTTGGTAGCATAAACTTTAACGTTCCTTCTCGGGTTACTAGAAGTTATATTTCAATTTCTGTCGATTTCTGTAGAGCTGTTTATCTGCTTCATGATTCATTTCGCGTCTTATGTCAAACATACAATTTGCACTATAACCTAATATCCATCTCTAAATCTTCTGATAATTTAAAATCTATCCTATTATCTTACCTCAACACTTAGTAAATAATTTTATCTTCAACGAACTTACAGTTCTCACACATATAACGTCGTCTTCTTAGCGCCGTTGAATTAATGCTAGCTTTATTTGTTTAAATCTTTGTTATGGTATGTAATGAACTCTAAGTTGAATCTTAACTTTAGTTCATCTTGCATGCTTATGCATCAGGGCTGATGATGTTCTTATCTGTAGCCAAATATACACATTGTAGACATTAGCTTTGGTATCGCATGTTCACCAAAGAAATTAGCAATTAAGACCAGCTGAGCCTAGTCTACTATGTAACTGGGTGACTTTTGATTCCACTTGGGCTTGCCTCATGTGAGATCAGTGTGTGGTCATTGCGTACCTGGTAAGTCAATGAACAAAAAAAAAATCATTACTATGCTTGAGAAAGTCCTCTTTTAGAATAGATTTCAAATAATTTTCTCTCTGAGTGAGGGAAATCTTTGAATTTTTAGGTGTTTATACACTTCGCAACCCTTTTAGTTGGCTGTGTGTGAGCCACCACAAAAAACTCATTAGTTTGACACATAATAATTTGCAGTTAATAGTCTTATGTTTGCAGGCGCATTTGACACAGATCGTGTCTTTGGTGAGAAAATTCCTTGTGTGACTGAGCTCCCGTGCGTTTGTGGTGTGGCGGCTCAACAATTAAAAAGGCATAGTGATTAAAATATGGATCAAAACCTCAAAGGGGGATATAAGATAAATCTTAATGAATCTAAGGCTGGCTCTTAAATATACTAAACTGTGAAAGTGAAAGTGAAAAGTGATATACAAAAAAGATCATTCGTGAAAAGTACTAGTCACTAACAATTAACAATTTCTTATGTTAAAAGGTGTCTTTGCCAATGCGACTTCCAGCAGGCTTTCAATCAAGTATGGCACATTGGTAACCTGGCCAAAATCAAAACAGCGCTGCCGGCCACCCTCTTCTGCTTGTCCCCGCTCTTATTCAGAGGAGAGATTGTTTTTTGTCCAAATCAAAGACCTCCAGTCGGCTTTCATTCCTGTTGCTTCCAAAGTCCCTCAGGGGGGCGTACTGGCTCCGCTACTCTACGCTATATTTGAGGCCGACATATTAACACCCAGATCCAGAAGGATGAGCATCTCACCCCGCGACATGCTTTTAGCCATATACACCGACGATGTATGCGTTCTCTATTCCAGCTTCTGTAAATATGAGGATACCGATGATCTTCAAGAGTACCTGCACCTCTTCAGGGAATGGGCAAGATGATGGAACGTGGGCATCAACGCAAGTACACAAAACACAGGATATTTGGGCCTCACCTTGGATCAGCGACTTACCTATAGGGATCACATCGCTAAGACCTTTAGGTCCTACAACATGAAAAGAAGTCGTCTACATTGGCTGCCAAACGCTAAAAGCAAGCTTCCTCTCCAAACGTATGGTCTATCAGAAGATCATTGCTCCTACCTGGAGATACGGTATCCAAATTTGTGGTACTGCTGCAAGATCAATCCGCAATAGGTATCAGACTCTCCAGAATAAGGTATTGAGCCCTTTTACTAATTGCGAATACTATGTCAGAAATTAGACTTTGCACCACAACCTCAAATTGAATACCGTAGAGAAGCAAATCTCCTTCTTCTCCAGCAGATACAATGATAGTCTGATGAACCATTGCAATATACTTTGCCAGACGCCTCGGTACTTCCAATCCGATCCTTAAGCCAGTTCGGCCTCTTGTTGAGCACACCTCCTTCCCAGATCTCCCCGCGAACACCCACCTATTACAGGATTGTCAACTTGACAACCTTTAATTAGATTACAAAGTTTGAGGTCCTGTCAACATTTACTTTAACCAATAAAGATATTTAAAAAAAATAATTGTTAAGCTTTTTAAGTGGATGGATGCAGCTTAGGTGAGGCCTAAAACCAAATTGAGTAGAACGGAGGATATTGTTTGTCTGTTAAAATAAGTCTGAATTTTACAATGCGTTCATATATTGGAAAATTATTGGGCGGTAGCTTTCGGGTAAGTCAAGAGGTTTGCCAGGTTTTGGAATGGCTACAATTTTGACTGTTTTACATAAAACTGGGAAATAACCTAGTGTTGTACATAGGTTTAGAACCGTGCAAAGTAAATCAGTCTACTCTTCGTAAGATTTTTAATTCATAGGTATATGATCACGACCCGTTGCTTTTTTAGTCGTAGCGAAGACATAACTTCCTGTATTTTAGAGAGGCGAATACGCAGTGGGTTAACGTTTACCCCACTGCTAAGGGCACAAAGCGAATTATTGACCAGTGAAGGGGTACCCGGCGGATGGGTGCTTGCTTGTACAGTTTGCTCATAAAAGTTTGATGTTTAGTGTTCCCCAGCATAAAAAGCACATGATGTTTTGACCTCACAGCTCTTGGAAAATTTGTTTCTCGGATGGCCTTCTTCTACAAGAGAGATAGCCTAGCCTAGCCTGCTGGTAGAGTCAACGAATGCAGTCACTTCTCGCTTCCGCAATCTCTTCGTTCAACCAATAAACTGGTTCCTGGTGACGACTATGGGTGACTCTACCTATCATGATGGCATTGCACACTATTCGCCACTGTCGTCTGTATGGTTCGCTGAGAATGACCACATCTATCTCTTGCTCATGTTCCAACTTCGAGGCATCTAAATCCCCTACGAGTCTGCTGCCTCTTTCGAATTCTGCAGCGCGTCCAGCCAGCTGCAGTTCTTGCCGGCAGGCTCAGAATAGTCAGTTTCGTATAGCATAGGATGGGTGGAGGCGATGTTTTCTTTGGTAACCTCTATATTAAACTGCTCCTCTCGTGCAGCTGAGATGTCCTCTATAGTAGCGGTGTCGGCCATGTCTGAGATTGCTAGCAGGCTTTCTTGTTTAAAGAGCGAATGGTAACGCCTGCGCCGTGTGACGACGGCTTCTTTGAGCTGCTTCAGGTTTTCTTTTATTGGAACATCTAGCTCCAGCAGAACAGTGCCCTTGAGTGTTTCCCGTCATCACTTTGACTACTTCGCTCTATGACTTCCCATCCGTCGCTTCAATGACCAACAAATCCGGCCGGGCTCTCCTGCGGTTCTTTTGTGCTGTTTTTATGCCCTTTTTCACCTTTTCCAATAGGTTTCCTTGTGATTAGCTGATTCTCCAGATCTGTGTGTGTGTGTGCCAGCAACAATAAAAGCTAAAACTTTGTCAATTTTAAAATTGTAGTTTAGTTTTTTAATTTTTTTGTTTAGCCTGTGTCGTTTTTTTTTTACTTCTTTTCGTTTCGCCTTTATGCGCTACTTGTGATCGCATTTATTCGCACAAGCTCGCCACGTTACAGTCCTCACACACTTACTCATCCATATCTTATCGCTTTTTTTTGAAGCGCTTTTTCTCCTATTTACATTTGATTTTTATTTTTTGCTTGTGTTATTTCTTTTGTTTATAGAATTTTTCATTTTTGCCTGCTAATTTAGCGGTTGACATGCTTTAAAAAACCGATCACGAGAGTGCGTTGATAGACGTGTATGGTGTTTGTTTACTGAACACGACGACACTCAATGAAGCAACTTTCAAATGTAACTAACAAAGTAGGCATTTGGCGCTCTCCTCGTACAGGCATTGCAAATAGCTGCAAAATGGTCCTTTGCAAATGTAGTGCTTCACATTTTCTACCTCGCAGTAATTCCAAAAGAGCTTTTTTTTCTTTTTATTACTTTTATTGCGCCTAAAAATGTGCTTCTAAAGTGTGTGCCATACTTTGCTTTCGACTTTCGCCTGGCAGCCCTGTTTCCAACAGAACAGCACGGCTTATGTTCTCCAACATTGCAACAGCGTCGAAATGGTCTCGCGGCTAAAAAAAGAGTTGCCTTTAATGGCATCGTTTCTGCTTGAATTAACCTTCTGTGCATAGTTTTTGGTGTCCCTTTTTGGTACTTTTTCGGATTATCTACTGTTTCCCTTTTCTTGCTTTGTGTCGGTGACGACAAAAGTCAAACTTCATAAATTGTCAACAATTTACAGCAATTTGCCACGCCCTAAGGAGAAAAATATAACAAGCAAAAATGTATAAGGCTGAGCTACTTCATGGGGATGGGTCGGGTTGTTCCCGGTAACGGGTACTGCAGTTAATCATATTAATTATCCACAAACAACAACAAAAAATTAGTGGTAATAACAAAAACATCGAGCCAAAGAATCAATCGACTTACCACCAGTTAAGAAGAAGGGCTCGGTATCGAGGCACAGCCTTGGAGCGATGCGCTTGGTTGTTTCAGATCTGGAAGGAGGGTCTATCGGTTGGTTAGTTGCAGAGGCGGCCATGGAAGTGGTCTGTCTGTCTACTCATTCTACTCATTTTCTGTCCACTCATTCTCTCGCTCATTTGCCACACTCAATTCGTGGCAACTTGCCCAACTGCCACATTGGCAGGAGCGATAGCAACGGGTTGCTTTCGTTAGCCTCATGAACGTTGGCGAAAGTCAACAAAACCGAGAGAGAACACTAAGACTGTCGTTTGATAGCATGCTGGCCGACAACCTCAAATGTTTCACTTAAATTATCTCGGTACGCCGTTAGTTTGCTCTACTGCTCGTTGAAAGGGGTCACCCTGAGTGAATGTCTTCATTGAGACCACAAACCAACCAAAGTTGGTGGGCTAGGACTAGTTCTGGTTCTGGTTCTGGTTTTGGCTCTGTTGTTGTTGCTTTGCCATTCCTCATGAGATACAGCGCTACTTTATTGTTTGCTTGTTGGTGTTTTTTTTTTTTTTCTTTTTGTATTCTTGTTTTGTTTATTTTTTGCTTTGTTTTTGCTCATTTGCTCACACAAAGTAAAGGCCAGACCATATATGCGGCATACTTTTGGGACCTCAGTAGCCAAAAACATAGACAACAGACAAGTCACTTAATTACGTTGCTCATGAGAGCACAGAAAAAAAAAATTTGCCACGGGCTACTCCGGCGCACAGGCAGCAAAAATAAGTCCGACTTAATTAGTTCTAGCTAACAGTGTGGACAGGGTCATAGACTTGGTTGTGGTTGTGGTTGCGGTTGTTGTTGTGGGCGTTTACATCGTGGTCACTAAGAAATGTAAAAAGTGAATTATCACAGATTCTTAGAGCTGTTTTTTTGACTCTCATTTTACTCGCATACAATTACTCGAATTATTGCTACATTTTTTTCGAACTCTCACAATCTGCTTCTCTCGTTGATCACAGCATATGCGTTACGGTGGTCGTGTTGAACATACATTTCCGGTCACCACAGACGCACACAATGGCTCCCTGGGTGCGAACCGTTTTTATAAATCAACTGCCACGGTTTTTGGTCATGAGACGTCCCCTCTATCCGATAAGTGAAATGATGTAAGAAGCATTGTTATACCCGTATATATATATTTATAGATAGATGACTATATAATTTATTGTCCATCGCCCCTTCTTTTTTATGTTTTTTTCTATTTTTGTTGGTAAATCGTATAGTAAATCGTCCCGTCGTTTGATGGTCCGCACCTGCAATGGACTCGAACTGAGAGATCAAATTCCACCGTTGCCACCGCCAGTGGCATTGTCGCGGTAAGTAGCAGTACTCACACTCCTACATAGACAGCTATTTGCAAGCACTATCTAACTTTCTCGCACCATCTCTCTGCAATTCTTTCTTTTCTTTATAATCTGCCAGCATGCACCACAGTCCAAAGACAACTTCGCGCAGCACCTCGCCACACCTGCAACACAGAGTACAAAGTCTCAATATGCTCGATGACAGCATCGGTATGAGTGGCGGGTTTTGCAGTGGCGGTGGCGTTGGCGCTGGTATTAGTAGTGGCGTTGCCGGCGCCTCAACCATAACCGGTCAGATGAGTTCACTGTATCCGCCAACCATATCAACAGTGAATCAGCAAACCTCAACGACATCATCGCTGATAGATGCCCAGTACCACAGCCAGTGTCAACAGACTGGTGGCTCGCTGCTTGACCATCCGTTGACACCAACGAAGTTCCGTCAAACGGCATCGACATCGTGCCAGACAAACGGCAATGGACCCTCAACCTCGCACTATACGGCCAGCACCAGCAGCAGTGCCGTAGTCCATCAGCATCATATGCATGGTGGCGCCGGACGTTCATCCTCTACAACTACGCTGCATCAGGCGCATCAACAACAACAACCGCAGACGCAGTGCAGCACCGGTGGCGGCACGGGGCATTCAGTCTATCACCTTTACCGCCAGCAGTCAGCTTCGTCGGCCACTTTCTCACCCGTGCCACAACATGCGCATCAGCATCACGCATCGACCACGACTTGCGACCTGCTAGGTAACAACAATCCCAATGTGATAAAGTCAACGACGACTGTCAACTCGGTGGCGACTGCCTCGACGCTAGCAGATTCCTGCTGTAGTGGCACCATTCAAATACATCAACAGGGAATGGGCACCGGTGCGACCTGTCAATCCTCCGAGCTGCTACATCAGCCCTCGTCGTCCGCAGCGGCGGCTGCAGCAACGGCAACAGCAGCGGCAGCAGCGACAGCTTCGTGTAGTTGCAGCTGTGGCGGTGGCGCGTCGAAAGCCGCCGCCGCGGAGGCATCCTCATCAACGTCCGCTGCCCGTGATACACTGCCCTTCTGCCAGCGCGAAGATGGCCCACACTGCTGTTTTGGTGAGGACGACGGTCTGCGCCAGCGTTGGCATAACTGTCCGGAGCTGCACAAAGCAATGGACGGCGTCACCTACATTGCTGAACAGCAGCGCAAGGAGGAGGAGAGCACAAGGGTGAGTATACCAAGCGGGTCACGTAACTGCTATAATGAAGTTGTTCTCGGCACAGTTCGATTCGGTGCTGTTACATAATAATTTCCTAGTAAATACGCTTATCGTGTACGCGGTTCAAAATCAGAATCAGAGTCGGAGCAAAGTCGATTCGCTTCGTTCGACCCTACAGCTATCGTAGACCGCGGGATCAGAGTTTTAGCCTAACTGCTCCATACGCCGGTTTAATGCTTGTGTTTGTACGTTAATCAGATTGTCGCTGCTATTCATTCGCTATCCCACTGCCAAACGCCCTTGCTTTGCTGAGGGCAATCCGAAGAACAATATATTAGAGTGGCATTAGAGCAGATTTACTAAAATGTCAATAATCGTTATGACCACGGGAACCGCAGCGTAACCAAAACGTATGCATGGGTACAAAACTGGGCTGGTAGGACTAGCGAGTGGTGTGAGTTTAACGCGCTGACACTCATTAGAGCAAAACAACCCAGTAAACGAACAACATGTCAGCGAACAGCAAAATACCGACCACCATCAGCATAGAGCTGAGTTGAGTTGAGTGGAGTTGAATTGACCTGACCTTAACTTATTTCAACATGTTGTGACAATACTCCGCGTACGGGAACCGCTCCGTGTTGCGCAACGACATGTCCCATATCAGGACTACTAGCCTAATCTATCCTAGTCTGTTTGAGTGCATTCACACACAGAGAAAAATCAAACGTCTCATATCCCAATGGCAAAACTCAGCTCAGCTCTTCTTTTGTGCTGATGCAGAGAGCGCAAAACCAAACAGCAGCAACATCAACAAGGGTAACAACAACAAGACAACTGCCCGCAATTGCAAGCGTCCGCGTTTGCGAAGAGAAAGAGCGAACGAATTTAATTTATGTGTGTCGTTTGAGTGTATACCCTACTCGACGCCGACCTCGCATATGAATTGGCATACATGTTGCTGAGGCTTGGCTCTTATATTTTATATAAATATATTTATTATGTGCCTCAATTATGAATTATAATATTCTTCTAAAATATAAACGGGAAATATATATATATATGATACACTACATTGGTTGGCGACTTCCCTAACCTTATTGAACTCTAACCTTAATTAACGCCTAGCACATAAATTAGTATAATTGTGCATTTCATTGCGTGGGTTTTAGGTCTGATCTTAGTCAACTCATTGCAGGTATCCCATTCATATTGTACTCCTAACTTAACCAGATCTTTTTTGACTCCAAGAACTATTCCTCCTATTGCTCTTCCAAATCGACTGCTGCGCGATGCTGGTTGCCAGTGTGTGTCAAAATCCTCGAAAAAGGTCTGTTACTGTTCAGTATGACATTGCTCAATATGTGTCTCTAATAATGCAAATATGTCGAAGCGTCTAATGTAATTAAATAAGTCCTGATATAGATACTTGTTTTTAGTCCGTGGACATTGTATGATATTATCTTTAATTTTCCGTAGCTCTGCGTTTTATAAAAGTTAGATAACTGGTTTGGTCTATTAATATTGGTATTACTGATTTTGTTTATGGTATCTAGTTTTTTGACTTATAACTAGTTAGTAGGTAATCGTAATTTACATTTATGGAGTCAGTCCTGTCACCGTATATTTCTTTGCTTACCGCCGTTGCATTTTTCTCTCCGCACATAAGCAAATTCTTATCGTTAAACCTGAGCCATTTCTGCCCAATACATAATCGATCACTTCTTACAAATACCTGGTGTTGTTGGTTAATGGCAAGAATTTTATTTTTCAAGAGCAGTAATATATTCTTGTCTAATTGTCTATTTTCACATAAATCATTTTCAATGTTGATTCGTGTGCCAACTAGCGGCTTAAAGCTTTTCAAAATGTTTAGGACTGTGTCCTTAGTTTCAAAGGTGGCCATAACATAATTTTTCCGTTCTTCTCATTAATTATTCGGTTCCAAGCTTTTCTCTCCTACACATATCACTATTCTATGAAATAAGTATGATCAGCCCAGAGATTTTAGTGAAAATTGGCTTGCACTTAAAGGAAATAACCAATAATCACAATGAAGAATTTGTAGGTATACATATTATATTTATTAGAGATTTGAGGCAGCTACCACCGGTACGAGCCACATCAATATATAAGCCTATTATAGCACACATGGTTGGACCCCATAATTGGCGAAAACTTAAATTGTATCAACTCAACCAAGTCAAGAGACGGGCTAATGCTACATTTTCGAATTTACTGTTGGTTTATCATACGAAATTACTTTTGTAAAAGGTATGATTTATTGCATCACAACAAAGATTGATGTATCTGATAGCTTATGTAGTGGTACGACAGGAAAATTAGTGCATTTATTTTTTGATATAAACAACATTGTAGTTAGAGTTTGGTTGGAGTTTTGTGGTTCAACAACGATTGGTTGGAAGAAAAGCATATAAAGCTGCTCAGTTAGCTGTACAAAGTGGACTTAGTAGTCTTGCTGTGCCTATTGAACTACGATCTGCGAACATTCCATTGGCATGAGCTAAGAAAATTATTGCTACTCTAAAGCATTTTAATTTAATTTCAGTTTACCCTATGACCATACATAAATCGCAGGGTGGAACATTTAGTGAAATAGTATACGAGTACAGCAAATACCATTGCAAGAACTTGTTTACAATGCGCTACCTCGAGTAACACTCATAGAAGACTTTTATATTGTAACACCCCAAGATGATCCAACAAAATTTAAATTTTATCATAATCGATAGCAAGCTAGATCAACAGAGAAATTGCTGCAACAATTTCAAAGATTATCGTTAAACACATTGCAGACCAGAACTCAAATTATCCTGGATATGATTTGTAAAAAAAGGGGTCTGCCCTTATTCATTTTTAACGACCAAAGTTTAAAAAGATACCTTAGATATCTTGGATCCAGTTACTAAAAATTCTAACGTACTATTACTTTTCGAAACGTGGATAATGATGAAGAAATTACTTTTCCTAATTTCAATTGCATTTCTCATTATAAACGAGACAATGTTGGTGCAGATAGGATAGCAATATATAGTCAAACTGAAGATGCTTTTGTCAAACATTAGTGATTTGAGTACTAAGCACCCATCAGTTGGTGACATTTGTACAGTTATTTGTAAAATAGGAAACGATATTGCAATAGTTATTGTAGCTATATATATATATATCCCGAAATCAAAAGATTGAGAATATTACATTATTCAATCATTGATCATTGTTAGAATATACCGAGGGAGGTTCTAAATTACTTAAGCAAAATTTTCATAAACTTCCACTCATATTGGCTGGAGACTTCAATGTCAACTTCAATAATAAAGAAAAATTCGAAGAATTAACATCCTTTTTATTAGATACATTTGACTGACATATTAATAATGATCCAGCGCAACAAAATACTGTACTACCAGTGTTTGAAAACTTGCAATGAGTCTCATTACTTTCGCTTCTGCTTCTGAAAAAATCGGCAGTAGCAGTCAAAGCAAAAATCGGAAACCAAAATTGGCGACCTGCGCACCGCTTTGGCATTCGCTAATTTTAGAAGTTTTGATTTTGCTTGACTTTGACTTTCGTCAGATTCACAAGTCGAAGCAGCAGCACTATTTCTGCTTTCGCAAGTCGATCAAGTCGTAGTCGAGACAGCAGTCGCAGTCGACTGTTTTTGGCTATTTCCTCTCGCTTCTCCGTGTACAGTTAGTTCTTGAAAAATGTTCAGGCTATGTGGTAGATAGCGCTGCAAAAACATTGTTATTCTTAATACTTTACCAATTTCCTAAAAAATGATTTTATAGTTTTATTATTATCTTATAACATAGTTATATACATATATACAAAAACAAAGACATTAAATTCAATATTAGCGAAAATTTATGAAATAAAAATATAAATTAAAGACAATCATGAACATGATTAAAATTCCAAATTTCATTTTGTTTATTTCGCACAATAGTCAACCGATTCATTTGATAGATCAAATTAAACTGGAGAAAAAGGCGCGATCTACTAATGTATATGCATATTTGCCGCATACCTTGAACATTTTCAAAAACTAACTGTACAAGGAGAAGCAACAGGAAATACCAACAAACAGTCGACTACGACTCATTTTCAACAGTTAGAAACAGTCAAAGCAGAGAAAAGCAAGAATTTTACGACTTTTGCTGTTTCGACTGATGCAATTCAAACACTGTGTACTACCATTGTAGATGTTTTTTAAAAATACTTGGACAAAATTGAATCTCAAGCATATGCATCTTAGTGTAGTTACCATAATCTATTAATTACCATGGTACAATATGATGAGATTTAAAAAATTTAATGGCTTGCGGTAGAAGTTGACAGGTAGAAACCGTAGCATAATGATAGATCGTTACATAAGTAAAGTAAAGGATAACAAAAATGGACAGTCGCGCAGTTCTCCAAAGTGTAGCTTTAAGTTACACATCATGAAGTGAGCCATGAGCGTAAGTTTAAGGCCACAAAAAATCATTGTAATTTATATGTAATAAGGCGTGAGAACTTCGTTCTTAGTCTATAGTCTTTATTTGCTTCTATCCTCTGACGATAATCCAATGAATTTGACCATGTTTATTAAGTATAGTCCCACTGGCAAGTGGGACAGGCGATCGTCTGTGAATATACAATAGTGGTTCTTAGTGAACCTCTTGTCCACTGATTTCATCGCATACACCCACCTCTCTTTTTACACGGTGATGCGTTCGTTCCTTAGAAAACCGTCCAAAAAAAAAAATCGTGCAAAAAAATACATGCCATATATGGTAAGTTAGGGGTTATGTTCCACAACTTTAAAAATCGTGTATGAAAAACCGCATAAAAGGTAATAATGAAACCCATGTATTTTATAACACGAAAAAACAATTTATTTTTATTGCAAAATAAAAAATTTCTATCTGAGGGTAAGGGTATATCTCAGATATAAAGCAAATCAGAGCTGGTGTGCTACAAGGTAGTGTGTTAGGTTACGTTATACACTTCGGACCTTACGACTCCAAGCGAAGCTACGATACATTAGCTACATATGCTGATGACACAGCACTCCTAACATCGCACAGCGACCCAAGCGCTGCCTTATAAATTTTGCAGAGTCATCTAAATCGAATATAACAATGACATAAAAGGTCGAATATTGACGTCAACACAGATAAATCTACTCATGTCACCGTCATTCTCAGACACACATCCTGTCCCTCAGTCCAACTAAATGACAACATCATACCACGCACATCTCGTCCAAATACCTTGACAGCCGTCTGACATGGAATCCGCACATATACTGAAAAGAAAACAGTTGAACCACAAACTATACAGCATGAGATGGCTTATGTGGCATAGCTCCAAATTAAGTATTAGGAACCAGGTCCTACTCTATAAAATTATCCTTAAGCCAGTATGGATGCATGAAATTGAACTCTGAGGAATAACATCAAAATCGAATGTCCAAATCATTCAAAATTTTCAATCAAAGCTCCTGAGAATGCATGTTGGGGCTGAATGGTATGTCTCAGTCATTCACGAAGACCTGCAGATTTGACGGTGACTGGAGAAATCGCGAGCTGCATCAAAAAACACATTATTCGACTGGAATCTCACGAAAACTATCTTGCCTTCAATTTAGTGGACAATAGCGTACATACTCGCAGGCTCAAGCGTTTCTACCCTTTGGATATCCCATTCAAAACGCCTGACGACTAAGTGTCCTCTCTCTCTCTCTCATAACTTGCACAAGAACGTACATGTTACTTTTGTCTCATTAATCCGTATGATCTCCTTCGGGAGAGTAGCAAATAAAAATTATAGTTATAAAATAAGGAATAAAAAATTTTCATAATCGTGTAAAAAAAGACGGTGCAAAAAGTTGAGTCTGTTTGAGCATTGAGCATTGAAGCCCTAAAAGAAAATTTGTGGTATACTCTTAGGGATATCTGATATGTTTACCAGCTGATAATTACTGCTACTGATCGATATATGGATTCAAAAGTTGGATGAAAGATTTGTACAAAGTACAGAAGGAACTTCACATTCTATGAGGCTGAAAGCAGCAGTGAAGGAATTAAAAAATTACTAAGTGAAACAAATTAAAATTTAATAGAATGACCCACAAAGCCATCGCCCACAAAGCCCACAAAGAAATCGCCTAAGTATCGTATGCACGGACTGGCCGACGTTATGCAGTTTGAAGTAAGGAAGGAAGAAAGGAAGGCAGCGATGATGATGACAGCGACATGACTATGGCATGCTGTCAAATTAATTTATCATATTTTCATGAAGCAAAAAACGAAGTAGTGTGGTAAAACCAATCCTTACCGGAAAGTGGGAGAGAGGAGAATGCAACATGAAAACCTGGCTTCCTAAGGCGAAGAGTCTTAATGGCTTTGCTCTTCGATTTGCCTTTATTCGTTTGGTCGAATATACAAGACACTTTCACACATATTTTTTGTATGACAGTGTGTCTCGCTATGACAGTCTTTTGCTGTTGCCGCAAAAATGCCAATAAAAGTATTTATCAAAATTACAAGCACACTCAATCGTTATTGGCATTCCTCTGGGACACGGACGCACGCATTTGTTGTTACGGAATGTGGTGGAACCACGTGGTAAAATCAAGTGGGTGGTGCTCTAAGCAAATGCTCATAAATATGTATGACAACAGCAACTTACTCGATAACTTCGTAATTTTATTTAATTGTTCTTATTCTTTTTTTCTTTGGCTTAAATTTCCGTTTTTTTTATTATTTTTTTTTTGCACAGGTTAAAGAGGACTGGAAGTACGTGGCCATGGTGTTGGATCGTTTATTCTTATGGATCTTCACAATAGCCGTCGTCGTTGGCACAGCGGGAATTATACTACAAGCGCCGACGCTCTACGATACAAGGATGCCCATCGATATAAAACTCTCGGAAATCGCATCGACGACGGCAAAGCCAAATGTGGTACGACCAATGCTGTAAGGCATAAAACAAGTAAGCTGAACATGTCTAATGGTTAACGTTGACAAAGAATGAAAAATGAAGTATAAGTAGAAGTAGAAAAAATGAAAATGGAAATGAAAAAGAATACGCGAGTTGTTTCACTAGACACGCACAACTTTGCAACAATGTTTCAGACGACATTTTTTAGATAACATGCAACACATACAAAAGCACTAACACTAATACACTACACTGAGACATATGAAACAGCTTTCACTTTTGTACAGTCTTTTTGTTCGCTATACAACTTTAAAAAAAACAACAACGACAACGAAGGTTTTCTTCATTAAAAATTTGTGTAAGCAGAAATAAGTTTTTTTTTTGTGTTAACACTTAACCAAAACACAAACAAAAGTACTAAAGTGAAAAAAACACACAAGTTAAAAAAAGAAAAACAACGAGAGTAAATTGAATGAAATAAGCTTAAACACAATCGAGGAAAACCCAAAACCAAAAAAGGAAAATTTTATGTATAAAAGAATAAAAAATAGCTGAATTCTAGTGCTAATTAAATTATTAGATGGTGGTTTTTTTTTTGTCTAAACTAAGCACTAAAAAAATTTTATGAAAACAACAACAAACTAAATTTTAAGTCAGTCAATCGTTTCTCTGCGCCCTCTGCAGCACTTAGCGTTTAAGTACTCTACATGCGGGTTTTAAGCTTTAAGCAAAAAGTAAGACCGAAGCACATTCCGAAGCTTTTCCTCAGACCCTTTCATAAAAGGAAGTATTATTATATATATTAAGTAGTAAAAGCTATAGAGCCTTTTATGCTTAGCGATAAATATGGAAACATTGTGTCGTAATGTAAACCAATCACTCTGGGAAGGAAACACGGGTCATTGAGCCTCTAAGGAAATCGAAAAGCAAGCTTTCACTATAATGGCGGGAAAACTATAAACGAAGTACTACGAAGTACTATATATATATTGTTTTATTTTTTATTTATTTATTTTGTTTGGTTTTGTTTGTATTGCTATATACAAGTATGAATCTTTCAGATTAGTATACGATTTCAAAAAAAAAATACTACTGCCATTTTAATAATCCCTAATTCAAATTTATTGATGAACCTACTCCTAAGTATTCCATTTACAATGAGAACTTCTATTATTTAAAAAAATAGCATTTCCAACAACTTGAACAGAAAGCAATATTTTCACCACCATACAGCACCAACTGTATTCAAGAAGTGATACTCACCCTCATAAAAAACCTACACACCGACTAAGATATAACCGTAGATTAAATTAAAATTTTCTAATAACCTCACAGCGTTAAGGTTTCATGTCAACTGGCTACAAATACATCCAGAAAGAGGCTTAAGCGACGTCACCCTAATGACCTTTGGGTACACGGAAGCCAAAGAGAACGTAGGCTCCTTTTCTGACAACTCATTTTTCCTTCTATAAATTACTCGAAGTCATCTGCCAATATTCAACTTATGTCAAAATAATTTTTGATATCCGTTAACTCGGTCGTTAATGTTGCCCAATTAAAATAATAACAAAGCAAAAAAAAAAGTTCAATGACCTTGCTGTATTACCTGGCTAATTTAGGCTTATCAATGTTTTTCTACAAGTTGACGAATTCAGTAATTAGTTTCTGTATTATGTGTAAGCAGCTGTGGTTAGGATCTTCTGGCATTCATTAAGAAGCTAGAAGAACGTATAGCTCACAGTTCAAAGGTTATATATTGATATATGACTATGCGGATTTCACTAGATGATTCAGATCGAAGTCTTTCCTTTAATAAAGTCACCGGTCCTATTTGCTTACCCCTTTCTGAAGCCCTATATAAAGTATCAGAGTAAACTAATAAAATCTTAGTTTGTATTAAAAGTACTCAAATTACCAAACAAAAAGAAAGGAACTCATTGGAGCCCATAGTTCATCGAGTTGTTCTTGTGCGTTCTTAGCCTTCCACAAGGCAGGCAGGGTGAAGACAACAAAAGCAAAGTGACAAAGTGACGAAGTGAAGGATAGACAAACAAACAGACAAATAGACAAATGAACAGTGTGCCAAATGTTTTCAACCTGAATGAACATCAAAATACTCATGTTTGACAGCAACAACATCAAGAATAACAGCAACGCCATCTGTCGTTGACGTTTATTTAAATGCATTGTATTTAAGCAAGTGCATGTATATGTGTCTGACTGGCTGTGCAGTTTTGTGTGTGCGTGTGTGTCTATGTGTGTGCTTATTCTGATCAAGTTCTATGCGAAATTAACCAAAATCCATTTATTTAAATACCAAATGTGCCACCGCTGCTAATTAAAGCACGATGCAACACAATGTGCTCAAAACAACAACAACAACTACAACAGTCGGCGCTGTTCAATCCCATAATTAATTTCCGTTTTTGATTGTTCCTTGCAAATAGCAGGCTTAGAAAGCCCAGTGAGTCAGGCGGCTGGGCTGGCCTGGCGTTTAGCGCGCTCGCTGCCCTCCATTGGGGATCGACGCGGTAAATAAGCGCAAAATTACAGAATTACAAATTCTAATTTAATTTGGCGACGTCGTTATTCGACAATCGATAATACAACAACAACAAAAACAGCAATTACTGCTAAAATAATTGGGCCCAACGAGCAGTCACAGCTGCAGGTAATTTTAAATTATAATTCCACTCAGCCATTACGGATTCCTCTGATGAACGACTTTCTGTTATTTTGCAATGCCGTGGAATCAACGCTTCGATTCACATATCTTCGGTTTTTTTATATGAGCTTGAAACCAACATTCCTACAAACGAGCTGAACATTTATTAGAGCGAACTACAAATTTTGACAGGTTTAATTAAAATACCCCTTTCTCCTCTTCACAATCTCTTCACTTGATCACTTCACTGATCACTTCACCATGATCGATTGCATCAAGTTGCCATTAAGCCTCTTTTTCAACATTTTTTCTCTAATCAGCGTTCAAAACTCTAGTCCAGCATAAACACACTCACTTTTTGTTTTACTTTTTGTGCTTCTTTCTACCACTTAGAAATTCCAAAAAAAAATAATAATTCAATTATCCATAATCAAAGCATAACGTAAAACAAGCAGAGAATTCGGGTAAATGAAAAGAGAAACCAAAAGGAAAAGGGTAAAAGAAAAACAAAGCTCACGAGCAAAGAAAGTGTAGAAGGTAGCAGTCAAAAATGAGAGTATAAACCTATTTGCACCAATCCTGTGCATACTTCCCGCATTTTACGACTAAGACATTCACCTTCATCGCCCACATAGCTAAGTTTTTTGGCGTCATTTCCAGTGCCAGCTGAAAAGGCAAAAATAACCTAAACTATAAAACAAGTATAATAAGAATATTAATAACAACAACAAAAGCAGTAACAAGCATGCAAAAGGCACTCACTGCGGCAGACATTCGTTAGCCAGTGCTGGGACAGATATTTTAAGAACGGTTTGCTATGCGTTTGAGCGTGTATTATTTTTTCAATTCCAAAATAAAAAACTAAATCAAGAGAACGTTCCGCTGCCAATTTGAAATTTGGACACAACGTCCTTTAGCAGCAGCAGTCGCAAGAAACTGCAGCACAACAAAAACAACGACGCCAACAATCGTCGAGCACTATTTCACTCGGTTTCTGTCTCTCTTTTCCGAATGCATTCACTGCATTTAACATAGCAGTTAACAGCAACAGAGTTTGAAGGGAAATTTTATCTTTTGTATTCATGCTAAATTGTCTTATGTTTATATATGCTTGGGGCACATTTAATTTGTTTAAATATTGAAATGAATTTAAATAGCATGGGATTTGTCCATTTTGTATAAAAATCGCGTAACATACACAGAGAAACTTTCGTTTATTCAACACAAAAGTGTGCAAGCACTTTAATTTTATTATTATTCATTTTTCTTACAATATTTTTCATTACATAGTGTTGTGCGCAATATTAACCGCAAAAAATGCATCAGGCTTCGGCGCAACTTCAGCTAAATTCACAACAGTCCATAAAAACACGTAAAAATAAATCAAAAACTAAAAAAAAAAACCTGTTAGAAATGAAACTTCTTAAAAAACAACAGCGCGTGCCCTTCCTCTTATTGTTGTTTTCATTACATACACTGCTAACGACTTTGTTTTCATTTCACAACTTCGGCTCAACGCTCGAATGCTACACGAAGAACGATAATGCGATGACGCGATGACTCTATGACGCGTCATGATAATGAACATCATGTACAAAAAGAACACAACGAAGAACGCAATACTTTTGTGCGTGCTCAAGAGAGAGTAACGTTTGTACATTTTCAAGCAACTCACAAATACAAACACAAAGTTTTTACGTCTGCGGTGTATTCCTTCTGTGTTTCTCTTACATATTTCTCTTTCATCTCTGTCGTAGAACGCTGCGTTCCGTCGTCCAAATATTGCAAATTTTTACTTCCAATGCGCCCTTATAAGTTTCACTTCAAAAATAATTATAATAAAAATAACGCCATAATATAACGGTAAACAATCAAACTACACTTTGAATCAATGCCGAACAGTAGAAAAAAATTTTAACAAAAAACGTCCAGATGCGGATGGAGCACGGCCAACAGCAGTGACCCGACAAACTCCAACAACCGCAACAACAACGGCAACAATAACCACAACAAGTATGACTGCAAAGCCTAATGACGTGTGTGTGATCGTGTGTGTATCGTTCCCACAAAGACGACCACAAATCATAATTGCCTCACCACAACTTACAATAACAACAATAAAATAAATATATTGCAAAGAAGAAAATGGTTCTTCGAGAATGTGCATGACCACGAACTACTTGGAAGAGACGCCAGAGCAAAGTTGGAAAAAGAAGTTCTCTGGGCATTTGAAAACTCTGCTGGAAGGGAGGTGAACTTGAGTGAGGTCGACATTGTGGTCGCCGTCGACGTCGCTACCGTGGTCGTTGTCGCTGTCGAAGCCACGCGATTGACCCAACCGCAAAAATCACATTAAGTACCAAAAAGTTATTGTTTTACTTCTTCTTTATTTATTTTTTTGTTGTTGTTATTGTTCTCTGTTGTTCTTCTCCTTCTCATCGTCATCGTCCTCTCCATAAAAGTTGTTGTTTTCGCCTTGTAAGTGCTTGTTTTACGTTATCCTGCATCATCGTTGCTTATCAGTTGCAATACATACAGCAAACCACGCATACCGCACCGTTTCCCTGTGCTGCTTATGACACAACTTCAAGACCTTCTATACTTCGTTCTGTGTGCGATAAAGAAAACCCCAACAAGGAGGAAACATTGTACACAGCTGAACTTAACTTTGTGAAATAACATTTATGCCTGTTCGTTTGGCACGGGAGACATTGGGGTATGAAACACACCCCCACAACAAGTTACACTATGCAACTCGCACGGGTAACATTGTATGGCAAACAAAGAATCCAAGTACTGAGAATAAATAAATGAAAAAAACAGAAAAAAATAATCATAAACTGACCAAAGGCTTTCCAACGATTCACATGCTACCTCCCACCCACCCGACACAACAGGCAACATCATCATTTTGCACTTATGAACTCAGCGTGATGATTCCCAAAGGAGCATTGAAAACGAAGCAGCAGTTGGAACTTAAGCGAGTTTCTTCGCTGCAAGTTGGCAAGAATGGCAAGTTGGTGTGGAATGAGAGGGGTTTGGATCGTATTAGCACACACGCAATAATTTCATATCGCTATTATTTTTGTTGTACGTTGACTTTTAATGTCCTTGCCGCCGAAAATATCAACTGCTTTCGTTCACTTCGTAAAGTCTATTTTCGGGCGATGGTGGTGTTTCCATAACTCAAAAATAAAAAGACAGATGCACGGACAAAAGCATGATAACCTGATGTATGGACTTTTGGTATTATTGCTTTCTATCCATTATGATTGCATATTTGTTGTTGATGTTGTTATTGTCTGCTGTCACCACAACTCGGTTGTTTAACGTTAATATTTCAGATCCTACCCAAGAAATTTGTTGTTCCCTCAAATACCAAAAAAAATTTATCTGAATCCCAGATCATCTAAAATTTTTTTTTTTGCTTTTCCTCTACTTCTTCTTTTGTATTTTTCCCTTGTAATGTTTTGTCTGCTGGCCACTATCGATATGCGCAACGCTCCACACCATATCTGAACTCATCTCATAATTTCTGTTTTACTTGTTTCACCCTTTTGCGTTTTGCCTATTTTGCTAAGCGAACAAATTGCCTTTGTCATAGGCGTAGACTTTATTATTGGTTTGAAAACGAAAAGTGAAGACAAAAATTTGAGGTTATAAAGGTTTTCTTTTGTTGCTCTTCAATAATAAGAATAGTGACAATTGGATTTCACATGCTTGCTAAAAATCGGCGCTACGTCTTCAACACAAATGTGTGTCTTAATTAAGATTATAATTAGCTCACACATATTCAGTATAACAACAAAATCAAACAACACAATCATCAGTATTAATTTTGTATTAATTTATCTTTATTTCTTTGTACTTATTTGCCGACCCCGTAAGTAAGAACTTCAACAACATCAGCTCAGCGTCATTGCCTTATCGGCAACTAGTTGATCAACAGAGTTGCCAGATCTCCACATCCACATTAATCAATTATTTGTGATTACAACAATAATTGGATTGATTGGATTTGACTTCATGCATAAATATAATATAATATAATATAATATAATATAATATAATATAACATAATATAATATAATATAAATATAATATATTATAAATGTAATATAATGTGACATCACCATCCTGATTGGCGACTTCAATGCCAAAGTTGGCAGTAGCAAATCCTACCGGCAGCACAATATGGGAAGACATGGGGTAGGAGTTTGCGATAACAACGGTGAAAGACTAATCGAGCTATGCCAGATATTTCAATTAGTCATTAGCAGAACAATCTTCCCGCACAAAAATATTCACAAATATACCTGGACATCGCCAACCAGATCGACCACATTTGTATCAGCAGAAAATGGCTCCTCACCCTGCTCGACGTGCACAGCAAGAGGGGGGCATCCATTGGTAGCGATCACGAGCTCATCACTGCAGTCATATCGATTAAGCTGAAAAAGTGCCACGATAGATCTGGTGATCAACACCGACGCCGCAGCCCTCTTAATCTTCACCTGCTTCAATACCAATATGGCCACTTGAACGCTGTCCACGGCCCGCGGAAGTTCATCGCGTTAATTCACGGACTGTATGAAGACTGTATGAAGACTGTATGAAGAGTGTTTTCTTAGTGCTTGTGCTTAAACGAAGTGTTTTGAATCTGCTCCGCATTTTGATTTTGATTAGCATTTGGCAATTAATTTGTCTATTGTCGCTTTATCGTTACTAATACTTATATTCTTTCCGGTGTTAGGTGAATTTATTTGTGGTGTATGACTCATTTTACCCGTATACATTTTGTACTTATCAATCTTTAATTATTTTTGGCAAGTACAACGTTTAAATTTGGCTTTCCTGTATATTGAGTTCAATCTCTTTCTTTTTCCTGCTTTGCTCTTCCTTTAAAATAGTGTTTGCTATTTTAGTCTTTTTCTGTTTCCTTCTTGCTCTCCATACAGTAGTTATTATTTTTAAATAACTGTATTTTTCGTCTTTTTTTCTCTAGGAAAATATTATTATTCACCTCACTTTTCTCTTTGCAATTCTATCTCTGTCTAGCTGAGAGTGTCAACCAGAGAGAACTTATTCATATAGAGGTTACATTTCTCTCTTAAAGAAATGGCCGGAGAGACTCTTCAGAAAAGATTAGAATCCGACACTGATTCTGTACATCAACATTATTGTTGGCTGTTCAGCTTATTCAGCGTAACATATTGCTGTTGGTTTGCTTGGGTTTGCATAAACAAATTGGGCGGGAGTATGATATTCAAAGAAAATAAATACACAAGAAAGACATAATAAAAACAAAAATCAGAGACACTGTCTTCTTTTTTTGATTTTTTTGTTCAATGTTCTTTATTTGCAAGGTTCAAGAATACTAAGCAAATTGTGTGGAGTTTTCTTTAATTTATGAAATCGTTCTTTAACAAATAAAATCGAGCCATGGCTGCCTTGTATTTTGCCTATATTCATTTATATGAACGAAATGAAAATACCAAGCGGCCAGCAAAAAAAGAAGGCATGAAAACAAAGCAAAATCGTATCAAAATATTCCCAGTGATACACACAATAAGAAACCAATAGAATCGTATACACGCCAACAAGTCAATTTTCGCTTGTCAGGCCCCGCCGAGCTCGTGTTTCGTTGATGAGTTCAAGTTTGCGTGCACGCAAAAAGTATACATATTCATATACGCAGGCAAATTTTTTTTCTTTATCTTCCCTTATGTTCGGCAAATAAGAAAAAAAACAAATGTCACACGCTATGTTGTTGGGCGGTCAAAGGCAAAATTTAATTCTTTGTCTTTCCTGTATTCGCAGTAGCGCAGCTGGTTTGATATCGTTTTCACATGCGACACTTGCAGTTGCTTGCTGTTTTTTCTGTTTGCCTGGTAGTCAAGGTAGAATTAGCTGTATTCAACTTTTTCGATATATCTTTTCGATATATCTAGCGCAAAATATACATTTTAAATCAGATTTACTTATTTATTGAGTTATTTCTTTCTTTATTTCTAACAGCCCGTACGAATAATGTATTTTATTATACGGGTGACAGCAATTAAAACCAAACAACCAAAACCAAAACAAAGGTGATATAATGAAATTCCTTTTGATGCTAATTCGCGCTAAGAACACAAAATGGTGGAAGACACTACAAGAAGGGGAAACATTGCTTGCTTCGATTACACAACAGGCACCCCCCTTCTAATATTTCTGTTCGCCTAGTTACTTCAGTTCAGTAGTTAGCGGCCTGCGCTGCTACTTCGATGTTAATAGCAGAAAAGTAATATATTCGCATAGCTTCTACTTATTTGAAAAAAGCTCAAACAACTTTTGAGAGAAATGTAACTAACCTCTATATGAATGAATACTCTTTGGTGTCAACATTCGGGCTTAAGTCGTTGTGCTTTTTTGCACAGTGTGTTGATACTAACAAATACATTTTGAAAATAAATTTTAAAAATTTTCACTCTCAAGTTTATTTTATTGTTATTATTTTCATTCATAATTTTTTAAGCTTTTATTATAAAAATTTTTTTTTTAATTTTTACTTTATTTTTATTTTATTTTTTTTATTATTATTTTTTTAATATTTTTTTTTAAATTTACTTCTTTTTTCATTACATTTATTTATTTTTTCCTATCTTATTGTTCTTATTTTGCTTTTATTTTATTTTATATCTTGTTTCTATACTTTGCGCAAAATGAGTTACTGTATTCGGGCTTGCGCCAACAAAGACAACTTTAATAATGATAAGCTTAGAGGGGTCTATTGTTGGATGTGCGATAACATCGCCCACCTTAAGTGCGCTGGGTTGCCTGGTCGCGACTATGTCCGACTTTACGGTACGGCTAAACCTGCATCTGGCGGCATCAGGTGGTCGTGCCCAACCTGTTTCAATCGCCAGGGGGACTTCTCATTGATGTACCACCGTATGCCAATTAAATACCAAAAACTTAAGAAACTATTCATTGAGCTCGCCATTGATGCTGGGGCAGAAATGTTTATGGAGTACTCTTTTGACTCGACTCCAACGGCTAATGCCGTACAACTGCCGCCATTATCCCCTCACAATCTTGCTCCTACCACTGCGCCACCTATTTCTTTTTCGTGTCCTCAACCCCCTTCTTGTCATTCCCCTCCAACTAGTTCTACTTCTTCCAAACTTTTACCCACTTACTCTTATGTACTTTATTCTACTTCTACCCAACCGCCCCATCCTACTCAAATTCCATTAGCTCCTTCTACCATTATCCCCTCTACTACTTCTTCATCTGTCGCTTTGAACTTTCCATCCACTACTTGTTCGTCTTCCTCGATTCCTTGTCCTACTTCTGTGACTTCAGCTTCCACTTCTCCAACTTGTTCCCCTTCTTTCCAACCTTTACCCACTTATTCTTCTGCACTTTCTTCAATATCTAACCAATCATCCCATCCCGCTCCAATTCCAGTAGCTCCTTCTACCAATATCCCCTCTACTACTTCTTCATCTACCGCTTTCAACTTTCCCTCCACTAATTGTTCATCTTCCTCTATTCCCTGTCCTACTACTGTAATTTCTGCTTCATCTTCTACTAAAGTCTCTAACTCCTCCCGTACTTTGTCCCCCCTAAAAGTTCTTCACAGTCCATTACTGCCTCTACTCCAGTGCTATTTATTTTGAAGGTGCTGGATCCTCGTAAACATGTTTTTGTTTTCAGGTTGGATAAGGAGATAACCTGTGACGACGTTGCAAGCTATATTTCATCAAGATCATGCAACCTTTCGAATAATAATATAAGTTTAATTTTTCTAGCCCTAGAGAAGGCTCTTCTTTCAAACTTTCAGTTTCTATGGAAGTATTTTCTGTCATTTGTGACCCTAAATTCTGCCCATATGTTGGTACATGAGTTTATAACTAGGAAAAAATGTAGGGCTCTGCAGGTTACCTTACCAATCACTGCTTCAGAGCCATCTTCTGCTTCTTCCAAATCTCCAAAAAACTAAGTCTACATTTTCAAAATGTTAGAGGGCTAAAGTCCAAACTTTCTTCATTTTATCTTAGAAGTTTTTCTTTCAGTTCTGACATTATCGTTTTCGTTGAGACTTGGCTTCGCCCTGATGTTTTCAACTATAAAATTTTCAATAACTCTTACTCTACGTTTCATAAAGATCGTTATGGCCGCGTAGGTGGTGGAGTCTTAATCTCTTTTCTTTTATCTTTTTCGTCAGAACTGGTCTCTCTTGACGATACTGAAAACATTGAATTTATCTGCGTCAAAATTTCATTATCTAATTATAACATTTTTATTACTTGTTCATATATCCCTCCTTCATCGTCCGACTCAGTCTACTTGGATCAACCGAAAGCTATCCAGAATGTATTAAAGCTCATTAATGACGCTGATGATTTTAATGGAGTTACAAATACTCTGATGATGGGATTGCGAAACTTTTTGCTAAATTTTTCCAGGGTACCTTCTCTAATAGTGCCTGTGGAAATAGTTCTCCTTACCCTTATAAAATTGATGAATTTAATCACTTCAATTTGCCGTTTATTGACGGCACTATTGTTTTACGATATCTAATATTGGTTAAACCTTTTTTTTCTACTGGTCCGGATAATATTCCTAGTTGTATCTTAAAAAGCTGTGTTCAAAACTTATATATTCATATATTTGTACCTTATTTAATTTATCCCTAATTACTTCGTCTATGCCAAGTGGTTGGAAATAATCCTATATAATTCCCTTATTCAAAAAGGGTAATAAGTCTGATATATCGAACTACAGAGGTATTGCCAAGCTGTGTGCAATTCCTAAGTTGTTTAAGCAGATTATCACTGATCATCTACAGTTCTATATTCGCCCATTGTTGAGTATATCTCAGCATGGTTTTGTAAAGAACTGTTCAACGGTAACCAATCTGTTGGAATTTACTTCTATTGTCAATCACAACTTCTCGGTAGGTAGCCAAACTTATGTTATCTACACCGACTTCAGTAAAGCTTTCGATACTGTATCGCATGCTTTGCTCATAACCAAAGTCAAAGCTTTTGGTTTCCCTTCTCCATTGATCCGATGGCTGGCATCTTACCTTGATCATCGCACTCAAAGGGTACTTTTTAAGTCTTCAATATATAAGTCTTTAAAGGTAACATCAGGTGCTCCTCAAGGCAGTCATTTGGGGCCTTTGCTTTTCAACATCTTTATTAATGATCTACGAACCGTCATCAAACACTCTCAGTTTTTAATGTATGCAGATGATGTAAAACTATGTTTCAGCCTTAATAACCCCTCTCACAGCATGGTTTAAGGAATTTGATGATCCGTATACTACCAAAGTACCATACACTTCACTGGTAAGACCTATTCTGGAGTATGCGTCTTGTGGCTGGGATCCTCAATATCAGATATATATCGATCGTATTGAGTCGGTGCAAAAGCAATTTCTACTTTTTGCTCTCAAAAACTTGCACTGGTATCCTAATGCTTGCCTACCATCTTATCGGTGTCGTCTCAAATTGATCAACCTCCCTACCTTGTTTAGTCGTAGAACGGTCATTGATGTAACTTTTATGTATAACCTCATTTATGGTAGTATTAACTCACCTTTCTTACTTTGAATGATTAACTTTAGTGTACCAGAACGTTCTCCTATTACTCTTCCCTTTTGAAGAGCTTCTTATTTGCAACATGATCCATTCTATGTCTTATGCAAATATTTTAATACCCACTTTGCGTGTGCTGCTCCTCCCACCTCTTCTTATGTTATAAAAACTAAATTGTTGTTATCGTTGAATTAATGCATAACTTATTTTCTATACTGGTAACCTGCATTTTTTTCTCCTTGTTTGAATAGGTTATGTTATTGTAGGTATTGAATTCTAAATTGAATATTAGCTTTAGTTTAATCTTGCATGCTGATTATGTTAGTGGCTGATGATGTTTTTATCTGTAACCAAATATTTAGTACGTAGACATTAGCTTTGGGATCGCATGATCACCAAAGATATTAGCAATTAAGACCAGCTGAGCCCAGTCTATGTGACTGGGTGAATTTTGATGCCACTTGGGCCTGCCCCATATGAGATCAGTGTGTGTTCATTGCGTACCTACTAAGTCAATAAGAAAAAAAGACGTCGAACTATCGGTTCTGCACAACGGACAACTTAGTGGACCTTTTCAGATAACCACTGGCGTCAAGCAAGGATGCCCACTCTCGTCTCTGCTTTTCAACGTCGTGCTTGACGAAGTCGCAGCATAGTGTGGAACCTAACGAAACATCTTGAAGACCTGGACTATGCGGACGACATATGTCTGCTCTCCCACCGCCGGAACGATATGCAGGCCAAGGTCAACGATCTTGTGTTTCACGCTAATAGAGTCGGCCTGGTAATCAATATAAAGAAGACCAAGGCGATTAAATTCGACAATACCAGCGCGGAACACATCTGGATAGACAAAACGCAGGTCAGGCAACGGTGGTATAACAGAAGACGTCAAGGCATGGCTATGTAAGGCACGCTCCACCTTCGGTAGATTAT
This sequence comes from Cacoxenus indagator, assembly GCA_035041755.1. Taxonomy (NCBI): domain Eukaryota; kingdom Metazoa; phylum Arthropoda; class Insecta; order Diptera; family Drosophilidae; genus Cacoxenus; species Cacoxenus indagator. Next base: position 242,358 of record JAWNKX010000032.1, on the reverse strand, counting down.
ACAAGATCTGGAAAATTCGCCAGCTTTCACAGTCGACGAAATTAAGGATCTTCAACTCGTGCGTAAAGACGGTCCTACTATACGGAAGCGAGACATAGTATAGTATAATATAATATACTATAATATAATATAATATAATATAATATAATATAATATAATATAATATAATATAATATAATATAATATAATATAATATAATATAATATAATATAATATAATATAATATAATATAATATAATATAATATAATATAATATAATATAATATAATATAATATAATATAATATAATATAATATAATATAATATAATATAATATAATATAATATAATATAATATAATATAATATAATATAATATAATATAATATAATATAATATAATATAATATAATATAATATAATATAATATAATATAATATAATATAATGTAATATAATATTTTTGAAAAGTTTTCCAGTCGTTTGAATTCTTCATCATGACTAATTTAGTAGCCTCTGCCAGTGAATAAAGCAAGTCAAACTATCTATTGAAAGGACTAAACACAATAGATTTTTTTACTTCCTTAATTTGTGGTTGTACTAATTGCATGCCAATTGTATGCATGTTCTAGGAAGGCATACGACCTAAACAATTAACCATACAAACATTAAGTTATTGTATGCATTTATAGATAACCCCTACCGACTACACTATTTCAATTTCGACTTCAACATTTCAGTAGCCTTCTCACTAATTGCCTTAACGGCGCATCATAGTCATCACCTTAGTCTAAGCCTATTTTTTTTTACAAGCCATTATTTACTGTGATGAATGTTATCCTTTATCAAATGTAGTAGTTAATGAAGTCGGCAGCTGCGGTTAAACGTTGCCAACGCGAAATTCACATTGAATGAAAAACACACAAATCAAGTTATTTATTTATTTATTCATTCATTTATTTTACTTATTTATTTTTTTTTTTTCATTTTTTGTAAACTGCAAATATTTTTAGCATTTTAGATAAAACGATGCTAAAAATATAAAATAATTTGAGGCGGTTAGCGGTGTTGTTGCCTTCTGTCTGATTTATGTAACACATTGCACACTTTCATTACAGTTCACACTTCACAATAAGCCACAACACATTTCTCACTCTTCACTCGCCAACGAACTACTCATCACGGTACGACTTTTGTTTAATGTCCATGGCAACGATGCGTATACGCAATTTTCTTCATCGACAACGTTAATTTGAGTTTAATTTCATTCAAATGTTTTCAGAAAACATTTGGTGCGATTTATTCTCACCCAGTCGAACGGCCCCCACCCCGTTTCGTCAAACACTCACTGCTACTTTTACTGCTTTTCTGCCACAACGTGCACTCTTTTGCAGCACTTAAAGGCGAACATCTGCCCGTGAATGCCAATATCGTGTCAACGGCCTAGTGGGCGTTGTTAGGCGAACTTCCGTTGGGTGTTTGGAGGTTGAAATTTACCGTCCAATTCTCTGAGCTTCTTGATTCTTGAGTTTTTTGGTACGACAAAAAGGGGAAAAAAAACAAATAAGCAAAAAAAAATTCCAACAAACAAAATATAACTAATTAAAAAAACCTAAATCGCGAATATCTTAATTTTGTTTTTTTGCTTTCGTCATGCGATATCTAGTGAATTTAGTAATGATTAAAATTCACATGAACAATAATAACTTTGAATAACTGATCACTCATTCGTGATGCGGATTTGGTGATCAAGGGGGTGTAGTCTTTTCAGTCGAAAGGTAATTACTAGGTGGTTGAATTGGTTCTTCAACCTAATGAGGTGTCTATTGCTGACGATTTCTTCTTTGGTTGTTGGAAATTTACCGCTAATTAATTTTCTCTTGTGGATTTTGTTTGATATTTTTTGATTATTTATTTATTTTTTTATTTTTTGCTTTTTGTAGAAGTTGTACGGATATAATGCAAAACTTTTGATTTCATCTATTATATTATAACTGCCCATGCGAATCGTGTCGTGGCGGATGCTTAGAGCAACTTTTATTGTTTTTCTGTTGTTTTTTTTTCAAATAAGTTTGATATAACTTTTAGCGATAATTTTAATTTTATTTTTAAATATGCCCTCAGTCAATACTGGACTCAAACATTATCAGCGTAGCAGGTGTGTAATGTCATCACGAAAGAAGGTGGGTAGATATAGTACATATATAGAAGTACCTGTTCTAGCGGTGATATAGTTATGTAGTACGATTTTGCTTACGAAAGCAGCTATTTAGATCTTCGGCATAACTATATTACAAGACATAGAAATCTCGTCAGTTTTATTACTTTATTTCTTAAGGTGCAAACCCTCCTTAGGCACGATATTAACTTGGCACTGTGATCGGACCGAATTCGATCTCCAGCTGTTGCATATCCATTCTTGATTGAACTGAAAGAGTTGCCCTGGGTTGGTAGGGTACTACGGTGGTAGGGTACTAGCCCTTCCGAGCTCCAATCGCAGAGGTGTTGTAGTTAACATTCGCTAATACAGTGTGAGGTTGCAAAATGTAAAGCCAGCAGGGCATTTTTGTTCCGCGAAACGCTAAGGTTCCATTTCGTAAAAGGCTTCTGAAATAGCCGCAATTAATTAGCAAAATTTTGGCACATTAACGCGTTCCATTTTCTAGATTTCATACGACCAACTCTTTTGATGTGCTTAAAAGCTTTAAATACTTTGGTAATTCCTCAAAATTGCTACTCGCTTATCAAATCCCTTCCGGTTTCATACTGCTGGTAAAGATTGGCTGTCATTAAGCAATAGCCGTGCTTAAATCTGCTTTTTTTCCTATTAATAACATTTCTGTTTCCTAGCGCTTTCATGAACATTTATTCGTACGTCGTAGTCTTTATTAATTGGTGAAAATATATATATATTAAGCGTATAAATGAGAAAATTTGTATGTTTGATTGATTTGTAATCTTTTATTTTATTTTTTTATAAAAAGCTAAGGCAACTTAAATACTTAATTTAAGGCATAATAAAAAAATACATCAACAAAAAATTATTTCAGAAAATTGAGAAGAATTGAAAACGGATAAATTAGTGTAAAAACAAAAATAAACAAGGACAAAGATGATGAGAACCGTCAACACCCGACGGCGGATATCACTAGTCATTACACTGAAAACTAAACAAAAAAGTTATTGATTAAAACCAACAAGTCTCACATACTAACTTAATTATAAAAAAGCATGAATGAATACAAAAAATGAATATTGTTGATTATGTAAATGTAAATGTTGTCATATTTTTTACAAAAACAAAAAAGCAAACTTACAGACAAGCAAAAAACAAAACAGACAAGCACAAAACAAAACAAATAAAATAACAAAAAATACAGCAACAAGAAAAGAAAACAGCATAAAAAGAATTTGACAAACAAGAAACTATTGTAATACAAAACACGTAAAAATTTATGACGTCGTAGTAACTAACAAACAACAAAAATTATAGATTTATAATATATACATACAGATATAATATATATTGTAACAAAAAACATTTTTTTAAACTAATTTTTATTAAGTGACATTAAATATTTAATTGATACAAATTGGAGAAAAGATAAAGTTAAACAAAACGCAGAATTAAGCAAGCACAGCAAATTGTTAACAACTAAAAACCTAAGAACTTGAGGCAACATTTGGAAAAAGTTTCTTAAGATAGAACAAACTTTAAACAGAAAAAAATTGTTTAAAAAAATATATATGAAAATGTTTTATTACACAAAACCAAACGAAAACCAAATAAGAGAAAATAATGGAACAATGAAAAAAGTTAAACAGCAAATTAAGCAAACAAATGAAGCAAAAGGAAAACTATTTCTAACGTTAACAACTAAGTCTTTTTTTTAAGAGTAAGTATAAAACTTAGCCAAATGTACCAGAAAATATAAAATAAAATAAAAATTATAATAATAAAATATAATAATAATAATAATGATAATAATTAGAAATAATAATTAGAAAAATAATAATAAAAATAATAATAATAAAAATAATAATAATAATAAATAATAATAATAATAAATATAATAGTATAATAAAAAATATAATAGTAAAAATAATAATAATAAAAATAATAATAATAATAAAAAATAATAATAATATTAAAAAATAGTAATATTAAAAAATAGTAATAATAAAAAATAATAATAATAATTAGAAAAAAATAATAATAATAAAACTTAAACAAATTAATAACAAAGAGAACACAGAGAGAATACTACGAACATAAAACAATGAAAAACTCTAAAATTCATTGAACAGCAGCCAAAATAATTTAAATAAAGAAAAAAAGTAAATAGAGTTTAAAAATAAAAATAAAAACTTAAGTAGTTTAAAAAATATATAAAAAAAGAGTAAACAATTAAAAAATATATATATACCAAACAAAGGTATGTATGAATAAACAAAAAAATTAATTCATATAATACGAATGAAATATGAAACAAACAAATTAAGGGAAAAATGTGGAAAACTAAAACTATTATATATCAAAAAAAAATAAATAAGTAAAAAAATAAGAAATTATAATATAAAACATAATATATGAAAAAATTTACATAGAAAATTCTTTTCAAAGATATCAATAAAGCAAAAACAAGAAAAAAATACGAAAACGAGGACAACAATAACAAAGAAATACAACATAAAGTATAAATTATAAAAGAAAATAACATAAACAGAAAATAAAATAAAAATTAATTTAAAAAACAAAACCGTAGTTGGAACTCTCATTTTCTTTGCTTTGCAGGAAGAATTCTTTAGCTTTATTCAATATTTATATATAATTAGGATATTTTGCAACACTTTTCGTACTTAAACAATTTAAAAATTTGATTGCTTATTTAATTGATTAATTGAAAAAAAAAACAATATATATATATATATATATATATTGTTTTTATTTATGTTTTTTAAATTAATAAATTAACTACATTAAACATTAATGAATTAATTAATTAGTTAACGAACAAAAAAATAACTGTTTGACTGATTAACTAACGCGCAACAAATATTTCTTTGTGCTAAATCAATACATTAACTACATTTTCAATAAAATGTACTTCGTGTATTAATTTGTAGAAATAGTACTAATTAATTATGAAAAACTAACAAACAAAAAATTTCGTTTTATAATTTTGTAACATTGTTTACCTATGATAACACAAAATATTGATTATTCTAGAAAAAAAGGCGAGATAGAAGCGCTCTAACTAACTAATTCATTAATTGACTAACAAACGAACAGATAATCAAAAAGGAACGAACACATTGTTTCGTGTGTACATGTGTATGAGCGAGTGTGATGAGTTTATGTTTGCAGGTTGGAGTGAACATGCACAAAGAGGCATCAATCACCGTAGTCGCACACAGGTACGTTGCGCAACTGTGGTTCTATATCAGATACCGATGAGAACGCAGGTAATAGATGAGCAGATTTTTATTGATGCTGTTGTTGTCTTTTTTATCGCCATTAACTAAAGCTAATAATTATTAACGAGTACATAAGTCTGTATCAGTAGATTAACAATTGTCGTTATCATTTGGTATTATTTAATTGATTGCTAATGTCATGTCTTTTATTATTGCCCTTGTTCATTTATTTATTTATTTTTTTATTTATTGTAGTTTATAAGCCTACAAATCACTGCCAACATCTTCGTTATCATCCTCAGTCTCGCCGCCGCGTCCTTCACGTATACGTTTCAACTTCCGCTTGAGTGTCATAATGCCTGCCATTAAAAAAAATTTTGTTAAAGATAAACTTTAAGTATTTTAAGTCGAATCATTAGCACGTCATAAACACAACTAAACCCCAACGATTGACAAAGGGCATGTAATTTTCGCTTGCTTACATTTAATCGCCTGGAAGGTTTTAGCCGATGCTGATTCGGTAACAGGTAATGAGCTTGCAGTAGCCTTCTCATGTGCCAACTTCACCTCCATATAGGCCTTCTTGAGTGCTCTGAAATGGCGATAATCACTCGAATCCTTAAGTAAGATGCATCTGTATAAATCAAGAAGAAAAAAACGAAATTATATAGTTTTCACTATATAAACCAGTTGCTACAAGTTGACCATTACTCTCCGATGTTGCAGCATATAACTTCGTAATTTCCCACTAACTTTGCAGTTTACTACAACATAGTAAACATGAACTACCCGCAACATAGTCACTAGTACATACTTTGCCGCCGATCCTTCGCCCGAGCAATCGGACGGTGTGGTGTGATAGATCTGGTGATAGAAATACTGCAACACGGGCGAATTCCATATCGAGAGGCCATACCACAGCCAAATTGTGATGTTCAACATAATTTTAAAGTTCTTGGCAAAGAGCGTCGGTACGAGATACTTAAAGGGTAGTAAACTAATGAAGATATGTGACCTGTACAATAAAGTATTGTTATTAATTAATTAAATAACTCGAACCAAATTGAGTGTGTTTGTATCGAAAATTTAATACGATATGTCTCCCATACTTCAAATATCTCCATAACTCAATTTTTTTTATGCATTTTCTGGTGATTCGAGTTATGGAAGTTCGGTTCGATATCATATACATATGTATACAAGGGATAGACACTTACCATGAGGCAATACGTAGTCCGAGAAATATCTGATAAATGAAACGATTACGATTTGAGTTTTGCAGTGCTAGCAACACCAAGCACTCGGTTATGATGTTGTACAAGCCGAAATTTAGATTCAAGCCGACAAAATAATTTTCGTAACTGTATTATATTATATAATATATAAAACAAAGAAAAAGATAAAATAAAAAAGTGTAATTAGAATATTAATGAAAGCAACAATCAAAGCGTCATTATACACACCGATACACATCAATTGCCACGAGCGCCAGCAAATAGAGCGTCTTCGAGGCTGCCTCCAGAAAGTCAGACTCCTTGAAATCAAGTATAGCGCCATGCAAGTAAAATGTTATGATGAAGATCGAGTAGAATTGAAATTTCTCGTATTGTTGCGATTTGAAGAAAATCAAATTCTCCGATGAATAGAACAAGGAATAGCGTCCTTGATTTTTCGATAATTGTGGCAAGATCATAAACTCATTATAGAAATACAAGAACAGCGAACAGGCAGCGTAGAAGGCGATATTCCAGATGAGACGAGCAAATTGCTTGCGCTTGAAGTATTTTATGTTCGACGATCTGAGAAAGAACTGTAAACGTGGTTGACCGTTCCGTTCCGGTTTTAAATGTGATCGGGGAGTGGTAATCGAATGGTGCCGTATTTGTAAGTGGGTTGGCCGGTTATTGACAAGATAAGCTGAGCAGAGCAGAGTTGAGCAGAACAATAAATAAGGCGAAGCGACGAGCAACAACAACATCAGCACCATGTGGTAGGTGATGTATGGGCAAGTGTGCCCGCGTCTGCGTCAACGGCATCGTCAAAGCTAGCGGCTGCGCCAGCATTAATATTATCGTACACACTTAGAACATCACGTTGCAGTCTATTTGAAGCTGTTTAGTTTGCGCCGTGCAATGCAACAAAACAACACCGAAAATAATTCTGTGGGAGCTATTTTTGAATATCAGCACCAAAAACAACAACAAAACAAGAAAATAATAAATTAAAATTGACGCAGCGCGATTGTTGCACACGCTTCAAATTTGCCAACGTTCGGAGTTTTCTATACTGCTCTGTTCAATTTTGTTTTATTCGATTCCATTCTGCTGATACTAACCTGAAACACTTTATGAAAACCGCAAAAGCCGAAGGATAACGACACAAATATCCAGAATACGCCATTAATCAGGTAATTTAAATCGATATTCTCCACAAGGACATCGAAACGCTCGGTGGTGATGATATATTTGAGCGGTAGAAAGAAATTACTGATTTCCGCCCAATAATCGGGCGGACCGGATTTCATGTCCAATATAGATGTCATTGTCTCCGGCCGCCCACTTAATCGAAGTGCACTGAACTCAACACTAATACGGCGTTTGCGAATCCGGTGCGCACTGCGTTGACCTGATTTTGAGTAAGTTACGTATTTATTACACACGCAATACAACTCGGCAGATATGTTGCTGCTGCTGTTGCCACTTTGGACGGCTGAAAAGTCGGTTGGCGGACGGCGGGCTTAACTGGCGACGTAAGTACAAGCAGTACATGACAAAATACGACGTTACCCGCACTTGGTTTGCAATTAGATTAACGTGACCTTATTTCAATAATTCCACGACTTTTGGTTAAGGAAAAATTTGCCGGTCCCTAGAAACATATGCAGACAGTATAAGCAAGGGCCTCTAGAGCTCAGCTGTTCGCAGGCAAGCGGACACACTTAATGATCGGTCTGCAATCGATAGCAGACGATATATGAGACATGCGCATCGTTTCAACAAATATATCGTTGTAATGGGAGGGCATACTACGATAAAAGCATTAACATAGCGTATTCTACCATTTTAACGTTACTTTTGTTGCTTTTAATATTTCAATTCAATTCGACTTCATAAAATTTATCTTGATTTCTCATTAGGTCGATTTCGAAAAAAAAAACTTGAAATATGATTCGTCCGGATTCTTCTGGTCTAGCTGAAATCATTAAATATCCTCAAAACCCAATTGACTTCTTCAAACGCATACAGAAGCATTATTTACCAAAGCAACTAACCATGAATCTGGCGACTACTGACAGGTGCGTTGTAAATGAATAAGTCTAGAATTTAATAACCTCTACCTCCATAGTTTAAATTTTTAAACGGGTGATATGCTACCATTGTGTGACTGCTACCATCTAAACCATGGCATGGAGTTGCAGACAAATTTGGATTTCGAATTGACTTCGTTTTAGCTTTTAAACACTTTCTTCCCATGTTATCGTCACCTTTTTATTTGTCCAATAATGTATACAAATATTTTCTATTAACATTCACAGCGAATTCGGTGTACTCAATCGCACGGTCATGTTTCGTGGCATTTACCATGAGGCCGTGGTCTATGTGACCCAGCGGTATACACGGAATTGCAACAACCTATTGGCCAATCCAAAAGCTTGTATTACATTCTACTGTCCACAATTGGTATTTCCTGAACAGGCCGAAGACGAATGCTTTACCAATTGGCAGGTACGTCTTTTGGGCGCTACAGCTGTCGAAATAAATGATAAAGCTAAGCTGAATGAGCTATGGAATGAGGAGCCTCTACATGCCAAGATACGCGCCTACATCTGTGAATGTGGCAAACCAATTGAGTACAATAAACTCAAGGCGGTGCATGAGAGTTTCTATACACAACACTTCTCTCAGCAAACTGGCTGCGATCTGGATCGTCCAGATTCTTAGTGAGTAGACGGATAAAAAATATGTTTCTGCTTCTCTATCTATTTACCTCTCCCTTGCAGCATCGCCTTCAAGTTTGAGCCACAGCTTTGGGATTTTTATAAGAGCACTGATCACAAAATCGCCGATCGTTTACAGTATCGCCTTCAACCTAACGGTATATGGAAGATTTTGCATGTCGCCACATAAGATGTCTAAATTGAAACCACAAAACTGAGTTTTCCTTATATATGCATATATATATATATATTGTTTAAGTAGTAAGCTCTACTGGCTGCCATTTTTCTAGCATTTCCCCTTTAAACTTAACTTTTCACTTTAAACAGTTGAAAACTCTGCACAAACTACGATTAAATCACTTAACATTTGAATACATAAACACTCACTAAACTATATATTTAATAAATTAATAATTTAATAAACAAAACAAGCAAAAAAAAAAGGTTTATGAAAAAAAATAATTTAGTTGCCTTTTTTACAATACACACACAGCAGAGTTAAGAATTAAATTGGGATGCCTTTTTACAAAGAAAAAAAAACACAGAACACAATCATTTTTGCTGCGTATCTTGGGATGCTTATTAGCTGCCCATCTGCTATGCTCAGCTTCGGCTACACTGAATTTACGGTGTCACGTATCCATGCGGCGTTCGATGTGATTTTATCATACATTCGCGGTCGCTCTACGCCCGATGGACCGCAAGCAATGCGCCACGACGAGACGCCAATAAGCGCCCACTGGTTGGTGCCGGGTATGAGGCACTGCACTGGTGCGCCGGAATATTCTTCTTGCTGTAAAAAAAAATATATATATGAGAAATGTGTAAATGAATGAGAGCTTGGAGTCTGTTCACCTCAAACCTCGAGAAGAATTGATACAAACACATCGCACACGTTTAACTAAAATGTCACAACTCAGAATTTTTCTGTTTATCATATCAGCACAAAAGGGATGTTGTAATTATTTGACTTACTTCGCGTTAAAAACACAGTTGTGCCGGAGAGTTCAATCTGGTTCGATCGTTAGCGTTAATGTTAAATAGTTCTAATTTAGGTTGTGACACTTTTGACGCAACAATTTTATGTAAGTGATTGTATCAATTGAAGATGTAACTGTTTAGCTGACTGATGTTCGCAAAATACGCTTGTACTATTTTTATATACGACTGCTTAAATGTATTAATTTTACGCTTGTTACACTTTCGATTGAAAAAGAATCATTATTTTTATTTTTTATTTGTGAAAACACATATAACTATTTAACACAACTAAAGTAATAGTCATTTGCCATATGTAACACTTTATTCTATGTAACTTTAAACATTTTGAAATTGGAAAATTAAGTTTTGTTGAGTCGTGACACTTTTTTACAAATACGCTTTTTTCAAATATTATTTGCAGCAATGACAGAGGAAGCCACTGAATTTACTTCAAAATGGAGAGTACCGAGCTACCGTCCCTCCCACACACTGACGATAGTCTTGAGAACGCCTTCGAAGATAATTCAGAAAATGATTTTAACTTATGTGAAAAATCCAATTAAGATTGTTGTTTTACCATAAGTGACCATTTTGCGATATTGGAAGTTGCGTTCTTCAATATACACCTATCCCCCATTTACACAGTACTTATTTTACATGTTTTCGCTTTAAGACGGCTTCAAAAAAGAACAAATTAAAAAAATATAATTTTTGACACAATCATTTATATATAAGCATGTGAGCTATAGTACCAGCAGGAGAGTGCAACACTGATCAGAGACCATAAGACACAATGTTATTAAAATTGCAAACGATTTTAACGATACTGAAAGATAGAGTAATAATTCTATTCCGAAGTTTATATAATGAAATCATTTTTTATTAACACCAATAATAAATACCCACAAGTTTCCTCTTTATTGGATGGCTAACAAGGAAGTATGGGTTATAACCGTAGCCTGTTAACCATTGGAGCATGAATATTTACAGATAATGAAGCTACCCGTGCTGTAGGAGGAGAAGGTTTCGAAAACTTAGCGGAGGCCGGTATTGGGAAACTAATAATGGATCAATGATGATTTAATTGTTCAAAGGTTCATTAGCTCAGCTTTTTGCTTTTCCTGAAAATTTCATTTTTTTTTTAGATGTGTCAATTTAGTTCACCCTAGACTATCATCCTTCGTCAAAACGACGACGTGCGATCTTATTTTCGAGTTGATGTGTGCAACGAGGAAGGCACCATCTATCAATCTATTACAATTAACCAACCATGGTGGTTTTACAATAGTACCCAAGGAGGAGTTGATACTTTCGATTAGATGTGCAGTGTGATGAACTGTTCAAGAAAGATATATGGCCGGTGTGCGAATTTTTCGGCATTTTAAGCATCTCTTTTATAAACTCGTAAATAATTAATTCCCATAATATGTTTCAAGACAGACAAAAGCCCTAAATATCGTTTATTTTATAAAAAACCTTTTTACAGGTCTTGTAAAAAATTATCTAAATTAAAGGCTTGATCTGGCAACAATCACCACGAATGTTAAAAGCGATATACAAATTGAACTTTCAATTAATAACTCCACAGATTCCGAAAATGTAATAGCGACAAAAGGAGCTGGAAAAGGAAGATTTGCGCAGTTTGTCCTTCTGCAAAACGAAGAATGGCAAATGTGGTATGTGCAAAGTGCCATAAAAGGCTGTGTGGCGAGCACAAAATTGTAGTTTGTGCCTCTTGCCTTATATGAGCAAAATTTGTAGAAACTTTTGTTCCTTTTAAAGTTAATTGAATTATTTTTAAGAAACAAACAGACTGCTGTAAAAAGCATGCCAATTGAGAGAAGGCTGTGAAATACCCAATTTTAAGTTAATGGAGTAACAAAATGATATGAATTTCTTTAATTTGGATTTAAAATTACCTAATTACAAAAATACAATCCATTATGGCCATTATTTTCTCTCACAAAACTTTTTATAGCGACTTTAAATAGGACGTCGTCAAAACGACGAAGGATGACGAAATGTACAAAACGTTAGTGTACAAAAAACAAATATATATACATATGTACCTATATGTATGTATGTAAATATTTTGGGAAACGGTAGGTAACCATTACACAATTGAAACCACAACACTATACTCGTCTTTAACGCAAAACTGAGAGTAAATTGCTTTCACCGCTGTATCCTCGGTTACGATTTTCAATGAATTCGTAGCACTTTTATGCTCTTTAATGCATCACATCGGCACGTGTTGCTTGTTGGCAAAGGCAACCATTTTCACACGCACACAGCATCAAATTTCAGTTTCGCTTGCAATCCAAGCTGGGTTTGTTCTTTTTATTTAGAGATGACTCGGCGTCATTCAAAGAACGAAACATGAACAAACTTGTATCAAACTGCAGAAGAGAGTGTGATCAGGAAATACCAACAACAATAACACAGGGAACAACAATCACCACCATCTCCGGAACATAAACAATAAGAAAAGTAACGCATGACAACAACAAAAACAACAGATGTACATACGTACGTACCACTCTCTCTTACAAACATGCTCTCACACTCACGGTTCTTTCAAAATTAATACGCTGCCAAGCTAGGTAATTTAGTCAATGGAATTCGTCTAGCGCCGAGGCTTATAACCACTCTATATCTCACTGCGCCCCCTTTTTTTACTCATCTCGCGCGCATGAACGTTCACGCATGATACAATTGAAAACAATGCCTACTGGCTGCACTTTCGTTGAGTTGCTCGTGCTGAGCTCCACTGCATAAATAACGGCGCATGCTTAACGAACAGATCATAATTAAACCAACTGTGCTACAAGTAAGAGCTACCACAAACAAACGAAAAAGTGTATTGAAAAAATAAGAAAACACGTTAAACTTGACTAAATCACACATAACCATAATGGAGAGCAAATACATTTTGAAGATGTGTTATAGCGGCGAATTCGAAAGGATTGTTTGCAGAGTCGGTAGCAGATATGAGGATATCATGAATTTGGGTAAGTTTGCCAGCAAGCACCACAACAAAACAACAATAAGAATCTTAGCTTTCCACAACATTCGACTCTTGCTCGCGGAACTCAGTATTCTATCGGATACTTCCAAAACCAATACAATCACTAGCTTTCTCTTGGCCGGAAATTTGTATTTTGCTAAAACAACAATAAAAGAATCATTGATCAAATAATTTCGGGCTGGTTCTCCGGTACGAAGGCATGATTGGCGCGGAATTGAAAGCCGTTGGAACACGCAAAAACACCTTTACTCACAGTAATCGGGCAATCACTTTCGATGGTCGTAATAATTCGTAATTTTTTCGCCTTATGTATTTACTTTTAGCATTTTCACGTTTCAATATATCCCAAGATTTGCAAGACGTGACAGTGTTGACCAACGCCGCCGGCCACAAATTCGATAAGCAGTTGTTGGAATACTTCATGACGCTATTCCCAACGCCGAAACTTGTTTTTCATCTACGCTTCTGCTTACGCCGTGAAGCTCAACGAAGTATGCCTCATCATGAGAGAAATTTCAGCAATGGTAACAACAACCACCCCAACAACAACAACAACAACATCATCAACCCCAATGATAATAATAATAATAATAATAATAATAATAACGCCAACAACAACAACATGAATAGTTTACAACAAAGAGCTAGACAACAACTTCATGACTCGGCCTTCGATTATCAAGCCGTACCAGTGCATCGTCAGAACTGTTTCCTGGGTGTAATGCCGAGGAACGCCTACACCGCCGTCATAAGCACTGTCGACACTCTCAGACCACGTGGACAGAGTACCCCTGCCAACAGACGTTTCCGTTCTCTCATTCGTCAGCGGAGTGATCAGCCTCAAGGCAAAAATGCAGGCGTTCTTTCCAAGCGTTCCATACGCATATAAAACTGACTACACTACACCAACATTGCAATTACAGTAGATATTGTATAAAGACCCCTGACTAAATTTAGAATTCCAATACGGCTACCGTTCCTAGCATATCTAATACCAAATATATTATTAAAAAAATACATGAATATTTACCACCTATATATCAGTGAGTGAAAGAAAGAGAAAAAAATCATCAGTGTGTCTTATTTACTCACCGTACAGTCGTATTTCTGGTACGTAGCCTCTGTGCACATTGAGTTCACTGTTGCAATGGATATATTTTCGCATGGCGCCATATCACCGATCTTGAGCTGAACGCGCTGCAAGTGATCGCGTTGACGAGACCAGCCCAGCGTATTGCAGTTGATCCAGACCTGCTCGGATGAAGGCACCTGCGTAGTCGCCTGACTGATTATGGGTTGTTTGGTTACGTATGAACCTGTCGTGGAGCCGTAATAGTTCACTTGGGGCGCGCTATCTGGCAGTGGGTACTTATCCAACTTTGGTTCGGACTTCGTTAGCGCTTCTGCACGCGGCATGGGTGGGCCATCGACCAGAGTATCGGCAACGATATAATCATAGTTGCCATCGATGGCAGCATGTAGATGTTGGGCTTCACCACCCCCCAAATCACCAGCATCATCATTGTTCGCATGTGGTGGTTTTACTGCATCCTCAAGTGTTGGGAATATAAAGAATTGTTGCGTCTCCTGTGCCAAGCGTCTCTGTTGATTATTCGCTAAGGTTGTGCCACGCGAACGTACTAAGCCCTCCAAACGCTCGGCCACGGGCACAAACGAACGTCGATGAATTTGTTGTTGTTCTTGTTTGCGTCGCAACTCGTCGTGTAGACAGATCGGTCGCACGTGATCCGAGTAGCTCACCGGTGTTTCGAGACGCACTAGCGCCGCCGTTGAGCCCTCGACTGGACTCTTGATCATGCCAATTATACGTCGACGCTGGGTCCATGGCGCTTTCGAAGAAAGACGGACAGTGCCAAAAATAGCCATCCAAGTGGCGCGCGGCTGACCTTGAAAGCATGATTCAGTTGTGAGTACCCAATCCCGTGAAATCTAAAAGAGTATTAGATATTGAGTCACATATCATGAAGACCAATAAAAATATTCAAATACTGGGTTTCGAGGTCTGGAACGATCGGTGTCGGAAACAATAACAGCGGAACTCAAGACCTCTCTACTTCTGCTATCAACGCAGCACGCTACCCACCATAAAATAAGCTACTAACCAATGTGCCATCGCAGACGTGTATGTTCTCGCGATAGAGTGCCGCCAGCCACGGCCAATCACCGGGCGCTGACATCTTTGGTAGTGACAGGTACTGTTTATTGTTTGCGAGCACAGATTGCACACCGCAGCGAAGCTCGCCGCAGCCCACGTAGAGTACTTCACGTCTGGGACAACCCGTACGTATGAAAGAAATCTCCGGCGCATGTGGATCCAATACGCGCACATAATCCTCGATACGTTCCGTATCGTTTTGTACATCGAATATTTCCACAGACCTTAAAAATGAATAGAGCATTTAGTGGGTGGCGCACATTTGTATTCGCACACATTGCAGGACTCACTCATATCCCAGTGATTTACACAGTGATTCGGCCACAGTCTGTCGCACGACTAGCTTGGCATTGCCTTCTAGACCCTCAGCGCACAGTTTGCCGACCACGCCTTTCTCGGAGAAAACGGCAAAGCCTTCGTCATAGAAGCGCGACAAGTATGGCACTAACGGCTCCGGCCTCAGCAGATCAGCAGCCAGCGGCGCTATGGAGACTATATGGAGAGTATTCGTATGCATGAGTTACACTAACAGTTAAACATTAAAACAACTTACGGCAATCTTTCTCGTCGGAGCCATCGGGACAATCGGCTTTGCCATCACAGCGTGCCTTGCGGGGTACACACGCACGTCCGCGTCCACAGTAGAGCGCATTACTCGCGCAGAAAGTGCACGTGCGCTCATCCGACAAATCCGGACAATCCGCAAAGCCATCGCACAAACGCGGACTCTGCGCATTGCTTTGCATATCGTTAGAGCAGTGTGGTTTTTGGTAACACGTCTGTATGCCCGTTGATTCAGGGAAGTTCTCACAGTCGAAGTACTGTTTAAAGTGCGGTGGCAGCCGGCTGCCACAGCCACGCATGAACTGCTCACAATACTCGCGGCACATGATGCCTGCCGAGGGTTCCAGGTGGCCATGCAGCTCGCATGGCGGTTGCAACATGCGACAAACAAAATCGTACGCCTCTCGAAAACATTCGCCGTCGACAAGTTCACGAAACGCGATCACATCCACCTGCACAGCCTCATATGAATCGTGACCCAACAGATTTGGATAGGTTGTGACATTGTAGCCGACACCGCGGCAATAGGTCAACTTAAGCGGTTCACAATGCCGCGGTGGTTTCGGTGTTGTGATTATAATCTCAGTTGTCTCGTCATTGCCTCCCAGCGGGGAAGATGACATCACCGGTTCCTCAATCAAACCCGTCGTCTCTTTAATGTTCAAGCTCTGTGCATCCACTGTCATGTTGGCGAAGAATTTGCGATGTGGAGTTGTCAGTTCCTCAGTAAAAAGGGCCAACAGATCGGCGGTGGACACGAGATCCGCATACGGATCGAATACCATATTAAAGTGCACAACAACGTCGTTCGTATCGTCAGACCTGTGTGTGAATTAAGTTCCCGAATTAGCTAGACACACTCATCAAAGCAAATCATTGAAAGACTACTCACCCGTCCAATGCGAGTATCTCACTACCCTCGTATGCCTCACGCAAATCCGAACGCCGCAGCGTCAAGTTGATACGTTCGCGATAGTCCCGCGCTTTGTGCTTAAATCGCAATGAATTCTGATCTGCCAAATCCATCGACCATTTCTCGTTCAACACCACAAATCGACCGCGAAATATGCGATCTGGCAGCGGTTCCGGTTTGAAGTATGTATCTAAAATTATTAATCCGGGCATTACGATAATGAAAACATGGATGATGAAAACACTTACAACCAACGTAAACGAATACTCCAGCGACAAGTAGCGCTATGAGAAATCCCGCTATCACAGCACAGCCGCACTTTTGGCTATCGCCAAGTTTTCGACGGGTAAACCGTATATCCGAATCCGTAGAAAGTACAGATTCCGTTTTGCGACGCAGTCCACCATGGCCACTGCTGCCATGATTGTGTGTATGCCCGTGCATGTTCGTATGTGTGTGATGCGAATGACTGAGATTCAAATGATGATGGCTCAAATCGGTGAGACCACCAATATCTATAACACCCCCAATCCCACCACCACCTATCCCGCCAGCACTATGATTGTGTATATGTGGTTTGTGATGTCGCGTGCAGCGCGTATTATGGAAGACTTTCTGCGGTGCCGCATTTGTGCCAGCAGCTCCACTCGCCGTTATCGCTGACGTCGCTGATGACAAGTCACGCACGCCATTTGGATTCGTTTGTACAACGGCCTGTGATAGCAGAAATAAGAAGATATGAATAAACGAAAAAAAGAAGAGGCTGATTTGAATTAATTATTAGAATCGAATCGCATCATTGTCACGTTATTGCAACAAATTTGATGCTTTACTGTGCTCCACCTCTATTTCCGATTTTACTACACCTTACTCTATATGAAGTGCCAATGACCACGAACCGCTTACATTGCCTAATGGATTTATGCAACTCGTCGCTTTGTTCGCGCAGCGGAGGAGCACAGTCAAGATTCAAGACCATGACAGTGAAATAATTTGGTTTCCCTTGCTAAAGTTTCAGTGTTACTACCTCTTCTTTTTTTCTTAAATTTGATAATACTTTGTTCCGCTAAATCGATTACGGTGATTCTGACAAGCTCAGCGTTCGTTTCGTCGCTAGCACAGCCTTCCACATTTTCACCGCATTTTAGTATGCAAGTTTTCTTTTTCTTCTTTTTTCATTATTATTTTATGCACACAACATGCAAATACAAATTTTGCTGCAGCAAATCGAGCTGAAAGCTACTTTATTTCTTCTATTTGCTTCATATGCAACAAAGCGAACCATTCACCTTGGAACGCAGGCAAAAAAAAATTGGAAAAAAAGGAAGCGAAAACGCAAAGAAAAACAACCACAACAAATTTTTTTTAATTATAACTAAACTAAGGAAATATGATAAATCACAGCACGAGCAGCACGTCTTCCCTTTCCCTCAATCACTCTCCATTCCAACGGGAAAGCGCCTACCTTCTACGGCAACAGGCGTACTGGAAATATCTCTTGCCTCAGCATACTTCCCCGCGGACAACGCAAAGATCACGACACTGGAAGTCCAGACGCTTGTTGAGCACTGTCGCTGGACAAACGGACAAATTATTATCGGCTGTGAGTTAAAGCCCATCAAACAATCTGGGGCAGCAGCGACATCAACACAAGAGGTTAGTACCTACTTGACTCTATTATGAGCTCAATTTTAGATATAGCAAACAGGGGGTGCAAACCAACCTTTGTCACCGCTTTCAAGGAGGAGGTACTTAACCTCACCCTCGCCAACAGGGCCATAAGCCAGTCCATATAGGACTGCCAAGTCTCTGAGGAAGCTTCGCTGTCGGATCTGTTTATATGAGCTGGATGAAGCAGCTGAACAACTCAATTAAACGCTCATAAAGTATTTTAAGTCGGGCAACACAAAACACACCACGCATGCAAAACGAAAGGTCCCGTGGTGGAATGAAGTGCTCTCCACTAAAAGGCAGGTATTCTTATTATTATTTAATAGTAGGGTAACAATAAAATCGTACACTACTTCATTTAAGAGCACTAGCTGCCATGCTTTCAGCTCTTGGTATAATTGTTAAGGTGGACATTGTATGTGAACATTACATAGCTGGATAAGACTATAGGGGATAATAATTATTTAGTTAATGCATATTATATTAGGTTTATGAGGTTGATTGATGAGGTTAAAAACATTTTAAATTATGTTGATGTTGGTTGTATTTGGGTTGCCCAAGAGTTCGACCAAGTTGATTTGGGCTTGGTGTTGATACCGGCGTATTATATCGCAGTCATCGCAGTGAGGGCATACATCGTTGTTGAATCCACGGAGAAAATGTTGATGAGTACGGGCGGTGTGACTAATAAGGACAAATAATTTCATTGCATTTCGGTGGCACTGAGCTGGATAAATTGGAGTTATGGAACCAGGATTAAAGCGCTTGTAGATATGGTTGACATTATTCAATGAAACCAGGTCTCTTTCAGGGATCTTAGATGCCTCTGCTAGTACGTTGCTAAGTATTTTAGCATGTCTAGGGACCCACATGACTTCAACATGTTTATACTGAATGAGTTGGTCGCGGATAGTAGCAGCGATTATGCTATTGCCATTAGGCATTTCTTATGGAGTCAATACTTGATTTGCTGTCGGTACAAACATTAACTGTGGATGGGGTATTCGCAGCAAATCGCACAGGTTGAAGTATAGTTTGCACAGACTGCTGCAGTATATAGAGCGGAAATTCTGAACTAAGCCAATCGATCCATCGACAACAGCAAAACAAATAGCTTGTGCAGTGTTTAATCCATCCGTAAATAAAAATTTCGTTGTGCTGTGATTTGGGTCGCTGTAGTTTTCATAGAAGATCGTTCTGCATTCTTCTACAGATGCGCTCTTTTTTGAGAATTGTTCGAGTTTCCTGATAAGCACAGACCTTTGAAGTGACCAAGATGGAAATCGTTCATGGTTGAACATATTCTGGACCTTGAGTAAATCCCAATTTCTTGGATAGCTGGGTACAGTGCAATATTGTGCACATATTTGAAAGCTGTACAGTAGATTTTTTGGCATCAACTACAAATGTAAAGCAAGAGACTTGAAATTTTGCATGGTTAGGTTAAACTAGAACTTAAAAAAAAAAATTACATCAGTTGGATGTTTCAAATAATATTTAAATAATTATTTATAATTTTTTTAGAGACTTTGTTGCGTAAATACATAAATTATAAAAATTAATAGATTTCCTATTTAACTTAGCCATTCTGCCATTCTGTTTGGGTTTGTCCACATTGAGACGCATTTCAGTCCGCAGTTTTTTTGGATGTACTGTTTGCGCAACGTAACTAGAACTTTGTCAGCATCTTTGATACGCTAGTTCTTTAATTCAATTCTATACGAAATTCGTAATACAAATTACAAGAAACTAATCTAAGCATGAAGAGTGCTTACTCCATATTGAAGATTCTCAGAATTAACTTTAAAAATCTTCGAGCTTAAGTCACTTTTTTTCAACAGCTGATTTGGCTTTGCTCCACATAGTGGGCATGACTGGCATGAATTGGTACCAGTTAAAACGTTCAAGACTTAAAATTACAAACTTACAAATTTACAATGTGTGTGTCAGAGAAATTATCAAATATTTCTCTTGCATTGCAACTATTCGATCATATGTATGGTGCAACAAATTTTGTAATGACTTACTGTCACAAATTTTGATTCCGACAGGTCTGCACTTTAATTTTGAGTTCATAACTTCCAAATAAGAGGGATAAATGTCAAACCCTTGCTGTTTAGTGCTTTCATGTTTATATAAAGTGTCACAGAGTAATAGTGTCAAGTCAATAAGTCGTCCGTTCTCACGCTCCAAAAAAAAATATAAAAAAATTTTTTAAATATTAAAAAAAATTTTAAAAAATAAATAAATAAATGTTTTGAATTAAGGAATGCCTGTTGAGCGCAGTCCCCCGACTGCGCGCAGCTCGCAAAATCAACATCAGCCTCACACCTTGGAGATGACTCTCCCCCCCACACAACTCGTGGCATTCAAGTACCATACAGCTGCAACAACAACAACAACGTCAACCAGCACTGCGAACAAGCAAAGAGCACGTTCTTGCTCTCCTGCAATCCTGGAAAGGAACTCTACTAACAACAACACCCCGTGGAGTGCGCAGTGTGCATCACCTATGACGATGATCCCAACACTCCCACTCACCATAACATCAACAACCGCTACAATAACGCTTGCAATACCAGCAACAACAACTACGCCATCAGCTGCATCATCGGTCACCGCAACGACTTTAGCAACAACAACAATGCAAACATCTGAGAGAAAACTAGCAACTCCCACATCCACCACAAACGGTAATTCTAACTCAGATTGTCTTACAGCAGTACCACAAACAACTTCAGCTACTCACCTCAACTCATTCGCCAATAAAATCACTACGTCAACTCTCCTGCACAAAGAGGAGATTGCGAAACCAAAAGGTTCGGAAATACAGACTGGAATGGATCGCTACGTGCAGATTAAACGAAAACGCAGCCCGCAAAAACCAAGCTCTATTCTTCTTAATTCTAACAAATTAAAAAACTTAAACAGCGTTTCAGCCTCAACCCACGAAATCGAATCCAATGGCACGAAAGAAAATAGATTTGCCATTCTAAGTGAAGACAATGACTTCACAGACAAAGAATCGGCCCCAACAGTCAAGCAAACCAAGCCTCCCCCAATTTGCATTCGTGAACGCAGTTCAAATAATCTTGTCTCTCAGCCAGCGCAACTCATCGGCAAGAACAACTTCCACATTGTCCCAAAACTCCAAATATACACTGAAAATTATTACAGGATAGCTTCGAAATTCCTCAGCGATGCCAATAAAAACTTGTACACCTATCAACTTAAGAGCAGCAAAGGGCTGATTGTAGTCATAAAAGGAATAGAAGCTGGTGTTGATCCCAAGGAAATTCAAAGTGCCCTTGAGGAAAAAGGGTTCTCAACTAAGGTTGTAATAAACATCTCAAATAGAAGCAAAATTCCGCAACCCATATTCAAAGTCGAGGTGTCTTCTGAAAATGAGCCTGCGAAGGGAAACCAAATCCACCATACGGCCATACGAAATCGTACTGCACACTACCATCTGTCTGTGTATCTTGTGGTGACCTACATGAGTCCTCAAGCTGCCGTGTAAACAAAACAGAGACTACATCAAAAAAATGCGCCAACTGCGGGGGTAATCACACTGCAAATTACAGAGGTTGCCCAGTTTTTAAGGAACTCAAAATCCGGATGAATCAGCGCAAAATCCCGTAGCGGGCCCGAGGCTACCATACAAACCACTATGAACAAACCACGCACATTCCAAAGTACCATCCCCACCATAACATATGCATCCGTGTTGCGACCTGAACCTCAACAAATACCCAACACAAAGCCGGAGAAAATAACAAGCAAAACACTCCAACAACCTCAGAAAAGTGAACTCCCACAACATTGTGTAACCCAAACAACTCCACATACACCACATAGCTCTCTTGAACAAATGATTGCTAGTTTTATACAACGCATGTCTCAAAGTACTTTAATGATGCAAAACATGCTTCAGACGATACTTAAAACGCAAAGACTTATCATAGAAAAACTTGGTAATTAAAATGTTCCCGCTCAAATAACCTCTTTGAACGCAAATGGCGTATCGAAACACAAGCTTGAGCTCACAAAATACCTCTCCGAAACAGAAGCTGGTGTTTTATTGCTTTCCGAAACGCACCTTACAAACAGATACAACTTTGAGATATCAGGCTACTCCTTCTATGCCACAAATCACCCCGATGGCAATGCACACGGTGGAACGGGTATACTTCTTAGAAAGCGGCTAAAACATTACCAGTTAGTATCATACTTCAAAAACTATATGCAATCTACGTCTATTGTCATAGAAACTTCAACTGGAAACTTTAACTGGACGCTTTCAGTGGTCTACTGCCCACCCAGATTTCCGATTTCCGAATCATGATTCAAGTTGTTCTTCGATACCCTAGGGCGTACATTTCTTGCAGAGTCCCCACTGGGGCTCTCGACTTGCAAATCCCAAAGGAAAACAGCTATACAAAGTAATAATAATCTCAAGCAATCAACTCGACTTTGCTTCTCCAGATAGGCCTACATATTGGCCAGCAGATCCGAGGAAAATTTCCAACTTAATCGACTTGGCAGTAATTCGCAACATCTCTCGAAGTTTGATTTCAACGGATACTCAAGCCGAGCTCTCATCAGACCATTCACCAGTCACATATCACCCACTGGAGCACCACACAAAAAGTATTCATTCCGTTTGCTTACTTCATGGAAAACTGATTGGCTCAGGTATAAAAAATACCAAAACTTGACACCGAATCAGACATTGACAACTCACTAAACCATTTCAACTCAACCATTGCGAGTTCTGCCGTTGCCGCGACACGGAAGGCACACAGTGATGTCAAGAAACCTGTAGTATTAACTAGCGCGGAAATTGAAAGCCTAGTATCAGAAAAAGGCCGGCTAAGACGTGAATGGCAGTCAATCACTCGACAGATTCAAAACTGCAAAAAAACTTTTAAGAAATGCTTTAAAGATTGAAGCACGTAAAATCCAAAGGCACTACATTGAGAACCTCTCACCAACGAGTACTAAGTATTCGATTTGCAAAGCATAAGACCTCATGAATCCTCAAATAGTAGCTGATTGCCCCATCAGTGGAAACTGGGCACAATCTGATGAGGCAAAGGCCCTCACCTTTGCTAACCACCTCAAATCCGTCTTCCATCCAAACGGATTCCATAGAAACGGATTCCTGCTTCCCCAGCTGCCATGCACTTCGTTTTATACTAGCAGCATACTTAAAATTAATTAAAATGAGTTAAGTGGGGTAATTCAGGAGGAATTAATCCCAAAGAAGGCGCCAGGGCACTACCTCATCACCCCAAAGATGATTATTGAGCTACCGAACTGCGCTATATCATTCCTTACAATGCTCTTCAACGCAATACTTAGAGTGGGTTATTTTCCATCTTCATGGAAGAAGTCAGTAATAATCTTGATCATGAAAGTAGGTAAAGACACATCTGTGGTCTCCTCATACCGACCTATAAGGTTGCTCCCGATGTTGTCGAAAGTATTTGAAAAAATTTTTATTAAGAAACTCACCACATTTAAACAGGAATAATATTATCCCCACACATCAATTCGGCTTTAGACCAAAACACAGTACAATCGAGCAAGTAAACCGAGTCACTACGGAAATCAGAACTGCATTTAAACACCGAGAATACTGTTCAGCTATATTCATTGACGTTGCTCAAGCTTTCGATCGCATGATGGCCTTATTTACAAAATAAAAAGAACAGAACTCACATAAACTACTGGAATCATACCTCACAAAAAGGCTATTTGTGGTGAGATGCAAAAATTTTACCACAAAGGAGTATCACATAAATGCTGGCGTTCCACAAGGCAGTGTTCTCGGTCCGCTGTTATACGTCATATTCACCGCTGACATACCTACAAACCCCCGGCACCTGACATTAACCTTTGCAGATGACACTGCCATCACCTGTCGCTCACGCTGCTCTAAAAAACTGTCAAAAGAGCTAAGCGACCACCTGGAACTGTATCGGACTGGCTGGATAATCGGCGTTCACCCTAAATAAGAGCGACTGTCCGTCTATCATCTTTAATAACAGTACTGTCCCGCACTCAACGGAAGTCACTTACCTAGGAGTTCACTTGGACAGACGACTCACCTAGCAGGAGCATATAGATGCCAAAACAATCTGTATGAAATTAAAAGCCAAATCCCTCCATTGGCTATTAAACCGAAGGGCTGGTTTAAGCCTCGATCGAAAGGTTATACTATATAATACAATAATAAAGCCAATCACGACACACGGTTCCCAGCTTTGAGGAACGCAAGCCCAAGTAATGTTGAAGTTATCCAAAGAGCACAATCAAAGATACTTTGTACTCTAACAGGTGCTCCCTGGTACATGTCAAACGCGAACATCCACAGAGATCTAAACATCCCTCTAATCAAAACGAAGCTGGTCAATAAATAAATTTATATGTAATAAAAATAAATTTTATATAAAAAAGCTAATGCATTATCAGCACTTACTGGATCGGATCATTCGCTTTATGTTTTCTTTACACGTTGCTTATGTTTTCATTGTTGATAGCTTCTTTCGATACAAATGCCATTTCTTTGTCTTTCGTTTTTTTTTTTTTTTTTTTTTGTGAAACCGAAGCAGCGTGTATAAAAAGCTGTGTTGAATGGTTTTGTTCTAAGGCAAGCTCCGATGCTAATTTTCTTTTTAAGCGGGACCCTGCATCTTTATAAGCTAACTGTTTACGGCCCATTCTAATTCGTGACGTATCGTGATCCTCAAATGCAATTATCATATTGGATTCAAGCCACCTTCAGTAAATGGATCTGAATCTTCCCAACAACCACAACCGATTGCATTTTGGTAAATGTTTCTTAATGAAAGCAATAAATTGCTTGATTTACTTTATAATCATATTGTTTTGATCTATATATATTTTTTTTTCTTTTAAAATTTCTTAAAATGGATGTTTTTACTGAGTCAGCCTGACGATTATTACTTCTTCAAACTTCAAGCAGTTCTGAATGGCTGAACTCGAATTGTGCTAAAAAACGGAATTTGTCCCAAAAGTGACAAAAAGGGGCAGCAAATTGAAGCTATTTTGAAAAAGGTCTATTAGCACTTTAATTCACATACCTTCAGAAGCTTTTTCCATATTCACACTTTGTCACTGTGTTGAATATTAAAGTAAAACTTACGCTGCAACTTGCTCAATGTTTCCAGCTGTATTTCACATTTCAAAGCATCACTGAAACAGCTGACTTTGATCGCTCGCCAAATATTCAGGGGAGTCCGTCAAAATTTAAAAAAAAAAAATTTTTAATTTTATCTTGGGTATCAAGATTTACAAAAAAAAAATACAACTTTAAAATACTAAACAAAAAAATAATTTACTCTATGCCAAAAAAATCCACTGTTTACCCATAGTGCGTTGTTTGGATAAACAGTACATTTTCTATTGAACAGGAATGATTTTACGAACTTGTAAATTTTCTGTCTGATTTTCCATTTGGCTAGTTGCCGCAGAACGATATGTGGTCCTACTCTCAAATGCCTTTGCAAAATGTTTAAAAAGCAGAAGAGCGTTAGTTGACCCTTGGCCCCTCTAAAGCCAAATTGATACGGGCGAATTTGATTTTTACGCGAGCTTAACCACATAATGCGCTAAGAAACGATTTTTTCGAGAAATTTGTCCAGACATGAGAGGAGTGAAATTGCTCTGCAACTTGAGAGTTCAGAATGTAGTTACTTTGGCTTTGGGATTGGGATGATAATTGCAAACTTTCAGTTTTGTGGGTAAATTCCCTTGTTGAGAATCATATTGTAAAGACGGATAAGACGAATTTTGAAGCTGATAGGTAGTTTGTTTATAATAAGGTAGGTGATTTTATCTATGCTCGGGGTGCTACTTTCATCGCTGAGACTAGCAAACTCTAGCTTAAGGGTGGCACTGGATTCAATTTGTTTGGCTAAAGGCGCAGGGTTATTGTTAGTGTACGGATTACTTAATATTTGTATTTTAAGGCTAGCGAAAGACCAGTGAAAATTAGAATCTTCTGAGTATTTAGACCAAGTAGAAGCGAATTCGCTTGCAATATCTTTAGGATTGTATATTGGGCTATTACTAGACGTTAAGTGTGATTTTGTAATAGGGTTATAGCAGCCATTTATTTTTTTAATACGAACCCAAATCTTTTTGGGTTGGGAAACAGGGTTTATTGACTCTGTTAATTTTATGAACGAGTTTGTCCTTTGTTCTCTACAGAACTTTCTAAATTTTGAATTCGCTTTTTTGTACAAATTAAGGTTGTCAAGATTTTGAATTTTTCAGCTATTCTGGCGTTTTTAACTAATATTAAAGTAGCTCTGAAATGGAAGTAAACTCTTTGCTGATTAGTTGTATTAGCCGGTGGATGGCGAAGCAGGAATAATATGGTAATGGCTTATTCACATCAGCCGAAGCTAGCACAATAAACTTAGGATCTGGTGGACTATGTTCTGGGAGATTTGGTAATTGCTCCATTGATTTATGTATGGTTTTTTGTTTTTTTCTTTGTGGACTGATTTCTAATAAAGCAAAGTGCTTTGTTTCCGCAAAAGGGGGCCGGGGGCATGATGGCTGTCGAAAAGAAAACACACGCGGAACTAAACACTAAAAATTACTTGATGACGAATATGAAATTCTATTGCCTTTGCGACGGTGAAGCCGTAAACAAAAAAAAGATAACAAACCGGAAAGAAGCGATATATTTGCAAACTGTCTGTATATAACGAATGGTAGTCGAAGACTGAAAAGGCAGATAGTACGGAAACTATTCAACAGAACGCGAATACAGAGTCGCGCTCACTGACTACAGCACACCCATTGGACGAGCCAAGCGCTTGACATGGCGCAGGTACTGTAAGGGATTGCAAACGCTTCCCGAAGCAGCCAGCCTGCACAAAATGTTAGCCAAGATCCCGTCGAATAGTATAGGTTTGCTAAAAAGACAAGAGGGTATTTTTACGAATAGTCGGCAAGAGACCCTTGACCCAGGTATCAGCCATGCGATAATGCGACAAGCTGCAGCTTACGTGCTTCGCCATGGCAGGGGCCATGCAAACCTGCCCATTCTTTACTATCCTTTTACCCCTAAACCATTCAACCGATTTCGATGAAAAACGTACCATTCGACAGGTTTTCATTTGCAGATTGTCACCATATACTTTTTAATAATAAACTTATTTAGGTATTGTGTGCGAAAAAATAGTTAAAAGTTGTCTCACACACAACTACAATAAAGTATTATACGCACGCTTCGCATGACACACGCTTGCATTTTGTTAATTTAGCTTAACGCATATGGTTATTAAATGACATAGTGATTACGATTGTGATTAAATTTCAACCGCTGCGCGAGCACTAGTTTTAATTAAAAGGTCAACAGCAACCAGTGCTCTGAATATTCACATATAGTCTTGCATACCTTTCAGAGGCACTGGTCACTCGAGAATACTTAGCGTAATCCCAGCATCTCAATCTGTGCCAGAACAGACCATATTACCATGGAATTACGCTTCACAGCTCTCCTCCCCAGGAGACCTGATTGGGAAGTCGGAAAGTCGGCCAGCTACTGTCCTGACATAATATGGTCACGTTGTGCTGGGTACCTGGTCATCAAGGCATCGGGGGTAATGAAGCTGCTGACGAACTGGCGAGAGCTGGTTCCTTCTCCAAATTCATCGGTCCTGAACCCTACATCGTTATTAGATGGGCAACGGCCAAATCATTATTGGAGGAATGGTTCAGAGACGTCACCCTAGATCTTTGGTCATGCAATTGGGGCCTTCGTCAAGCCAAATTACTTATCTGCCCCGAAAAACTTCCCTTCAAATTTTAGTCTTAGGTGGGCTACTTAACCCATCATCACCGCCTAAATTACCATCTACACAAACTAAATTAATCACCTTACCCAGGATCTGCGTAGAAGACGTACAAACAAGACTTCACTTCCTGTGCGAATGTCCTGCGGTGGCTAGACATCGTGTGAACTCTCTGAAACAGGACTCTATGTCGACTGTTCTGATCAGGAACTCTTCGATAAGGAACCTCCTCCTAAAAAGTTAGAAGCCCTATTGTTTTAATTTGGGTATAGGGTACAACAACTCTTCTCTGGTCGCAGTGCCCGCTTCCTCTGACAGGAATACAGGGGGTATTTATATATAAAGGCACCACTTTATCTTATTTTTACTAAATTGTTAGTGTCGTTAAATTAATGCTAGTTTTATTTGCGTAATTTACTTTCTAAACTTTTAACCTAAATTTCTTCTCCTTGTTTGAATCTTTATTGTCAATATATGCATTGAACGCTAACTTGAATCTTAGCTTTAGTTTCATCTTGCATGCTTATTTGTTAGAGGCTGACGACGTTTCTATCTGTAGCCAAATATGTAGTACGTAAATATTAGCATTGGTATCTCATGTTCACCAGCTGCGCCCAGTCTACTATGTAACTGGGTGAATTTTGATTCCACTTGGGCCTGTCCCATGTGAGATCAGTGTGTGGTTGTTGCGGACCTGCTAAGTCAATAAAGGAAAAAAAGTGGTTACGGATCCTCGGATCCTACAGCCGTTAACAGTCCAAGTCCTGCTGTCGAGTGTTCCACTGGCTGGTTGAGATTTGGTCTCTTCCACCACGTCACGCCTTCTTTGTTTTTTCTTGCAGGAACTTACATTGCACTTATAAATACATGCCATGGAATGTCGTAAAATAAGGCTGTTATGAATACAGTACATATGTACATATTCACTGATCGAGAATAGTAGGCAGCATTCGCGCCCACTAAAATATATTCAGGAATTTACAACTTGTAGACTTAAACCTAAACAAATTTAATTATATAATAAGTTATAATGGAAAGACAATGATTTATTAATATATTTTTGATTTCAATTTCATGGTGCTCTCCCCTCACCGTTTCTTAAGTGCTACTCATCTCATGGATTTGTTAATTAATTGAACACTACAAACACTACACTGATGAGCGCTCCGACAATCATCCGAGTTGGATTTATATAAAAACAGTTTATATTAGCAGTTCGAATATGGTTTGCTAAGATCCTTCTGGAAGTTTAACCTTTTAGAGTGTTGCATACTATTGTGTTAATCGTAGAAATAGATATATTTTTACTGATATGCGACTATCAATAATTCTTTTAAATCTATTAAATACCCTATTTCCATTGAACCCCTTTGCGGGAATAAGTTTATTGACTACACCACTGCCTGCAACATTCATATGTGCATTTGTATGATGCAAATTAACGGTGAATTATTCTTCTTGCCTGCTTCTCATCGGCCCTGATCAGCGGTCATGTCTTAGCATCGTTTACGAAGAATCCATGGTTTCAACACGAACTTTACGTGCAACAACATATAAAAGAAAAAGCCAACATAAGAGGACAAAAGAAAAATAATAATAAGCAACCAAACATGATCATAAAAATTAATTAAGTATAAAGACAACAATTACAAAATGAAAAAAGCCAAATAGAGAAACAGAACAAAAATCGAATACAAAACGGGTCAACGCAGCGTGTGGCCTACTTTGGAAATTGGCATAAAAAAGCTAGGAAGATGAAGACGAAGACGAAGAAGAAGCAACAGTAAACGAACTTCATGCGCAAGTGAGAGGTTTAAAAGAGGCTAAGGCGGAAGCTGCAGATCATTAAAAATCATTATGAAATCTACTTTTTAGGAAAGCGGTAATAAACGTGACTAACCTTTTCGTTGATTTCGTTCGTTACAAGTATGCATTTATATTGACATAAGAAAAACCATAAACAATTAAACACGCAGCGCTGGCGATGACGTATTTTAACAAATCAACTTATTTTAACGCTGTAAGCTGGGTAGTTAACGGAAGAGATCAGACAGGAAGAGAGCGAGAGAGAGGGAGCAAGACTGTCATGGCTTGTGGGGTGATGTATGATGATTTCCTCATTTCACAATTGAAACATCACGTTGAAAATGGCAAATTGCTGAGCATGAGAATAAATATGAAAAAATGACAATTTTTTTTCTATTTTTTTTTTCTTATTGTAGCGCCTAATAACTCAGGCACGACATACATACCTACATATTTGCGTAATTGCAATGCATTGGTCATCGATATAATAAATAATCGATACATCGATTGATCGATGCCTACGTTCGTACCTTTGACCGATTACACGCATTACGTGAATTGCAATTGGATGCGAAGTGTATTGCGGAATTGGAATGCATTTTTTTTTCGCTTTTCTTCCACTTCAACGACTCCGTTGTCGACTGCTTTAAGTGAAATTTAATACAAGCCCAAAAGATAATGGCAAATAATTTCCTGAACCAAAAATGTTGATCGTTTCGCATTTCACTTAATTACAATTTTCTTTCTTTCCTTTTTTACATTTTCAATTTGTTTCATTATACATACATATCTTTGTGTTGAAAATGATCGAAATCTTACGACTTTTCATTATTGTCCTATATTCTTGTTTTTCAATATTTAAATTGATTTTGAAATTTAAAATTTTATATTTTGTTACAAACCTTCCAATTTGATTTTCCATTTGCTGCATTTGACGTTGTTGTTGCCGTTGTTGTTGTATGTTTAACAAATATGTTGTTGTTGTCGATATCATTTTTGTTGTTGTTGTTATGACAGCTACTGTTACCATTTGCCACGCCTTGTAACGCTTCAGTTTCAGCGCGTGATTTTTTAATCTAGAAAAAAGACAGAAAATGTTTGTAAATTTTCTCATTTGTTTTTGTTGCTGTTTATATAAATTTAATTTTTTTTTTACTGAATAAGACTTTTTGCATTTGATCAATGTTGAACATAAAGTCTAGTTCTCCGATTAGCAAATATCAAACGGGTTTTCTTTTCTGAACGTTAAACCATTTTTTAATAGCTTTATTGACGCTAATACTGTTGATGTGGTTGTCGTTGTTTTTGTATCTTATTAGGGCAAGCAAACACAATCAATCTCATTTTCACTACGTGAAGAACATAAAAACTTCTTCGAAAACTTCCTCACAACTTAAAAAGCAATAGCTCCAATTGGATTTTAATATGCCAAGCAGAATTTCGAGAAAAAACGAAAGAAAAAAATAAGAAATTAAAATGGGTGTAGCGTTTAAGAAGAAGGCTATGGGAACACGAAGAAGAAAAAGAAGTTGATGATAGCCGATGGTAAGGCCGATAGGTGGTGTGATGCGATGAGCAGGGTTGAGAGGATCAGACAAAGCCATTATTAGCGCTGACTAATGTAACGCTGTAAAATGAAAGAAGAGGTAAGCAAACAAATAAGCAAAATGCTCTAATTTTGAAAATATTTTTCACATTATTATTGTTGCGTCTTTACAAAAATTTCGCATGGTCACGACAAAAGAAAGAAGTCAGAAAATAAGTATGAAAGACATAAAAATAAACACAGCCACGCAAGGTGAGGAAACTACCACAAAAACAATAAGAACTGAAAGTTATGAGTTTCTATATTTGCATCTGTGGTTGCCATTTTAAGTAAATTAACATAAGAAATCACAAAATAAAAAATTAAATAAATATGCAGAAAAAAACGCTGACATAGCTGCGTTGCTGGCGCTGACACTGTCAGACGTCTCCGCCCCATTGGCAACATTTTAAGCAAAGTGAGCAGAATCAAAAACAAAAACAGCATTAGCAGCAGTAGAAGCAGATGGTACAGTAGAAGAAGAGCTATACCGAGCCCAAAAGAAAGTTGGCTGTTACCTTCGCCACAGTCACATTCGTAATCACTCAAAAACCACTCACTACTCACAACACACAACCAAACGCAGTGCTATTCTAAACGCGCGCAATCCCGCTCACGGTCTTTTTATGTTGAAGGTGAATTTTCTTCTTTGTTTATTTCTTCTCTTACATTTTTTACTGCTGGCCATTTTTATATATGCTTTATGCTTAACTTTTATTTTCTATTCTGTAGAATTTAATTTTATTTACTTTGATGCTGTTAAATTTTTCTTGTTTTGGCGAATGATTTTTTGTTTGCATTTTGATTAATTTACTTCTTTATTTTTTATTATTATTTGTGTTTGTTTATTTATTTCGTGAACGCTTCTGGTGCGTCGCACGACATGAAACAAGTTTGAGAGCAAACACTTTCATTTCAAACAAGTTGCAAGAAATTGCATGCGCTGAGATGCGCCAAGCGACAAAGAAAAAAAGACATTAAAAAATATAAAGAAAAAAGAAATCAAGGCAAAGCGCGGAAAGCAAAAAATATATGCGAGTGGAACCTTGACAATTCGCGACATGTTTTTCCAGTCAATTTGAATTTTTTTATTGACGCCGATTTTCTTTTTTTTTTAGTTTTGCTTTTTCCATTGCATTTTCCAATGGGCAATCGGCAGTAGATTTTCCATTTCATTTGATTTGCAGCTGCACATGTGATTTTGAGTGTGTGTGTATTATTGATCATCATCAAAACAAGATACAACAATAGGCAATAGGTTGCAATTCACCCGATCGCTTGCGCGCTCACGTTTCGTGTCAATGAAAGATTCGCTTTCGCTGCAACTAAAATAAAATAAATAAATATTAAGACAAAAACAACAAATGACAAATAGCAAGAAACACAATTAAAAGAAATTCGCTTTTGTCATTGTAGTATTGTTGTTGTCTTTCAAATCCTGTCGCGTCTTCTGCAACAACTTTTGTCCATACCTGCTGCATCAAATGCAATGACACTTTGCAACAAAAGCCTGTTGTTGCCATTATTGTTGTCATTGTTCGATTTTCATTGTTGTTTCGCTACATGCACCCACAGGCACTCATCGCAAGTTTGTCGCTTGAGTCTTTCGTTTTAAACGCTTTACGAATGTTTAGCCACAATTGCCTGCATATTTTTTGGCTGCCATTTTTACTTTCTATAAAGGAAAATTCGCAAAAATAAAAAATATATACATATATAATGAAAAATTGTCACTAAGAAAACAGCTGCCTTTGCAGAAAAAAAAAATGTTTTTTTTTTGGACGATTTCACCCTGAAAGCACATCAAGCTGGAATGCCTTTGGATGTCTTAAACGACTTTGTTTGTGTCTAACAAGAAGTCCCCATCGAATCTAAAATTTAACGGAGAAAATCAACGTGTCATTTAGTATGTGTTTGGCACCCATTGAAAACAGCATACATTTCCCATAACCCATCGAATAGCATATTAAACCATCAGTTAAGCGAAGAAAAGGCTTCAGAGCATAGGGTTATGTCGTCATTATCATTGTCGACAACATTATTATTAAGTATGGTAATTATCATTATTGTCATTTGAAAAAAATGTCATTGACATTTTTAGCAAACACTACCACTGTCATGATCATCAACATCATAACATTAACCACTGCTAACATCATCATTGAGCATCTTCAACACTGTCATCAGTGTTGGAAGTCAAACGTAACGATTTAATTGGGCTGTCTGCAATCAAATTCAAGTAGCGAAAGTTTGACCCGCCTCGATTCGCCTTGATTTGTGTGCCAATTGAAAAAAACAAACCCAAATAAAAAAATGATAGTCAAGCTTCTTACTAATTTTAGCGTAGTGACTCATGAGTGCAGCTATAGTGCCACGCCCACTTAAAAAAGAATAAATGCCACGCTTGCATATTAAACCTGCAACAGCAGCAGACGTGACTAAATGAGCAACCGAACCCGACCTAAAGCGGCTTGCTTTGCTTGCCCGAAGTCGCGGGTTTAGCTGCTTTACATTTTTTGTCCGTTTTGATTTTTTTGGGTGCGTTCTAAGCACACACACACACACACACACACACAAGAAAAAACACGTAGTTAGAAATTTATGTACAATGTGTGGCCGCCCAATGTTGATTTGTGTCACCTACACATGCGTTCCGTTGTCATCTTCTTCGTCATCGTCGACGTCGTCTTCATTTGTGTTGCCATTTTTGTCGTTCTTTTCTTGCTGGCTTGTTGAACGAAGTGAAATTTGTACTAAAAATTGATTTATTAATTTTTTTTACTTCAGCCCCTGTAAGATAAACGCATAAAATTGATTTTTTGGTCAAATGACATAATAATTTTTGAATTAGAAAAAATTCAACTAAAGTTAGAATTAAAATGTCAATTTTTTTCTCGTTTAATTTCCTGTATACAAAAATAGCAAGCACAACAACAGCTATAAAGCTTTTTTGCCTTCACTAATTTTTAATTTAAGAGTTAAACTACAAAAATCACACTTAATCATTAATCACTGTTTAACTTCAGCGTGCATCACATTTAACAATCTTACTAAGGTGGTAGTGGGATTTAAGAATTTTTCCTTAAAATTTAAACAATTTTTTATTGGCCCCGGCAAATGTTGTTCTGCTCTCTCTTGTATGTGGTGAGATCAAAGAGTATACTCTTTGGGTATACTTTATTATTATTAATGATGTATACTCTTGGAGAGTAAACAGCGAATGAAAAATGTTGTGCTTACTGCCTTCTCTCTCTTGTCCCAATCACAGTGAAAATCATATACAAGAAATAACACAACGAAGAACGTAATACTTTTGTGCGTGCTCAACAGAGAGTATAGGTTTGTACTTTTTGCAAGCAACTCACAAACACAAAAATTAACGTAAGATAACACGTACGAAACTGTTTGTGCTTGTGCCTGCAGTGGGTTTGCAAAAAGTTAATACTAAAAAAAACACATTTTTCTTTAAAATATCAAAAAATTAAGTGCGCCAGTATCTTCTATACCGCAAATATGTTGTTTAAAAAAAATATTAAAAACGGTTTATTATAGCGTAAGAAAGGCGTTACATACAGATTTCATACAATCAATTTTATATAATAGTATAGAAGAGACACTCAAAGAACGTGTGGGACTGAAACTCAAAGAATGAATAAAATTTTGAATCAAAAAAGGTCAAAAATATAGGGTAGAATTATATACAGTTGCTGTTTTTATAGTACCCGGCATGCGTTGCTGTGGGTCACCATTTGCACTTAACCAGACTGAGCCACATCAAGGAGTGGGCCTCACTACTCAACACTTAAGTTATTATTAAAACACAAAAACACAAAAAATTTTATTTTAAAAACTTTTTTTTCTTAACTTTGCTAAATAAATATATGGCTAATCGTAAAGAAGCGATATTGAAGTAAAATACCGTTGAAAGTTTAGGTAACATTTTTTAAATTCTACGAACTGTCGATGAGGTTCCTACTAAAGCTATTGTTGGAAAATAGTCATGTGAAAAATACTTATCAGCAGAGTACCTCAAGAATTTTGTATTAATATTTCATTGATTTCGGTATTTAAAAAATATTTTTGTCTATATAAAAATATGCGGAGAAACCAAGGCAACGCTATTTCAAAATGTAAAGAAATCATTTGGAACAGAAGAACATA
Organism: Cacoxenus indagator; assembly: GCA_035041755.1. Taxonomy (NCBI): domain Eukaryota; kingdom Metazoa; phylum Arthropoda; class Insecta; order Diptera; family Drosophilidae; genus Cacoxenus; species Cacoxenus indagator. The sequence continues at coordinate 206,307 of JAWNKX010000032.1, read as the reverse complement.
ACATTTACATATGTATAGACCGTGTGATGCTAGCAGAATAAAGTGAATTGTATATATTTTTTTGTTTTTGGTGTTTCTAGTTATTGTATTACTTTTTCAGCTCTTTGTCAACAAACAAAACTCGGTCAATTTATTTATTTATTTTTTTGCTTTAGTCGGCTTTACTTATTCGCCACTGTGGGCGTTGACAACGAGTTGCGAGTGCGAGTCCAAGGCTGTATTTGCAAAGCAGCACTGATGAAAAAACAATACCACAGCAACAACAATCACAATAATAATAATATAAAAAAACAACAATTCCAAAGTAAAGGGCATTCAATCCGACTTAGGGAATTCTGGTAAGGAAAACAAATTAAGTTGTAAAGCAGCTGGGACAACGCGAACACGACAGCGGTGATGGTAAAACAGCAGCTACAACAACAAATGCAGCTAAAATCAGCGGACAGTAGAAATATAAAGGCCGATAAATTAAACAACAACCACAAAAGCAACAACAAACTATGTAATTGTGCTACTTTCTTTGCTTTTGCTATTTGCTCGTTTGTTTTTCGTATTGTTGTTGTTATTTGGCATCAGAAAATCTGAGTAAAAAAAGAAAAAAAAGGAAAAATATACCGGTACGTCCGTACACATTGCAATTTGATACCCTACACGCTGCAAATTTACTATAAATCTCCTTATATAAAGAATGATTTAGACGTAGGTATATAATATATATATAAAGATTCCTATAAATCGATCTATGCTTATGGATTCAAACTGTGGCTTGGAGGCCTCGAATTATGTGATACAAACTTCATAAAAAAGTTCATAAAACTCCGCATTCCGTGAAGAGAGTTAAAAAGTAACGAAGTCAAGATATTAAACAAGTTAAAAAACCCAAGCTTTGAACGTGAAATGGGAAACGAAGAATGTGCAGAGTACCTAGGGCGGGTGGTGTGGAGTGCGCCACAAAGAGCAGGAGAAATAAAGGCTTGTATGAATTTTCTCGTCGTTTTTATATTTTTATTTAAATAAAATATTTATTTAAATATTTATTTAAATAAAATCAATTAGTTTCAATGATAGTTGACAGTTTTGTGGACAATTAAACAAACAAGAAAAAGAGGAATAGCAATAAAGAAATGTGGGAAGATAAAACAAACCAAAAAATAAATGAGAGACTTAGGAAACAAACTTGGGCAATACCACAGCGGCTCTTTCTTCTTTTTTTTGCCTTTTGCTTTATCAAGTTAAGTAGATTTTTATTAGACGAGGACAGCGTCAGTCATATCACCGACAGCAACAGTGTGAAAACCGCAGAGAGAGCGAGAGAAAGAGAGAGAGTGATAGGGAAAAAGAGAGAAAGAGAGAAACAGGGAGAAAGACAGAGAGAAACAGGGCAGGTAGACATAGAAGAAAGAAAATAAGCGACGAATGCATTTCGCACAGAAGAGAAAGCGACAAAATGAATGCAGCGAAAAAGCAACGAAAAAGGCGTAGCAGAACACAACAAGCGACGTGAGCAGGGGAACTGTGTAAAAGTTCTTTATTGTTGTTGTTTTTGGTGGCATGTGAAATTTCAAGCAGACAAAGACGAATCAAATAATCGATGCCATTTGATTATCATATGATAATCAACAATCGAAACTTTGTTGTTGTTGTCAGCCGTCGGAAAGTTATTGGTGATTGATTGGTGCTATTTCGTTAAAAAGGTTCGGTTTGCGCCACCTTTGCAGGTTAAGAAATGCCAACACAAAGGTTGGCTGAAAATATTTAATTGAAAGTACCGTTGAATTATATCTATAATTTATGTAACTGATATTCCGGCGGGAGTATCTTATCCGAGAATTGATAACCCTTAACCGAAAATGTTACGCCATGAGAATAGAACGAGCTTTTATTTGTTGTTGTTGTTGTTGTTGTTATGCTGTTGTAACAACTTTTCGTGAAATCAATATGCTGCAGTGAGTAAACATTTTGAGCTGACTGTAAGCTGATCAGTTCCGCAACGACGACCCCAAAATTTACCTTCTCTTCTTGTCGTTTATGTCATCAAAAGGAGTTAGTATATGAGCATAGCATTCTCGGCCACAGCATATTTCTCTAAATCAATTGCGGGACGAAGAACTGTTTGTTATTGTTGTTGTTGTTATCATTTTCGCTATTGCCTCTAGTTACTGTTGCGGGCGCGAAAAACCTGATTTGCGAGCAAATAAATCGAGCTAGACCAAAGTTTATAAACAACTTGTACAATACTCGTAGTTTATTTGTCTCTATTGTGGTGGTTGTTGTTGTTCTTACTGTTGTCTTGTGGCATTTTGCGAAAATGGCACCTCAACTATTGCTTGCTCTTGCTTTTTTTTTGCATTCACAGTTTCTTCGCTGCTTCACGCTGCGACGCAAAGTGAAGTCATGAAATCCCAACCTGTTGCACGTTCGCACCACTTCAAAAATGTTGCTATTGTTGTTGTCAATTTCGTTGTTGCTTTAACAAAACATAAAATACACAATGACAAAGGAAACCACCTTAAAGCAAAGTACTAAACAACATTACAACATAGCCGACTCATGTGAGAAAGCTACAATGTGAATTTCGGCCTTAAAATTGAAGACAGAGGATTTTAAAAAGGAAAAGATTATCGGAAAATATTTGATATGGCATACAGTTAAGTTCTTATTTAGCTCATTTCTAAATACACCATCATCCTCATTTCCGGACACCAAATCTTAGCCTGTCGAACAATGAAGCGAAAGGTTCGAATAAAATTTGTGAAAAATATTCTTGAAAACACATAACATTCTTACATTCCTATAAATATATAGTATTGCTCTTGAAACTATATCACATCTAAATTAATCTTGTTACAAGTGGAATCCAGATTGTGGAATCCAAACAAGCCTTGCGTTTCCTTTGCGTAATCTACAACAATTTCCATGGTTTGGAAGGTGGCTGACTGTGAGTGCCCATTCAAGAGAAAATAAAAAATAATGAAACAGAGATTTCAGTATATATCTATATATATATAAGATTGTTTGTGCATTTGTTAGAAACGTGTTTCTCCGCATCCATAAGGGCTATCGAGATCAAATTATTACTTTGGGCTCTGTTTTCATCTCGTCTCGGTTTTCATTTTGGGCTCGGTAGGTGACCTGGGTAGGAGTTATTCCGATTATTCAGATTTACGTTTAAAAAAACTAACTGAGACGTACACAGAGTAGGCACAGAGTTATCAAACAAACTTTATAGATTCTTCAGAATTGCTTCAAAGTAAAGGCAGTCTGTTCTGTTTTCTGATGCGAATTGTAAGTAACTTACGCCCCTTTTATTACCATATTGATATCAAGAGTTTTGTCATTCAACATTCACTAACACATTTTTAAATTCTATATATAAATACAAATATATATATATATGTATACATAGATTATACGTAAAATAAAAATTTCTGAAAAAACGTTTGCCACGTCTAACTATTGTATACATACATAATTTTTTAAGTGGGAAAAAGTATCAGATTGAAAAAAAAAATATATGAATAAAAACTCGTGGCAGCTACCACACGAGCACAACCACGAATCCATAGGGCACAATATTCGCATGATTGTGCGATTAAATGCTGGGGGGAAAAATAAAGAAAAAAATACAAAATGCCACATGCCACAACTTAAATAACAAAGATTTAATGTCTTCGACAAACACACACACACCATTCACACAAACACAGCAAACCAATCTCCGAAACTATTTGGGGAACGAAAAAATGTAAGTCTGAGTGATTGACAGACTGACTGAGTGGATAATTGAAAGTAGCACTTCTTGATGAACAAGTTTTGCTAAAAAGATGGGATTTCTTGCTCAATAGTTTTGTTTATTTTGCCAACGACAAATTTCAGCATCGGCACCGTCTCACCTTCCACTTTTTCCTCTTCGAAACAGTAGTTTTTCTGCAGCAAGTCGGAAATTTATGTCTGTTTATCCAAGCCCTTTTGCAATACGACACGAGGCCTACTCTAAAGTACAATAACACCAATTGTAACAATGATAACAACAACAACAACAAAATCACAGAAATTTACAGGTGAAACCTTGGAGCAGAATTTGTTGTTATTTTTGTTGTTGCTGTTGATTTTTTACTCCGTTTGCATTTGTCTTGTTATTATGAATTTGCTTTTCCTTTTGAAATCCCTTGTAAAATAGAAAAGCAACAAAAAAAAAACAAGAAATAAACAATAACAACTAAAATAAGCCCAAGAAATTTTTCATTTTGTTTTTGTAATTTTTCTTTCTCTTTTTTTAATTTGTTTTTATTATCATAATTTTTTTTATATTTAATATTTTTTTGATAATAAAACATACTTTTTAATGTTTTAACATTTTTTTGTATCGCCTTCAAAACTGGGGAAAAAAACAACAACAACAACGAAAAATATGCAAAATTTTCATACGTCGAAAATTCACTGAGAAAATGATCATCAACAACAACAACAAGGAAAATAACGTTTTCACTCGCTGTGCTTGAAAACTTATTGAAAGATTGTCTGTCCTACTTGCTGTGTGCCTGTCCATATGTCAGTATGCATATCCATTAAAGAGCGCACATGTACATATTTTTTCTTTATGCATGAATTTAAATGGCAAGGAAAACGACAGCAACAACAAGAACAACAAAACGCAATCATAAAAACGCACACAACAAAAAACACGAAAAAAGGAATGCGCCACAAAACTTTTGATTTCTTTTGAAATCGTGGGTAAAAATACCAAAAAAAAAAACAACCTCAGCAGCAACCACATAAAAGCTCCAAACCCATAGTAATCACCATCTCAGTCGACGTCACTGTCGCTGCCCTCTTTGGCGACGGCGCTCTTGTTTAACGGGTCGCACTTTCACTGCCGACGACGACCGGCAATGGTGATATTTGTTGTCGTTTGTTGTTGTTATAGTCGCTTCTCCTTCTACTTTTTCTTCACCTTATGCTTCTGCAGCTGCTTTTGTTGCTGCGACTACTCACCTCTGGCGTATTCATTAAAAAAATTCAATCATAAAAAGAAATAAAAACAATAAAGCGAAACAAGAAGGTAACTTTTATATTAGCATATATATATATATATATATATATATATATATATATCATTACGTTATTCCTACTGTCGTTCCACCATCTTCGACCCCTGCACTTTCTTGTATTTTTTATTTTATTTGTTTACTCGAGTAAAACCAAATATAGCAATGCCAAGGCAAAGGCGTGGCCACGCCCTCTTAATGCTGCCTATAACTGTTTCTTCTTATTATTTTAACTATCTGCTGCTTCTTATATGTACCTCATCTTCGTCTTCTTCGCTTCAACTCCGCATCATTTTAAAATCGTTGAATCTAAAAATCACTCGTCTCATTGTTGCTGTCGCTCGTACTAACTTTCTAATTGAGTAAAATAACACGAAATCAAATTGAATTGATTCTAGTATGTCTTTCCCTCGAAAAATGCTCCAAAAATGCAATAACGACAAATACAGTTGCATAACACGTTATCGATGCTGTTATTGTCGTTGCAACAATATGTTTAACTCTATTAATAAATGTATTAATTGTTGATGGATTAACAGAAGAAAACGATTATTTTGAATGAGTTCGCATGCTGCAAGCATTCCCAGTTGCAACTAAAAATGGTTGCTTTCGATCGCTCGCCAAATGAGTAAAGCTGATGCAATTGGACAAAAAATCGATTTATAATCAGGAATTGGTAATGGAAAAACAATTGTCGCAAGGAAAGGTTTGCCTCAGCTATGCTGGAGTAGTAATACCCTTCACGCACGAAGGGCCTACAATTTAAACAAAGATTTGAGCGTCTTAGATTTAATGACAGTAATTTTAGTTTTGGGAACAGAAAGTTCAAATTTATTGTAAGACAAAATATGTATCCTGGAAATGAGTTAGACGGCCTCAGCCACCACGGGAGTCTCGCTTCAGGGGGAAAATCTTATTAGAATCTAATTCAGACTATGGCAAAGGTAAGCGAGAAAAAATTGGTTTCTTTTTTTTCTAGTTATTACTTTTATCTCACTAAAAGCAAAAAGAAAGAAATGCCCAAAATCTTTCTTTGAAAATCTTATTAGTTATATAACAGTGCAAAAAAAAAAACAATAAAAGAAGGCAGCATAAAAAGTCCCAAATGCAGAGTGCACCCTACATAAAAACATGCCCTAATTGGATTTGTCATTATGATCTGCGAGTGTAACAAACAGAAAAAAAACAAGTTTAATAACAACAACAACAAATCGTTTCATTTATAACACCCAATGACTTTCACAAAAAAAAGAAATAATAATAATAGTAATTAAATTAGATAAAAAGTATGTGAAATACATATAAAAATTATGCGTGCATAAATGTAGGGTGTCAAAGTGAGTGAGTGTTGATTACGCACCTTGCTGTTACTGCAGTAGTATATATCAGACATTTTGAGTGAGCAGTTGGAATAACCCTTTAGTCCTTTTATGAATACTGGCTGCCTAATTAAGATGAATCCTTTAGATTTTTGCCTGCTTCAGCGTTTGTCCGATAACATTTATTTGTCACACATTTGTACGCTCAAATGTGCACCAATTAATGGACGAGTGTAGTTAGTGGAATTACGCAGGAGCGTCACGCCGACACCAAGGCGCACGCTGCGGTCACTTTGATTGTCGTGTGAGATTTATGGATTTTGTTTTTTTTTTCTTTCAATTTTTTTTATTTTATTATATTGATTTTTTTTTTTGGGTGTGTTGTAAAATATTTCGGGTTTTTTTTTTAATCTTTTGTTGTTATGACAAAGGATGCATACACTTAAGATGCACTTCACGCTTCGTCTTGCAGAATAGCGTGCGGTCAGTGCAAAATTCTTGATAACAAGAAGTGCTAATATATATATATATATTTTTTCTTTTTTATAAATAAATACAACGCGAAAAAAATAACACCGCAAATGCGCACACGCAGTCACACCTTTCACAAATGGTGTTTAGAGGCTTTGGGCGGGTGGCTATTCGAATTCGAATGTAAACCACTTGAGACGGTTTGTGTGGTTCGGCTCTGCGATTTGAGTGCGCCGTTCACGTGCGATTCGTTCGAAAGTTGTTAACGAACTGAAAGCCGCAAGCAACTTCTTCAGCACGAGAGCGGGCGATTCTTTGAATGGAGCAAGCAACTCGTCAGACAACAAAACCAACTCGCAACGAAAGTTGTTCGATTCAAGTCGGATCTTTGAATGCTTCGCACGCCTGCTGCCTTTTGTCGACCAGTTTTCATTGCACTTTTAAGCTAGCTCCAGACATTGTAAGTAGTTTGTTGGCTTAAATAAAGTGTTCGTGGTGGTCGCAATTTTGATACCGATTGCAGAGATAATGGCGGTGCAACATAACCGGCACGCAGCGTTGCACATTCGTGCAAGTGTTGTCGTTTGAATTTTAAGCTGGGCAAAAAAACAACAGCAACCACCGCAACAATTGCAACATTTGGCATGTGGACAAGCTAAAGAAAACAAAAATCATAGAAATATTTTTTAAGAAAATCGCGTTTCCATTTGAGAAATACGAAATGAATGAAATCTCATAAGCCACTCACAACTTCTTTTACTGCTCACAATCGCCATTTTTCAAAGTTTATATTTTGCAAATTTATTTTGTTGCTGTCACAATTTGTTTGTTTATCCTAATTAAATGTAAACTATAGGCACACGCGGAATTAAAGACATTATCTACTCACCAAATCAATACGAAATAATGCTACAGTTCCCCAAGTTACCGCCTTTATTTTGATGCGTGCATAACTCAGCTGAGCGCGACAGCTGTTCGTAGCATGAATAATGTAGTGTGCAAAACCGTACGAAAAAAGGGGTGCTTACATGTTGCGATTTAATTTATTATATACATAATAATTTATAATATACATTATCCGATTTTCCGTGATGCTCGGGACAGGGCTCATTTCGGGTAATTGAAAATCCGTTTAAAAAAAGTTACTTTAATTTGTTTTTAACATATGCATATGTTATTCTATTCAATGAATATTTGTTTAAACTGTTCGTTTTTTTAACTGTTTCGTCTGCTTTTCCTCTTCACCTTGATGTTCGTTTTCACGATAAACGACATACATCATATTCAATGTCCTATTGTTTGGTTTTTAAGTTTAATTTTGCATTTGAAGTGACGCAACATTTTTTATCCCAAAGTTTATATATCATGGAATGCTTAAAAAACATCAGGCTTAAAGACCCCAATTGGTAACTGCACGCGAATGAACTTCCGTGAAACTCAATCTATTACGGAAATGTTGGAAAATCTTCTATGCAATGAGGTTTGGAAATCTGAAGCTGACCACCGTTTCAGATTACCGCTAAGCCAATTATGTGATAATTTTGCTGACCCTATTTTGGTTAACTTCTTGGTTAATATAGCCAAGGGAGAATTTATTGACTGGATAGAGGATGATGTTGTTGAAACTCATTATGAAAGCACAGAAGAACACAATGAAAATGAAGAGGAAGCGATCATACTGAGCAAGTACTGAAACTGAGAGATTCATAGGCGCTATTATCATTTAACAAATGTATTAAGTCTGCTGAGCAAAGTAATTTCTCCGCAATAGACATCACAAAATTGCAAAAATTTAGAGAACTTGTTCTTGACAACAAAAACGAAGCAACTAAACAAGTAACACTTGATATATACATTTTAAAATAGCAAGAAACATATTCTTTTGTATACAATTATTTCTCTTCATTAAAAATGATTTTTTCTTTTAGTTTATTGTATATATATTAAGGTAAATGCAAATAAAAACGTATATCTAGTTAGTTTCATTAATTTTTAGGAAAGGCTCAGTAAATCGGAAAATTCAATAACTGGTTTACCTCTTTGCACTAATTGTCCGGATTACCGATCCGCTACTGTATATATAATTACATATATATAATTTATATCTATTAGCCTATAAAATTTTAGCGTTTTTCTAAACATTCCAACTTTAAATGATACTCGTAGTGATTACCAACGGATCACGTTGATTGATGCATGTATCAACAAAATCAAACAATCTGGCAACGTGTTTGCGAACAATACTCAGCTTTCTCTGTCTTTTATCAGTATCAACGTCTTCTTCGCTGCTCTGGATTTTGTTTTTTTTTTTGCTTTTTTGACAGCACATTTAATCGCAGTAAACACAACCAATTGAGTCAGTCTGTTATAAATACTGTCGAGGTAACAACAATTACGGGAAGGGAAACTACATAAATACGGAAAGGAGCATTTCTACTTTTTGTATATAAGAAAATTCAAGGCACTTCTGCTCGCGCTGGTAAATATTTTTTTCGCATACATTAATAAGTTGTTACATTTCAACATTTTTGAACAGTTGCTTGTCCTTTTTGTTGTGAATATTGGCGAATAAAAAACTTCGGCGTTGGTGCCAGACCAGCCATCAGCCGCAGCACCCGCAAAAACACAGTGGGTCCGTAGAAGAATAGATAATTTAGCAAAGTAGAGCAGCCGATCGCCGTGTGGTTAGATAATCGCAGCAAGGTGAGTGTGTGTCGTGGATGTGACAACACGAAAATTTGCATAATTTACAATTTTTTTATCAGTTATTTTTTTTTTTTGCATATTCAATTTTTTCAATTTGTACGGAACGGTAATTTATGTCTATGTTCATGTGTGTGTATGGGTGTGTAAGAAAGGGTGTCACTCCTTATTGGAAAAATCGATTAGTACTGCGAAAAATGCATTTGCAGTGAAATGCACATAAACAACAAGAAGATTTCACCACCCATCCTGCCTTGTCAGCACGCACGTGTGTATATGTATGTCCCATATTCCCGGCGCTGACGATTCGCATAAATTTTCAACCTAGTTTTGTTTACGCGCTTTTTTCTGTCTTCTTTTATCAGCTTTAATGTCGATGATATTCCGTGCAACAACGCAATCAACTATCAACAACGACTACTTGCTTTCGCTGTTTTAAAAATAATTTACAATCTATAGTGCCACGCCCCACATCATCGCCACTGTCGTCGTTAACATAATCTGTATATTAATGTACTTATGTGTATCAGCCATGTTTATCAGTAGGTGTCGTTAACTTATCGCAAGCGATTCCATTGTGGTCTGATGCTGTTCTGTTATTGTTGTTGAGAGTCGCGTAGTTCCGACACGATTTCATGAGCACTAAACGAAATTGATTGCTTCTGCCTTCTGTTGACCATCATCCAACAGAATTCAAGTGTTTTCGTCAAACTGGATCATCATCATCATTAGACAGAATTCAAGCGTTTTTCTACAGTTTCCCCATTAACATCGCGATTCGCACAAGAAGCTTTTGTCCAACTTAAATCATTTCAGTCCATTTTCCATGTACAGTCGCCAATTATCACCAAGTTTTTTCACTGCGTGGTTCCTTTAGAGGCCTTGCTAAAAAAGTCAGCACTGAAGCGAAATGTCTTTATTTTTAAACTGTATGAAAAATAAAAGAAAGTACACAAATTCGTGCAAAAACATTTTCCGCTATCCACTGCCCTCTTGCCTAGAAATATGCCAAGATATATATGATTTTATGTGGATATACCGGTATACAGATGCAGACGTAGTTCGTAACAAACTCGTATAGCTCGATGTGCTCCTGTCAATCAAAGCAAAAATATTTCGTTGTGTTGCTGTTTTAGCTGTAGGTGGTTTTGTTGAAAGAACATCAAAGCGAATGCGGTCAGATCACACCGATATGGTTTATGTAAAATGAGTTGTCCGATAACCCATGGATTCTGCGTACTTGTGTGTGTTTGGATTCGTATGGATGTATAAGTTATTTCATATTAGCCCCAATGACGTCACTGATAAAGAAGATCGGACTTCAATCTTTATTACATTTGTTTTTTGTATTTGTGCGATAAACCGATGTAAATGTTACGATTACATTCCGATAATAACTTGTCACATAATTAGTGTTCCGTGGAACAAGGACTTGGATGTATTAAAGAGGTCCCAATTTTAAAACGATATACGAATTTTTTGACTGAATCGGTCAAAGTCTCCACGTATAAGATTTGGCCAACCTTTTTTTATTTATTTTCTATTTTAATAGAACTTCCAAGTTCTGCTATTCAAATGTGCCGCTACTCTGGCAAAAATGCTGGCAATTGTTATCGATAATAACGAAAGCTGGTTCGCGCCACCGCTACAAAAGCTTTTCTATAAGCGTGCAGTTTTTTTGGTATATCAATTGCAGTGGAACTGTTACGGATTTAGAAGCCGTGGTTAGCGGTTCGTGTCGCTAATCTCTGTGACCCCTAGCGGCGTTAATTAGAAAATATTTGCGCGAAATACGGCTTCTTGACTTTCAACATAACATGTGATAAGTGCAATACAACGTAAATGAGTCGATTACGGAAAACCGGTTATAACTTGAAACGCTCCCAATCCACTACTCAACTGTGTTACCTTTATTACGCAAATAGAAATTTGAACTTTGTGTGACGCGCTAACCGAGAACACCCATAACGAAACACGTCCATGTGAAGGTCACTAACTGACAAAGAATAAAATAAAAATTATTTTCCAATATACTTACGCTGCATTTTTGTTCTTCAATAATTTTATGTATACATTCTGCTTTTGCTTTCTTTGCAATGAATGCGCACACTCACATTTATTCTCAGTATCCCTCGTACACATACATTTTCATTCTCTTTGCAGTAACTGGCACACAAGAATATCACGCACCTCCAGCAAAGCAAAGCTAAAGCTGAAGAAGCCAAAGCACTGTAAAGCAATAACAGTCACAGCGAATAGCAGCAACAACGCGATAACGACAATAACAATGAGTCGCATTCTGCAACGGATTGCTGACGTTTCCAAGATGTCCGCATCACCAGTAACCAAGGCAGCATCATCCACTCAACCGCAAGTCACCCAACTGCACAGCTACGAGCAATGTCGCCAACAGCAGCCGCAGAAGCAATGTAAACTAACACCAAGCATTGTCATAAAACGCTGGAAATCATTTATACATAACACCAATGCCGGCAGGTCTGCTTGTGCTGGTAGCAGCGTTTGTGGCGTTATTAGTCAAAAGCTACGACCAACATCGCGCCGCAGTCAATTTCAAACTCTGAACACGCAAGGTACGATGGCTAAACGTTAAGCTAACGGAGGAAGCTCATGTAGATTTCGTTGTTTTGTTTGTTCGTTACGTTTCTACAATAGCTATTCCCTAATCTTCTTACCTTTTGTTTCGTGGTTTATCTTTTTTCGTCGTTATTCTCCCCGACATCTGTTTGTAGCATTTTCAACTACCGCCATAACCATCAACTCAACCGACGCCGCAGCCACATCATCGTCATCTTCTGTTGGTTCAAGAAGGAAGCAGCACTATATGAATTTAAAAGCGCCATATTCACAACAACCAAGTCCAAAAATGATGCCTACAAAATGTCTAGAAATGTGGAATATCAATCCCAATTACATTAGTATGGAGTACGCCGTACGTGGACCACTTGTTATACGTGCCGGTGAAATCGAAAAGGAATTGGAAAAGGTGAGTGAAAGAAATAAACAAACCACAGAAAGTGGTCATCATACCAATGCATATGTATGTATGTACTTGCATATGCCCATGCAACACTGTGTATATAAATAATATGCGAACGCTATGGTAAATATGTATTATGTATGTTATGGGATTGCATTTGCCGAAAATTAAAATAAAATAAAATTAATAAATAATAAAACAAAACTTGAAAACAAAGTGTATAAGCGAAAATGTGTAAAAGCAAAACGAAAAAGCAAGATAACAAAAACGGGCTTTTGGTGTATTTCGCGCGCTCTCTTTTTCTTAATTTTTGTTTAATTGTTAATGCATTTTGCATTTTTAATTCATGTCTCAAACGTATTGCGTGCCTTGAATTATCCGAATATAAAAGGCTCTTTCATTTCCGAACCCTTTTTATCTAGTAATATTTCGCGTCCAGATGTAGGTGCCTTATTTAGGTGTGTGTGTGTAATAAAACATTTCCGCATTAATTTTTGTGACTTTAAAATTATCAATAAAGTTTTATGTGAGACTCAACCAAAGCAACAATATATGTATGTGCGTGCATTCTCTCATTCAAGCTTTTACTAACTAAACTTCAGCAGTTTGTTTTTCATTCTTAGTGTCTCTACCAGCATTTTGTTCCTACCTCCATTTGTAAAACATAAAAACTCCTTGTGTGTGTGGTGTGAGTGGCTGCACGCAGGCACTCTCTCTCATTGCTTGTTTGATTTATTTGTTTTATTGAGAGGGAGGGGCAGTTGAAAAAAGATGGACCCTTGTAAACTATTCAAAAACTTGTTGCGCGGCATTCTCAGAAGAGGTTTTATTCTCATTTTTACTGTTTGTAAATTGTAAACTGTTTTCTTGTTTTTAAGGGTTAATTAATTTGAGATGTGTCAGACGATAACAAATCGATAAAAAACAGACTTCATAAAGCTACAATATAGTATATATGGGTGCGTGTGTTGCCACCTCACGTTCTGCTCCACACAGTCAATTGCGTGCTCTACAACAACTTAATTTAAAACCGTATTATAAACAAATAAAAAATTAGTTAGAACATAAAATTATGTTATTTGGTGTTTTGTTAGTTGATGTATGTATACACTATGTATATACATACATACATGGAATATAATTTGAATTTCGGGTAAACATGCGCAGTGCGCACTGATGCCACACACATTTGTGGCTGGTATCACAGGTGGAGGAGACTCGTCTTGTGAACGACATTTTATGTTGCAATTTCGTGATTCCCTGCAGCACCCACCTGCCCAACATATGCAATGGAACATATGCTGCCAACAAGAACAACAACAAAGGGAATGTAGCGTACGTGGAAATGCTTACTCGCTTGCTGCGGCACGTTGACCCTGAAAGCGAATGCCTTTTGGCCACAACAAGATGCGCACATAGGCAGATACAAATGATCCCCTCTTTATTTTTTTTCTCCCATTTTTAATTATTATCATTCGCTTGTCTTCCATAAGTACGCAGTCAGAGATGCTGTTTTGCTTCGCAGCTGAGTAGATACTTTTTCTATTCTCTTTGTTTTTCTGTTACTTTCATTTTATTTTATTGTTTGTATATTATTCCGCTTTTTGCTGGATATTTGCCAAGCATGTTTGACGAACGCTTGTCCACAATCTACAAAGTACAAAACACACACACACGCACACTTTCTATGTCACTTTGATCTGGCGCCGTTTCTGGTTCGTTGATTTCGAAAACATTTGAACTTTATGACTCTCCGTCGTCGTCTCTCGGCTGTCTTCCACGGTCTGTTGTCATGTTTAATGAATTGCATTTGTACGCAAGCATTCCGAACGTTTTTTTGTGTCCTCAATGTTCTCAACAAAGAGTATGCATTCATATAGAGGTTACATTTCTCTCAAAAGCTTGTTGAGCTTTTTTCAAATAAGTAGAAGCTATAAGAATATGTTACTTTTCTGCAATTAAAACCGAAGTAGCAGCGCAGGCCGCTAACTACTGAACTGAAGTAACTAGGCAAACAGAAATATTAGAAGGGGGGTGCCTGTTGTGAAATCGAAGCAAGCAATGTTTCCCCTTCTTGTAGTGTCTTCCACCATTTTGTGTTCTTAGCGCGAATTAGCATGAAAAGGAATTTCTTTATATCACCTTTGTTTTGGTTTTGGTTGTTTGGTTTTAATTGCTGTCACCCGTATAATAAAATACATTATTCGTACGGGCTGTTAGAAATAAAGAAAGAAATAACTCAATAAATAAGTAAATCTGATTTAAAATGTATATTTTGCGCTAGATATATCGAAAAATCGAAGTTGAATACAGCTAATTCTACCTTGACTGCCAGGCAAACAGAAAAAACAGCAACCAACTGCAAGTGTCGCATGTGAAAGCGATATCAAACCAGCTGCGCTACTGCGAATACAGGAAAGAAAGAATTAAATGTTGCCTTTGACCGCCCCACAACAAAGCGTGTGACATTTGTTTTTTTTCTTATTTGCCGAATATAAGGGAAGATAAAGAAAAAAAAATTGCCTGCGTATATGAATATGTATACTTTTTGCGTGCACGCAAACTTGAACTCAACAACGACCATTTGGTACGACAATCGAAAATTGACTTGTTGACTGTGTTGGGAAGTGGGGCGCCTGCGGGAATAAAAATTCCTCTTTTTTGGTACGCTCTCGCAACAACAAAGTCTAAACCAATTGTTTTTGTCTTCATTGTCGATCACAAGGAAAGAAGAGGAAAGAACAAAAAGTAAGGGTGACGAAATTTGCTTTACGTGATTGAGACTCAAACTTTGCGGACTGTGCGTATTTCTCGTACAGTCAAATTTCCAAATCTCGAATCACCATAATGCATAACAAAAGTTCAAATTATGGGGATATTCGAGTTATATAGATTATATATATATATTGATATATATATATATTATATACATATATTGATTTTTCACTATAAACGTACTCAATTCGAGTCATGGAGATATTCGACTTTTAAAAGTTTGACCTATGAAAATTCGACGGTAGTTAGAAAATTTCACTTGGGTTTCTTTGGCTGTTCAATAAATGCACATTCACTGTACTTGCTATTGAAATGGATTCAGTTTTCTGCCACAACCGAAAATTGTCTTCAAGAAGTTGAAGTCAAAAATCAAAACTTGCCATTGTGTGGGTGACCTTGTTGTGTAGGTATAGTGCATGTATGAGATTGTGTTGGTTTTCTTTTTCGCCCTTGGGTGCAAGGTGTGATAATTTTGAGTGTGTTGTGTAGGTATAGTGCGTGTATAAGATTGTATTGGTTTCTTATTGTGTGTATCACTGGGAATATTTTTGTACGATTTTGCTTTGTTTTCATGCCTTCTTTTTTTGCTGGCCGCTTGGTATTTTCATTTCATTCATATAAATGAATATAGGCAAAATACAAGGCAGCCATGCCTCGATTTCGTTTGTTACAGAACAATTTCGTTAATCAAAGAAAACCACACAATTTGCTTAATATTCTTGAACCTTGCAAATAAAAAACATTGAACAAAAAAATCAAAGAAAGAAGACAGTGTTTCTTCTTTTTGTACCTTGATGTAATATGTGATAGAAAAAATGAAAAAGGGGACTTACCGAAATCTGTATGTATATGTATGTTTGTATGCCTGCTTTTGCCATGGTTGCGTTCATTAGATCATTGCTGCACGCAGTGACGCACACATTTTTTACCAGAAGTGAAAATAATATCAAAAAAATCAAATAAATGTAAAAAAATACATTGTCTTTGGAAACTAAAGTTTAAATATTGGAAGGACTTGGGGGCGTATAAGGGAGTCGTTTGGCCCTAGAATATAATGTGACAAAATCTACCATAACCTATATAAAATCGAAGAATGAAACTATATTTGGTGCTGTTTCAAATACTTTCGAGAAAGGAAGATAATTTAATAAATTGGTAATCACTTGACAAATTTGCTAGCCCTACGTAACGATATGATTGTATCACATGTAACAAAACCAACAAAACAAAACAAACAAGTATCACGCAATATGTTAAATTATGAGAAGTAATAATGAAAAGTGGGCCTGGGCGACAAAGTAGAACGCTTTCTTACTATCACCAGCGATAGCAGCAGCCCTGGAATGTACTACAGTTGGTAACAGCAAGACAACAAAGCGACGAAGCAAAGAAAAAGAAAAAATGTACAATACAAAATGTATCTCAAATTCTAATCGAATGGTGAAAGTGATAGGTGTATAGAGTTTTTATGGTGGTGTGCGTGTGTGTACTTGTCTTTTTTATGTGTTTATCGATAAGGCAGCCCCAAGTAGAAATAGCAATAACTTTGGTTTTGTATTTAATGAGCGATCTTTGATGAAATTTGTGCACTGACGCTGTTCTATAACATCTGTGCTATAATTATTAGTAATTTGAAGCTCAAGTTGAACTGCAATGCAAATGCGCCATAAATTCGTTTATAAAATACCCACACACACACACATCACAGAGCGTCTCAATAAAGCCCGAAGTCACATGATATGGAATGATATGATATGATAACAGGTACAGAGATCTGTCAGACACTCATTTCACACTCAGTTATGTTATGTACGAGTACATATGTACCTATGCATGAGATATTTCTCTCTCATTGGGAAGAGTGTTGATCTAATTACAATTGTTTCTACTTCATTCGCAGGGCGTAAAGAAGCCTTTCGAACGAGTTATTCGCGCCAACATTGGCGATTGCCATGCCATGGGACAGCAGCCGATCACCTTTTTGCGTCAGGTAAGAACACATGTTCAAAATAATTGAAACGCTTACTCACTCACGAGTTTGCTTGCGCATATCTTTTATTCACTGTTACTTTGTTTTCCGCGCCGCCCCTGCTTGTGTATTATGGCAATTTTCGCTTTCAATTGTAGCTCGACGAATGCCAATTGG
This sequence comes from Cacoxenus indagator, assembly GCA_035041755.1. Classification (NCBI taxonomy): domain Eukaryota; kingdom Metazoa; phylum Arthropoda; class Insecta; order Diptera; family Drosophilidae; genus Cacoxenus; species Cacoxenus indagator. The sequence continues at coordinate 188,847 of JAWNKX010000032.1, read as the reverse complement.
TTTTGGTTGATCGGGGACTGCAATGAATTACGTGCCGTTCTTACTATTTGATGATCAAATAAATTGCTATAGAGTGCACTTTCTATATACAACGTACTTACTTGCTTATACAAAACGTTGACGACGATGCCAGTAGGCTGATTGTAATTTGGTATTGTGTCAATGGTGGGACATCCAGCAAAGCTCCAGAAAGACAAATGGATGAATAAAAGTATAGCTAGATGAATAGAAAAATGTATTTGTGGATGGGGAAATAATTATATGGGTATATATAGATGGATGGAAGGGTATGTATGTGGATGGGAAGACTGTTCAATTCGAGGATGGATAGATGGTAGGTTAAAGAGCTCGGTAAATAGAGGAAATCGTTCCATAAAGGTTTGTAGGAGTAGAAGTATAATTAGATAGATGTAAAGGTGGGTAGATATATGTATATATATGTGATAGGATATGGAAAGATAAGATTTAAAGGTGTCTATTTGTTGAAAAATTATAGAGTCTTCGCTCCCTCTTTTTCACTCTCTCTCTCTCTCTCTCTCTCACTCACTCACTCACTCACTCACTCTTCTCACAGCTACTGGCACTGACATTTGAGCCGCGCCTGCTGAACTCACCCGAGTATCCGGAGGATGTTAAATCACGTGCAATTGAATTGCTAGACGGTTCTCCAGGCCGTTCGGTTGGCGCCTACACCGACTCAGCTGGCTTGGAAGTGGTGCGACGTCAGGTGGCCAAATTCATTGAGCGTCGCGATTCTGTGCCCGGTGATTGGCAGAATATTTATCTTACTGGTGGTGCTTCTCCCGGCATTAAGAGCATATTGGGCTTGATAAAGTGAGTTGCAAAGACTTGGATCGTTTTCATTCATACAACATTCTATCTATCTCTCTATCTCTGCGTTTCTCAATGCGACAGTTGCGATATTAATGGCAAAACGGCCGGTATTATGGTGCCTATACCTCAATATCCTTTATATTCGGCAACGATTTCTGAATTCGGTTTGGCAAAGGTCGACTATTACCTGGATGAGGAGCGCTATTGGAGTCTGACACGTGAGGAGCTACAACGTGCCTACGATGAATGCCTGCCGCGGTGTAACCCAGCTGGACTGGTTGTCATCAACCCCGGTAATCCCACCGGTCAAGTGCTAACACGCGAGAACATTGAGGACATTGTCAAATTTGCACATGACAATCGACTGCTATTGCTGGCCGATGAGGTGTACCAGGAAAACGTGTACGACAAGAACTCGAAATTCCATTCGTTTAAGAAGGTGATGTACGAAATGGGAGAACCGTATCGAAGTCAGGAGCTCGTAAGCTTCATGTCGATATCGAAGGGTTACCTCGGCGAGTGCGGCATACGTGGTGGCTACATGGAAGTTGTCAATATGTGCCCCAAAGTGAAGGCGGTATTGACCAAGTCCATAACAGCGGGCCTGTGCAGCACAACTGCCGGCCAAATGGGAATTAGCGCATTGGTGAGCAAAACAATGTGAACTATAGTCTATTTTAAATACCATATATGTATACAAATATATATATGTATTTCTACTTAGGTCAATCCCCCACAACCCGGTGACCCATCGTACGAGAAATTTATCTCAGAGAGGGACACCGTACTGTCCTCGTTGAAGGAACGTGCAGAACTCGTCTACAAGACGCTAAGCAGCTTTGAGGGCTACAAAGTGAATCCGGTACAGGGCGCTATGTACGTATTCCCTCAGATCGAAATTCCACCGAAGGCGATTGAGGCAGCCAAAGCAAAGGGTATAGCGCCCGATGCATACTACGCATTTGAATTGCTCGAAAGCACTGGTAAGAAGCAAGGGGCATGTGCATTTGCTCCACCAGTCGTTATATATTAATTTTATTTTCAGGAATTTGCATTGTGCCCGGCAGCGGTTTTGGCCAGAAGCCAGGTACGCATCATTTCCGCAGCACGATTTTGCCGCAAAAGCCTCTGCTCAAAGAGATGATGGAAAAGTTCCGAGTATTCCATACGGAGTTCATGAAGAAACACAAGTAGACGATGACGATGTCTTTTGTGTGCAGAGGGATGATTATGGGGAGCATCTCCAAGGATAAGGATGATTATGTTAATGGTTGATCGACGGATGTTGGTGTCGCCGCCTGTGTTAATGAATTGCTTTTAAACTTTTTTTTTTGGACTTATCTTAATTGTCTTTATCACGGTAGTGCAAAATTCTGAAATTCAGCATATCTGCGATTATATTTTACACATACGATTATATCGTATTATATACCGGTGTAGCCAAAAGTATTCACGCAAAGCAGCATTTGTCATAGGCAATTTCAACAACAACATCAACAAGAGACCTTTTTAATAGAAAATGTAAATTCTAATTGTGCTTTGTGTGAATACTTTCAACTACGCCTGCATTCATACGACTCACGGTTGCTCCTCCATATCGTACGTTCGTTTGGTGTCGTTGTCGGTGTGTTATTCGCAACTGTTGAGTTTTCAATTTGATTTTTTTAGAGTATTTATTACTAAAACGACAATAATTTGTTCAACCAAAAAGAATAGTATTGACATTGTTATGTATGCATTTGGCATTAATTTCTGAATTTGCAAATATTTGTTATACAATACATACATAAAAAATAAAAATTAAATGTTTAAAGGAAAAATAGTTTTCCTTAATGCACAGGCCAACAGGAGGAGAGCCATAGTGTGTGGGAGAAGATAGTGACGCTTGCAAGTTGTGTTTCAAGTAAAGGGATTGGTTAAATATAGTAGTTGAATTAAACGAATTATTAATGGTAAATATTTTCTATAATAAATGTACAATCTTCAGTCTAATGATCGAACGTTTGAGAGTCTTCTCGATGTGGGCACTTATAGTAAAGATGTATAAATTAAACAAGATTGGGTTTTCTATTTAGTTTTTATTTTATTACTTTCGTGAGCAGCACAACGGCTAGCTTCCACGAGTCTGATTTTAGAACTGATGCAAAATGATTTTTACTCTGCTTAAATACTTTTTGTCCTGCGACGATTTACTAGCTATGAAAGGGTGGATTTTTCGGTTAGTCTTAAATGTGTTACATCTGGCATCGGTATTTTTGTATTACATCTGGCGTCAGTATTTTTCTTAGACGCCGGTCCTCTGCTCCGGGTTCTTGGTATTTATTTTTTACTGTTTGTATTTCTAGTTGATGATCACTAGAAATACGATTAGGTAGCAGACTCAGTGTTTTCCCATAGGCTGATCATACTTTTTTTTTTAAATTTTTTTAAAATATTTTATTTATTAAGCACCAAACCGGGCGCATTGTGCCTTATAATGTGCTTTGCATCTATGTCATAACTTATCGCCTGGTTTGAACAATTATTTACTACTATTACAAACGTATACATTCATTATTTGTCAGGTTAAGGATTACTTAAATTTAATTTTAAGGATAAGGTTATCGTCTTTTCCGTCTAAGGTGAGTCCTGCTCCTTTCCAAGAGCTCGCTGAAGTGAAGCCTTCTGAGGCGCTGTATGGGTGAGACTTCAGCCAGGGGTCTGGCTAAGCGGTTTGAGTGTGCCAAAAGTCGGTCGTTGTATCGGCTGGTTTGTCGGGCGATCTGGTCCTCCACAACAGGTATGTCCAGGTCTCTGTGCAGGGTTGAGTTTTCGACGTACCAGGGACTACCAGTCATTAGTCGCAGAGTCTTGTTTTGCAGGACTTGCACTCTTTTCTTCTGAGACTTTGCCGCGATTCCCCAGATCTCTATGCCGTATCTCCATTTAGGGATAATTATTTTTACGTAGACTGTCCGTGTGTTAGAGAGAGACAGTGAGCTTCTTTTGTTTAACAGCCAGTGTAGCGTAATGATCTTGCTGCGACAAGAGTGTAATACAGAAGAGATGTGTTTGCTAAATGTGAGCTTCTGGTCAAGGGTTAGTCCCAAGTATTTTACTGTGTTGGTTTGGGGGAGTATGTCGCCGCAGAGATACACAGACGGTGGAGAGCTTCTTATCAAGGTAAAGCAGACATTGCTGCATTTTGAGCTATTTACTTTGATATTCCATCGTGCCAATGTCTCTAAATGATGGAGGTATTCTTGAATTCCGTCAGCGGCTTCGTACTCACAGTGGGAGGAGTAAAAGACACCCACGTCTTCAGCGTAAGAGGCTAACAACATCTTATCGCCATCTATGCCCATCTCATCAGCGTGAGGAACTGGGATATCCGCAGAAAATAAAGAGAAGAGAATTGGGCCAAGCACACTGCCCTGTGGTACTCCCGCCATGACCGGGTGTGCGGCTGATAGCCCGCTTCGGGTCTTAACGCAAAAAGTGCGTTCCTCTAGTTAGGACTGTATGAGGCCAAAGTAGGGTAATGGTAGGGCGGACTTAACCTTCGCTAGAAGCCCAAGGTGCCATACTCGGTCGAATGCCTGCTCGAAGTCAATAAAAACAGCATTACAAAAGTGTTTTGGGTGAAATGCCATAAGAATATGGTTTACGGCCCTGTGGAGTTGTTCAGTAGTGCTATGGCCCACGCGGAAATCAAACTGATGTCCGGGGAGGAGTCCGCGGGACTCCACGATGAACATCAACCTGGTGGCAAGCAGTCGTTCCCAAACCTTCGAGATCGAAGGCAGGAGACTGATTGGCCTGTAGGAAGCGAGATCGCCTTTCTGGCTTACCAGGCTTATGGATCATTGTAACGATGGCGGGCTTCCACGCAGTAGGGAAATGCTGTACTCTTAGAATCGCGTTGAAGATCATCACGAGAAAGAGAAGCGTATTCTCGGGAAGGCACCTCAAAGTTCTGTTACATATCCTGTCGTGACCGGGAGATTTTTTGGCCTTGAGGCTCCTTATTGAACTTTCAACTTCTGCCACAGTGAAAGGGGTGATAGGTGGGTCCATCTGCAGCGGGGACGATAGTTGGGCTCTGATGTCACTTACGTCTTCTGGAGAAGCCATTTCTAGTGGTCTGAATCTATCAGAAATATGTACGGCGAAGGTGTTTGCCTGTTCAGCATCGGAGCGACACCAGTTTTCACTGGTGTCTTTCAGTGGAGCTATCCGAATCGGCTGCCGCTTAGCATTTCTTATTGCCTTCCATAGAGAGAAAGACGCATTGTTATTAAGCTCCATTTTAGCGAGCATGTTGTCAAAGTAGGCGGCACGGTGTTTGCTAATAGCTTCCTTGAGCTGGGAGTCTGCCCTATGCCAGTTTGTTTTGTCGGTAGGGTGTTTTGTTCGGATGTAGACTTTTCGTAGCTTCCGTTTATTCGACAGGAGGGCGCTCAGTTCATTTAGAGATTGTTGCCGGCGCTTGTTCGTGCGTTTTTGAATTTTCTGTTGACTTTCCCTTTGGTCAGACTGATTAATTACATTTGGGGATCCTCTTGAAATGTCAGCGTACGAGAAGGTTTCTTTAGTCGACTGTTCAGGCAGTGGTTGTATGTGTCTTCCTTTGTTGGGGGTGGCCGTATTGGGTTTATTCGTTGATTTTTCCTTTTTGATTTTAATAGAGGTCCGCTTGACATAGGTTTGGTAAGCAGCGCAGCCTTTATAATTAGCTGGATGATCAAGCCCGCAGTTTGCACATGTAGCTGTTCTGGAAGATGGTCTCACGCAATCCTCTGATTTGTGTTCTTCCCCGCAGGTGACGCAGAGGGGGCACTGACGGCAGTATTTGGCTGTGTGTCCGAATTGCTGACAGTGACGACACTGGGTAACGTCAGTCTTTTTCTAGTTTCCTCAATTACAACACGTTGTCCACAGAGGCGTTTTATTTCCTTGACTTTATAGTTGTTATCTGCTTTGGTGAGGTTAAAGCAGAACATATTCATTGGTTCCTTGGTGGACCGATTAGTGGGTCGGTACGTATGTACTGCATCATGCCCTTGTTTGTGAAGCTCGGATTTGATCTGGCTTTCCATAGTTGAATGGTGGAGACCTTTAATAACCACTTTGTAAGGTTTTTATTCCTTCAGTTGGTAGGTATAAAATTCTACGCGTTTCAGTTCGAGCAGAGCCTGCATAGCTCTAAAGGTGTTGCTATCTTTAACGTAGAGCCTAGTTACACCACCCACTGATGTTCTAGTTTCTACGTTATTTAGGTCGGTGACTGTCTCTAGCAGGCTTAGAATCATTGGTAGATTTGTTATTCTGGGGAGAGAGATTGGTGGCGGTTTAAGAAGCCTTGGTTGTTCGACTCGAGGATTTTCGACTGAGGAAGCGGTCGTGCTCGCAGTTTGGCGTAATGATATTCCCTTTAGTGCGGCTTTTCGCTGTTCAGGGGGTGCTTCGAGTGTTACATAGGAGCCCACCTCAATTGGTTCAATATCATCATCTTCTGTAGAGAGAATCTCAAACCGATTATTATATACATTAGTCTCGTTTACGTTTTACGTTTTTGTCTCTTTGACTGAAACTGACTAACAACCACTTGATAATCGAGACCAGAACTCACAAGCAAATACTTATTGTTGTTATTGCTAACTGTAGTGGAGAGGTCTGCGCCTGCGTCAGCAGCGCACGGTACATTGCCGTTATTTATTTTATTGTCACTTTGCATAGCTGCATAAACAACAAGCACAGAGAGAAGAACGCGATAAATTAAGACAAACTACAAAAACACTTGCGAAAAAATATAATATAATATAAATACAGTTAGGGTAAATATATAGTGCCGTTGCAAATGCAAAGCCCAAGAATGTTCACCGTAGGGCCAGAGGGGCTGTGATAATTTTAATTGGTATATTACACTAATTAGTAGAAAAGGGCAATTGCCTTGGATAGCGGAGGCACAATGCGTGTACGTCCGTCTACTTCAGAAGCTTAATCGCGACTCCAGGCTGAGCATACTATTGCTGTGGTCGACACGATAGCTTTGTTGTCGTCTTATGCCATCGTTTTAACTTATATACGGGTATTTTTTGAAATGAAACTTCTAAGGGCGCATTGACAGTAAACATTTATAATATTTCGGGGCCGTGATGGCGAGGTTTATGATAGAGATGGAATAAAAATATGTAAGAGAAGCAGAGAAGGAATACACCGCAGATGTAAAAATTTTTTTTGTGTTCGCGATGCTCAGCGATGGAGGAAAGAAAAAAAAAACAGTTAAGCTGTGCTGTGCTCGCAGTTGTTGGCAATGTTGGCTCGCTCATGAGTCATGACACACAAGGTACGGTTTACTCGAGTATGCACAAAATTTGTGACTGTCGTGCCACCAAAGAAGTATTAACGATGGCTTCGTCTGCAAAGCTGTGTCAAAATAAATATAATAAAGCAAGCGGCAAGAGCACGACTCAGTTGAATTGTGAACTTAAGACAGGGCGGGTGTATTTTGCTGTTTTAATTTTCTCTGGTTCTTTGGTTCTATTGGCAGTTAGCTTCGATAGATAATTGTTAGTATAATTGTTGTTTGTATTAATATTGTATTATAGTTATTCTTAGTATTATTCTCTTTATTATTCTTAGTATTAGACTTTCTCTTTGTGATTTTTATTCTCTTCTCTAGGCAGCTTCGTTTATTTGTTAGTTGTACACTATATGCTGCGTCTTAGGCCTTAGTCAGGCCTATTGAAGTTTCACTTCTAGCACGCGCACTTAGTTGCACGCGAGATTTTTTATTTTTTTTATAAACTAGTTTTACCGATTAGTAATATCGTTATCATGTTTTCGATTTTCTTTTTTACCTTTCTTCATTGTAACAACAATTTCGCACTTTTTACTCCCCCTCTAATGGAAATCCCATTATTCCACCATTTCCACGGCCACTTTGTTCGGCTAACAACGAAGCGCGAATGTTCTGGCGAACATCATTTCCTTGAAAACACCGAACAGCGGAAAGTGATAGGGTCGTTGCGTTGATGGTGATACATATTTGTTTAGAAAGAGAGAAACAAGCGAAACAAGGAATCTACACATTATGTAGATGACAGAGTGGTACGGGAAGACCGAGAAATTCACGCACACTAAGCTCTTGTTTCGCCATTATTTGCACGTGTTGTCGCTCCGACAACTTTTCACAAATGATGTTCGTGCGTACAATCAAATGTCCACTGTCGACCGTGTTCAAACGAACACGCGCAAGATAAGTCAATTTTCACAGCATAGTCGGGAACATTTTACTAGACCTGGAACTCGCTAGGAACTCTTGTTGAAATTTTTTTTGCGTTACTGTTCCTTGGACAGTATTACATTTGTCAATTCAACTCTCTTAAAGTAATCGTTAATTTCGTTTCTCTTTGGCATAGATCTGAGTTATTACACTATCTTCAGTGGGTTTCAACATTTCTAAGAGTTCTTTACATTTTCTTTGAACCTTACGTGCAATAAAAATTCAGAATCCTGAATTTGTTCTATTAAAAATCGAGTAGCTTCCTTTGATCACACTACTTTTGCCATTTTCGTAATTTTTTTTTTTCATAATTAAATTATAACATTTATCGCAGTAAACTGCATAACACATTTGGTTGATTAAAAAAAAAATAATGACGTGAAAAAAAAATTTGACTTATACTAAATTAAAAACGATGCTAATTGCGCCGAAAAGGCAATGATATAGAAGGATGAATCCTTCTTAGGGGGAGATCATGCGGGTGTAGCCTCTTCAGTCTACGCCTTGTTGAGATACGGGTGAGGGAGGACGCCAGCGGATTTGGGTGCGACAAAAGTCTGTAGTGATAGCGGCAGCTGTGAGAATTAATCACCTCCATAACAGTTGGCACGGCAAGATCCCTATGCAGCGCGGTGTTGCAGACGTACCAAGGGGCGGCCGTAAATCTTCTGAGAGCCTTGCTCTGACACGCCTGCACTCTTCTGATGTTGTAGGTAGCAGTAGTGCCCCAAATTTGTATGGCGTAGCGCCAAGCAGGTGCCACTACTTGCAGATAGATGTTATTAGTTAAAGATAACTTATTCGATGGGCGGAGACGCCACTCAAGTTTCTTGAGCTTTTGGTAGCAGCGCGCTGTAACTATCTTAATGTGTGCACGCCAGGTAAGACGCTTATCCAGGATCAGACCGAAATACCGGATTTGCTCCATTTGCGGAATAATGCTTGTGTTGTAAGTCACAACGGGCAGAAGCCTTGCCTTAATGTGAAGGTGCAGTGAGCTGATTTCTCAGAGTTTATGGCTATATTCCAGCGACTGGCCCATAAGTGGAATCTATCCAGGTAGCTGGACAATTTTTCCGCAGCTTCGTTCAGAGAGGCATCTCTCTCATCTAGTTGTAGGCATATCAGAGGTATATAAGGAGTAGAGGATCGGAGCTAAGACACTCCCCTGCGGGACACCGGCTGTCATGTGCCTGAAGATGGAAATTTTGTCTCTTACATCCACAGAGAAGGTTAGTCGTTGAAGAAAGCTTCACATTAGTAAAAACTGTTTGCCAGGCAGGAGTAATTTTAATTTATGCAGAAGTCCATCGATCCATACCCTAGCGAATGCTTGTTTGACATCTAGGAAGACTGCAGAGGAATATTGTTTCATATCAAACGCAGTAAGTATGTGATTAACGACTCGATGTAGTTGTTCGGGAGTGCATGCTGTGATCTAAATCCAAATTGGTGATCAGGAATGGCTTTTTGAACACCCCGTACTGCCAACAATCTACTCAAAAATAATCTTTCAAAAATTTTTGAAAAAGTTGGAAGCAGGCTTATGGGCCTATATGATGTGACACGGTTCTCCGGAGTACCAGTTTTAGGTATCATGGATATCGTTGCACACTTCCACTGTGTGGGAAAATGGCAGATCCGCAGCATGTTGTTGAACAGCAACGTCAGGACCAAAACTTCAACACCTTGTTGTCAATATGGTCATGTCCGGGGCTCTTCTTAGATTTCAGTCTCTTGAGTCACAACCTCTTCAGGGGTGAAATGTTTAGTTGGACTGTGGTCTAAGATACACCTCTATAGGACTTCAGCTGATTTCGTAATTTAACTTACAAAAGATGAACGAACGAATGAAGTAACGGCGGAAAACCCGAACGAACACAAAAAGAAACGCCATAGTGTTGAAAAAGTATTGATCGTACACCGTCGGCAACAACCAACATTTCGTACCTGTAGCCTCGCGCTACCCTTCTCGACGAGCACTGGTTGAGTGAAAAAAAAGAGTTGATTATCCAAGTGTAATACGGATCTTATTAACTCAGCAAAGACTCACTCTACAAAAAACGAACAAAATAAAGCAACGGCGAAACAACCGAACGAACATAAAGAAGAACGCGAAATAGTTGCGCGCAACACGAGATACAAGCAATACGAGCTACCCTGTAAGCCTCGTGCATCTCTTCACAACGAACAAGAGGAGTTGCAAGCAAGGTCTCAATGTGTAATACTGGTCAGTAAAGTCATACATTTGGCGGCTTATGTCACGAACAAATTCACGGTTGAACACAGTGCATGCGTCTATTGCAACGTGTAATCAGGGAAAAAGCACTTAAGTTATCAACTCGTGTATAAGACGCCTGTTATTTGCTGTAACTGTTTACGGCTTCCTCTATTTCCATCCATTACACTGGTCCAGCCACCACCTTATTGCCAAGTTCGAAATACAAAGAGGGAGAAAGGTCCAATCTACCGTTCTTAGTATTAAAGAATGTGCCTAAAGGATTCAATGAGGTGACTATAAGGAGTATCTTACGTGATGTGAAGTTAGAACGCGTGCACGTCCATTACAAGCCAAATATTTTTTTGTATACTTCTACACTGCGGGGTAAGTTTGTAATGCAACAAGTACTGAGCTTACATTTTTTACTAAACTGCCATTCCACGATAAATGGATATGCACATCAGTGACATGGAATATTCATTTCGAAAACTGGAAAAAACGGACTACGGAATACGTGTAGGCATTGTCATTTCGAAGAAAAAGGAACAAGAGTCGCCTAATCAACAGTAGGGGAAGGAGGCATATATTTCTAAAGGCAAATTCGAGGAACATGTGGATATGGAATCAAGGCAGGATAGAAGCATTTTTTGTTGCCTTAATTCTAATTAAATGCATTCTTGCAATATTATGATTTCGGACACTCCGAAGCATCCAGATTTTAAGTGTAAGCCACTGTTATGCGATGAACAGTGTGAATGCGAAGATTCTATAATAATACGGCATGATCCGCAGCGCCGTTATTTCAACGCCAGTGACGAACACGAATTGGAGCGCTGTAAGGTTCTACAAGTCCCAAAACTATTAGTGGAGAAAGATTGTGAACTTGAGTTCCGTGCAGGCCGAGCTTTTCATAAATGAGTTAAGAGCTTTCTGAAGCATTTAACGTACTACACTCTTGAACTAGACAATATCTTGGATAACCTGATGCCACTCATATAACTGACTTTAGAATGCACCTGGATATACCACTAGTATGCAAAGCCGATGAACTCCAAAATCTATTGTAATCTCTCGAAACATTCAAAATACTTATATTTTCTCTTTTTTAGCCCTGTTTTAGATGAGGCAAAATTGCTAAAGAATGCTTTCTGAATGTCGACCCCCGAGCACAAAAAGCTTCTCGAAAAGTTCAATATGTAGAAATGCTGTGCCTGTGGCTGTTATTGCAGCTCCTATTGCTCACAATGTTTATCGCCCTTTTGCGATTCGACTTGTCTACAAATCATTTATAAGAAACACTTCGCCGGCTGTGCCAATAAAGTTAAATAACACTTTGAGGCACCTCCTGAAAGTTCCATTACTCTCAACGAATTCTACAAAGATCAGACGCCACGGTCGGGTACCATTGTAGTAATGAAGGCTTTCGAACAATCGAATGTAGTCTATATGACAACTACTTCAAAGTCCTGAGCGAAATTATAAAACAGTCAAAAGAAAAGACTTAAGAAACTTAAAAAGCCTCCGAGATGTGGTGAGCTCGTGCTGCTTCAGTTGGACGATGAATACCTGCGCGCTATGGTGCTGAATGCTGAAGAACTGAACTCGATAAAACTGGTGTGCATTGACTATGGCAATATCGACGTCCAACCACTGGAGAATCTATACACAATTAGCGATCACTTGGCTGCTCTGCCTCGTTATGCGGTGCCAGTCGAACTAAAGGGCGTGCCAAGGCGTTTCATGGATCTGCAATATCGCCAATTTCTATACTACTACTTGGAGGATTCAAAGTTAAAGATCAAATACAAAAGTCAGGAGTTCAATTTTTCCAAAGGATTACATTGTGTGGAGCTGTTTTACAATATCCTGCTTAAAAGTTTTAATAAATTCCCTATTTTAATGGCCATGCCCATTGAGCCAGACCTTAAACATATGAAGCACGTATGTATTAGTTACAATTATAATAACTGTTAAGTATAAAGTTTTTATTTGAAGAACTTAAAAAAACGTATCACTGCCCATTGGAGAAAATATGGAGTTGGTTGTCACGGATAACAGCTTAATCAAACATGGCTTCATATTGGTAACTACAAAGGCATTCGCTTACGATATTGAAAAGATTCAGGAAGACCTACAAGCCTATGGCGAATCTCTGAAGCCAGACTGTTATGCGGCACAGTAAGTTAGAATTAATTTTCCCATAACAGATTCTTTGATTAAATGAATTCCAGGCAGAACGAGTTGTCTATTGCCAAATATGCAGCCGATAGTAAATGGCGACGAGTGAATGTTTGGAGCGTGTAGGAGGTGGATTTCCAACAATACAATTTATAGATTACGGCAACATCAATGTAGTCAGCGTTAATGACATAAGACGCCTGCCAACATCGTTTGCATATCCCTTACTTAACTCACGATGCCGATACTGGAGGTATAAATTCAATTAACTCTCCTTTAGATCCAACATCACAACATTATTTATTTTTATTTTTAGTAGGATTAGCGCCGAATCGAAGTAATGATGACATTTAAACATACAAAAATATGTGTGAGGCTGGAAGCACCATTATGTGCAACGTAGCATACAAAGAGGAAAAAATCTTTATACCATATCACTTTGTAATTCATAACATATTTTATCATCTATAAATGTCTGTTCTTGTATCAAATTATCGATGCGTTTTATTCTATAGACATAATTAAAGGATTAAATATAGGTGAAAAATATATAGGATAGTAGATAAAGATAGTCTTACGTCGTCAAAACCTTAAAAGTTTATAAACTGCAGTTTTAAACGGTTCATGCAATGAATTGCAGTATAACTCAGAAGTATGTTGTATCGCCATGTACGAGTCATCAAAAAAATGCCTCGTCACTTTCCTCATTGAAATAAATATGGCGGTTGTATCCAGCATAATCGGTATTGGGGCCAAAGTAAAGTAATATGTATTGCGAAAGTAATTTGTATCCCAATATTTTGATATTATTGGCACAAAAATTTACCACCTACATACACACCGCTTTTAGCTGCCATATAAACGTAGTAATAGAAACGGTTTAATTTTTGACCAACAAAACGGCGAACATTGATTGTTCGTCGAACAACGATATCCACAGTCCCACATTTTGTCGAAGCGAACAAATTCAACAACAAATTGGCTGTGGATACAGGCCTTTAATGAACGTAAGGCTTTGAAACCAGTTCAACACACATAAAGCAGGCCACAGACTACCAACATGTTGTTTCGATCTGTATGAAGACGGTCGGCCACAACAACAAAAGAACATTCCATCGGTGTGTGAACAGCCCCACAGATTGCCAACATGGCCTTGATCATCAATAGATCGAAACAACATGTGTGTAGTCTGTGGCCAGCTTAAAGGCTCGAGCAGAATGGTGTTACTTGTTACCCTGGTTGTTACTCGTTGAAATGTCAAATACCTCTAGTTGTATGTGAACGAACCGAATGTGAAGTTGTGACTCTGCTTGTTACTCTGCTGTTACCGTGAGAGTTCAAATTAAAGGCCTAAACAGAATGGTGTTACTTGTTACTCTGGTTGTTATCCTGATTTGGCCGAAAAAAAGTGTTCAGTAATATTAGAGTTGTCATACCATTGAAAATGTCAAAAAAACGTGAAAAAATGTCAAAGTAATTTTTTATTAATGCATTGAACAACCCTGTGCTTGCAATTTGACAGAAATACAAAGAGAGAGAGAGTAAGACAGACGATGTCACCGAGCAAATTCAAACAATTTGGTCTCTCACGGTAACACCAGCGTAACAAGCAGAGTCACAACTTCACATTATGGTCGTTCACATACAAATAGCGCTATTTGATATTTCGACGAGTAACAACCAGGGTAACAAGTAACACCATTCTGTTCGGGCCTTAACTCTGTTGCTGCAAAAAGTATGCAATGATTTTTGCTGCTGAAAAACGGCTTCTTTCTTGGCTTCAGCTGAACTTAACTCACCTTAGCTTAACGCAACTCTGCTCATTGCTTGATTACATGTACACACAAACAAAGCTATCGACGGAAATAAGCATTGAGAAACTAACGGTTTTCTTATAATTCTTATCTTTTTTTATACTGCTGTACATATTTATTCCACAATAATTTGTGATTCGACATGAAATTATAACAGTCCCGCGAGATAGATGCTTTTGGGCTCCTGGTTCCTCAGCTTTATATTTTTTTATATTTCATACGTGCGATTATAATGAATTGAAAAAAATACATATAAAAGATTACTAAAGGTATCGATTTCAGCTCGTGATAATACGAATTTATGCCAAACCCTTAGATTATCTTAGGTTTCGAAAGCTGAAGGTAGTATCTTTCCGTCCGACTTGGACCTTTTGTATTGCCGTATACTGCCGTATATAAGGTAGGAGGGCCAACACCTCAGGGCCGGCAGACTTAGTACATTTACGCGAAATTACCGATGCCGACTTTTGTGCTTTTTTTTATTGACGAATACTTACACATTTTACACTTACCCTTGAGCAGGATAGTTACAATGTTAGCGTTGTGCGGTGCATGTTTTGTTGGTTCTGTCGATGTTGCTGATCATTAAAGTTCCAAGTTGGGTTGCTTGTTCTTATGTCCGTAGTAGATAACTGCACACACTATATACACATACCTATATAAAAACGCCACAAAAGCCAAATATAGAGGATATTGATTGTATTCCCTAAGTAGTAGAACCGTGTAAGATGGATACACTCCTATATTGCTTGTAGCTGATTCAGCGAGGCCAGCGATGAGTTATATTAGCTCTGAAATTAATGTTGATGGGAGGTCTGAATTCCATTAGGTGTTCTTATGTTTATTATGAATAACTGCATATATAGGTATAATATATAACGAAACTGCAGTAAAATTTCTATAAAAATTCGCAAAAAATTCTCTGTTTCTCTCCCTAACTCTCTCCATTACTCTCTATCTCTCTCTCTATGTCACATAATTTCTTTGTCGCATGATGAAAATTTTGGATCCAGACAAGCAGTCAAATATATTCCCTTTACTCTTATACGAGCAGAGAACTATGGGGTGGATTCTTGGAATATTCGTATATGTTTTTGACTTTTTTTATACTTATATTTATATTTTACTTTAATGGTACATACAACATTATGGCCAGCTTCATAAAACAGTATTGTGTTTTTAAAAGAATAGTGACGTGAAGTGGTTATAGCGCAGCGGAGATTATCAACATAGTTGGCGACGGTCTGTCTAAAAGGTCATTAGAGTGGGGTCTCTTCAGACGCCGTCTCAACTTGCCAATAGTGTTGGAGGATAGTGGGGCCTTGGCCAGACGGCATGGATGAGTAAATGCGCATTTGTGGGAACAGTAATAACCTCGACTCTGTGCTATGAGTAATGCTGCGCTGGCCCCAATTAAGATTAGATTAGTGTGTATGGAGAGGGAACCAAGTGTTTCCTAGCTAGTCGTTACGTTGTAGCCCAGTTTACTCACCTATTGATTTTTCAAAAAGTATTGTTTCAAAAAGAGCACAATGCACTTCATATTCAAATCTTTATTATTACTGCTCTCTGGCATAACTCAGTTTCACTTTCGCTTCAAGAAACGCTCATAGATACTCATACTCCTTTCAGCGTACTCATTACAAATTCATATTGCAGAAATCTGCTGTAATTAGTTAATTAATTAAATTTAGAAGGTCTTTAGGATGACAGCTGTATTCAAGCTGAACTACATGAATTCAAAGAGAGCACAAATAATCATTATTCGCTGTTCTTTTTTTAAATTTTTTTTTTCTGCCTTTTCCATATTCCAATTTGAAAATTCTTCCTTTTCCGGGTTTTTCTATCACTACCAACTACAACATTTTTCTTTTTCAACTACGAAGTTATTATTATTTGTTATTATAAATTTCTTTGTGAATGGACTTTTTTTTAATTTTAGAATATAAAAAAATTTTTTTATTGTTTTCCAATACTTTTGAATTAAAGAAATTTTATTTAAATTTTTTTATTTTTTTATATTTTTATTTTATTTTATTTTATTTGAATAATAGAAGATTTAAGTTATTTGTATTAAGTTTTTGTTTTGGGCGACTTTGTGCATGGCGTCGCCGATATTCGGTTTATAATAATCATATTTTTCTTATTCCTTTTTTTTTTAGTAATATATTAAGTTAGAAATTTAAAAAAAAATACATATATATATATGGAAATTACATAATTAAAACACGAATGGCATTTTCATCTAGCTTCGCTGAAAATGGAAAAAACCAAGTTTTTCCTAAACAAAAACTACATCAAATTTTAAAAACAAAACCAAAAGGCATTAAAATAAATAAAATAAATGAAACACAAAAACGCATTAAAAGAATATTAAAAAAAATATAGAAGATAAATTTGAAAAATTTTACAAAATTCAGTTATGCATTACGGAGAGAACATAAAAATCTTAGATTTAGATAAAATTGCCTTCTCCCCATTAGACGAAAGTCAGTGACGGGCTAGAGTGGGTGGGGTAATCGGTTGATCAGTTGATTGGTTGATTAGCTGCATGCAAAGCTAGGGAGCGCAAGGTAGGTAAAAGTAGAAGGTAAAAAAGAAGGAAGGTAGCGCATTTCATCATTCATCACTTTGTATGTGCAAACTCAGCTTCCACACATTCTCCTTACTTTATTGGCATTATATTGTCACATGCGCTCCTTAGCTCATACATTAACGCCCATCTCCTTAGTGATGATGGTGATGGCTATTATTGACGTTGTTACCCAATTTGCGTCGCTGTTGCTGTTGACGCTGGGTTCGTTGCTGCTGATGATGATGCTCGCATGCGTCGGCTCGCCGCAGCACCTCTGCGTAGGACAAATCGAGTTTCTTGAGTTTATGGAACTCCTGCGAAACGGTGTTGGGACGATATTCAACGCCGTTCACTTCGAATTCGCGTACACGCAAACTGCGTGCACCACTTGAATTTCGATTGTAGATAACCATCGGAGAACCGTTCCATTCAGATTTCACGCCACTGCGACCGCGACTTATTGGTGTGGCAGTACCACCACCACTGCTACCGCCGCCACTACTGCCACTACCGCCGCTGCTGGGCATCTCTGACATTGGCACAAAATCCTTACGACCACGTCGGCCGCTACCAGTGCCGCTGGCCACATAGAAACGCGGCGGAGTTGGCAACGCCAATGGCGAATCAACGCGCTCCCCGCTATTGTGCGTGCGATTCCTGCGCCGGTTCTTCTTTTTGATGCCGACACCAATCGACAAATACTCGAGTGGTTCGCGCTTTAAAGGAGTCAGTACGCGACCGTTCTCTATAATTTGCTTGCCCCCAGCGGTGGCATATCCAACGGCACCAGCTGATGGCGCCGTTGCAAGTTGTGCAACGGAAGTCGACATGGGCGGTTTATTCTCCTGATTACGGTTCTCAATTATGTGCTTCTTTGCCGTTTTGCGCTCCAACTTCGTAATACACTCGGACATGGCAAACGATTGCTCCGATATAGCTGATGATATTACGCTTTGGGTATCCTCGCCAAAGTCAACGGGCAATTCCTCATTGGCTGGTGTCACTGGTGGCACTTTACAGCAGACTGTGAGGCCCATACCAACACCAACACCAACACTACCGCCACAAGCAGTTGACAATGATGCCGCCGTTGCTGCTGATACAGCCGCTGCATTAGACTCATCATCGAGTAAGGGCAATTTGTCACCCTCCTCCTTATTCTCAGCGGCCTTCTTGAGCACAGCGAAAATCTCTTTGAAGAGCTCACGGTATTCCGGCCGATTGCGAAAACGTGAATCGATTGGACTGACATCGTCGTAAATGCTAAACTTGCAATCGTCACCATCGCCAATCGAACAAAGGAAGTATCCCGGCCGCTCATCGGTCTGCGTGCACTTGTTGCTCGTCTCATCCGAGAAACCCGACGATGAGGTCTCCGCCTCTGAGTAGTCAGTGGGTGTGCGGCCGCGTACACTTTTACCTGGTTTGCCAGTTAATGAAGCGGCTTCATTGTTGATGCTATCATTGCAGCTGCTCGCATCCTTGCCACCAGCGTCCACGATACCAGCGTGTGCATTCACCACTGCAGCTGCGGCTTGTAACATGAGCTTCTGCGTTTGATTGAAGTCACCGCCCGCTTGGAACTCATCCGCCAGTGATAGACCACCCCCGTTACCGTTGTTTACCGACTTCCGTGCCAGCGAAGAGCGTTGCACCTCCAACAGCGCCTCGTACTTTTCCACCAAATCACGATACGGATTCGGACTAGCTGACGTATTCAGATCCAACGAATCGGGTGCGAGTTGAGTCATCTGAAAAATGGCGTTTTGTGATTTTAATTGGTTAATACAGCTCAAGTGACACGAGTGCTTGTTGATCGGTCAGTGTGAGTATGAGTAGGAGAGAGAGATAGAGTGAGTTGGTGATTATATATAGCAATTGATTAAATCAAGTATCGGCTGATTGATTGACTAAATGGCTAGTCTTACTGAATCTGTTCTCTGTCTTAGCTCTCTATTATTTTTTCTATATATGTAGTTTGAATGATTTTGACATATTTTGGAAGATCAAAACAAATACAAAATAACAATATAATTTACCATGCAAGCAATAACAGCAACGATCAAATACGCAATTGAGGGGCAAAAAAATCAAACAAACTTAATGCAACACAAATTAAATTTATTTTTTTCACTTCGTCTCCACAGTTAAAAAAATCAATCAATTATCAACAATAAACAACGAAAAAGAACAAAAACACTAATTTCGATTACACTAATACAGTTAATATTATTATTATTATTAATTATTAATTAAAAAAAAAATGGACGCTTGTCGAAACACTGGCATTTTGGGGTAAAATGAAAATACATGCAAAGTGCTCACAATAATGGCCGATTCTCTAACCCCTTAATTAGAGATTTTGTTAATCAAATACATAATCTCTAGTTGTACTTTTAGTTTGTACACAAGCAACTCCTTCCAATCCGCGTGGTTTTCATATCGATGGAATATCTTCCAACACTTGCTGAACTAACAGTATGCTTTAATTATTTATTTGAGTTAAAATTATTTTAAGAACACGTAAATAAATTACCACTTCCACGTGGTAATAAATTAAGATTCATGCCAGCGTCACGGCTAATACTATTTTATCTGAAATGACTGGAAAATTAACCAATAATGCATATGGATGAAGTTATACGATCAGTTTTTTTCGGATATTGCATTTTTTGATGGCTCTGGCATTTTTTGCCTTTTCTTTGTTATAAAAACTTAAAATTGATATGGGGACTACGAAATTCAGTAATGCTATTGCAGATCACGAACTTTTGAATTTGAAATTTAAGCTGGATAGGTCAAGGTCAATAAGCACACGTGTTTTTTATGCCATATGAATCTAGAATATTCAGGCTTTATGACTATGGTCCTGATATAAGAAATCTCAGCTCTAAAAGCCAAAATTAAAGTAGTACTTGTTATAAAAACTTGAAATTGACACATGAATTTGTGTAGCCTATATCCTTTCTAATATTAGAATGTGGCCGATTTCGTAAAGTTTACTGCATTTTGTAGTAGTATGCATTTTGGAGTATTTTTTATTTTTTCGCGAGCTTCTAAGATATTTGTTAAATATATTGCATATATTTTTTCCTCTGAGCATATTCTAGAATACTTTGAGTTATTATGGCCAATAATGAGTGATTGTATGTTTGAATGCAAGTATTTTATCTGGCTTTGTTGCTGGGACAATTTCATTTAATATTAAAAACATCTTTCAATAAATTATTATCACTTCCAGTTGTTTTAACATAAGTTAGTTAAAAATACTAATAATAATAAAAAATAAATAAAAAATAAACACACACACACATTGTATATAATATAATACAGTTAAAAATGATAGCATTAACAATAATACAATAAGGAAAACATAACTTCTTATTTTTAATACTACATTAGTCTTGGCACGGATTTTTTAGGGATACTGCTGCTTACGTCTAACAATAGAAATTTTTGTATTTGTGACCCTGTATATTATATCATGATGCATACAAATGTCATTTTGCATGGAATGTTATTGTTAGTTTATGCTTTGTGTAAGTAAGCTAGACAGACGTATTCCTACGATTTGCTTAACAAAAATCATTTTTAATATTAGTAAAAAAAATTAAATAAACCAGGAAACAAAACAAAAATGAAAGCAACAAAAATAACTCAAATAAATAATTAAATTGATAAAAAGTAAATTGTATAAATTAATAAAAAGTAAACAATTGTTCAATTCTTTGTCAATTATTTGTTGGCTATGTTGGGCTGGCAACATTTCAATTCAATGAAGACAATTCAATTCAATTCAATTAAATTGGATTCAATTGAATTGAATTGAATTCAGGCTCAATTTTCTTTACACTTTACACTTTTCAATATGATACTGGTTCGATTTGCATGAAATTCGTTCAGTGCTCTGCTTTTGTTTGAATAGTTTCAAGATTCAATATTAATTTATTCAATATGTCAAACAATGATCGTCCTCGTCCAAAGGTATCGAACTGATTATGCGGCTAAGCACAACCGCCGGCCATTGCAGTAGCTTTGCTAGCCAACGGGCAAATGTGTATTGTAATCGCAGTATTGCGTGCAATGAATTTGAGACTTGAGACTGACTTGGCAGGTACTTGTACTTTCTTGTTGTTGTTGAATTTGAACAATTTGGACACAATTTGCTGGTTTCTTTGTCCGCAGCCTAATGGAAATTAAAGAGAACAAAATAATACAAAGGTAGAGAGCGAAAGAAATACAAAACAAAAATCGAAAACTAAGTAAAGAAGAATTAAGAAAACAATTCATACACAAACTGAACAAAATTAATATATGATAAAATTGTGTGTGCGAAAAGCTATAATTTTATGTGTGTGCAAATTAAATTAGCAAAAGTAATTGAAGTTGTTACAGACAAATAAGTTCTCCGAAAAACGAAACGAATAAAAGAAAGAAGTACTGATGGCAAACTAGATACTAAATACAGCAGATTTACAATACACAGACGACCTAAATTGCCAGAGTTTTAGGAAGAAAGGACAGAGCAAGAGCGCTGTATGCTGTATGCTGAACGCTGACAACGAATGAGCTTATAAAACAGTTCAAAACAATGCATAATATTAAGAGACGAAAGTTAATTACAAACGAAATATGAGCTAAATGAATTAAAAAATATGAGAAGAGAGTGAAAGAGTTAGAGCGATAGAGCACATTTATTATTATGGTACCGTACGCGGTAACTTACTAATGAAACATGAAATCGCACTGTACGACATACGATGTATGTACTGTGTTTGGGACATAGTATGTGCATGAACAAGACTAAGACAACATATAATGTAAGAAGGTGTATGTGTGAGTGAGAGGTCAGCTGTTTAATTAAGATGAAAAATGCAAGAAGTTTTTAATAATTAACTTTCTGATTTACTTTTCTTTCCATTTTATAAATACTGTATTTACAACAATAATTTTCTGGTAGAGATAATTATAAATTAATACAAAAAACAATTAATTAATAAATAATTTAAATAAAATTAAGCTCAATAGAAATGCTTCAAATCACTGACCGTTCTTTTCGAGCCTTTTGTATAGCACAATTTCAAATTTCTTGTTAGGAAGCAATATCGCATATCGCATAAATTATAAAACAATAAAAATAAAATAACTAAGATTAAGAAAAAAAAGCATAACAATAATGGTCAGAAAATAAATGCGCTAGCATATTGTACTAACTGAAAACAAATCGAATATGTAATGAATGTAGAAAGGAACGTAACGTAACGCAACGAAGCTGATCACTTTCGTGAGTTGTATAAGCCAAGATGCTTGTTCAGGTTTCGTGCGAGACAAGTAATTTAGTGACATATGTGAAAGCAGAATTAGTCATGTGTTAAAACAAAAAGTGATTGAAGGTTCTATTTGTTCTTTCATGTGATGTGAGGTGCTATTAAGAAGTGTCTACTGTTGCTATTGTGGTAATGATTGTTGTTGTTGTTTTTTCATTATTTCTTCCTCTGTGGTTGTTGTTGTTGTGCTGGTAATAGCTGCTTGAATGCGTGTGTTTATTTATTCGTTTGTTTGATAGACCTCATCATCATTAATATGATCATAATCACCATAATGTACCGTTACGCAAAATGCCAAGGATCAATCTTTGGAAATAGAAACAATTCCTCACCTTTATCGAAACACCAGCTCCATTACTACCACCGTTCCGATAACCAGCTTGTGAACTAACCTCACTAGCATTATCATTATCGCGATTGCCCTCTAGACCAAGCAGACTGCGTTCGTCCTCCTCATCAGCATCTTCTGTGGGTGCAACCGATGAGGCTTCATCATTGTTAGTGCCACGATCCTCAACGGCTCGCAGACAGCGACTGCACATTTGGCCTTGACTGTGTATGTGTATGTGTGTGTGTGTGTTTAAATAAAATGGATTAATTATTTTCAAAAAAATATTATTTCGCAATACCTACCGCACTTCATCTAATATGGAGAACTCATCATGCATGGACATCATTTCCTCGTTTGAACTGGCTTGAACAAGGCGACTTTGCAGCGTCTGATTCTCTTGTACTATAAAATTGAAACGTAAAACCGTTATATAGGTTTGATGAATCCACCATAAAACGTATATTACAATAATACAATATGTATAAAATTACGAGGAGCTCCTCAAAATTTCAAAAACTTAAGAAATTAGTAGTTTTACTTTTACTCACTTATTGACACAAGTTGCTCTTCGAGTTCGCTGCAACGTTGCTGTTCGGCCATAAGAGCGCGTTTTGTCGATTCCAAATCATTGACCAACTTGACTAACTCCTCATTGTCCTCGTTAATGCAGCCGTCAGCACCCACTTCCATCGAATCTTGGCTCAACGATTCGCTTATACCTGTCGAATTCGCTTTATTGCGTTGATCGAGGGCGAAGCTGCAACTCTCTGATGATGTTGTGTTCGCATTGTAGCCCTGTATAACGGTATTTTGTTAGCGTTGTCTGTCAACTGTTTCACGCATCTAAACCAAACAAACTCACCGTTTCGTGTTCTTGCTCATTGCCATTTGTCCTATGATTTGCTACCGCCATTGTTGCTGTCGCACGCAAACGTCCCGTCCCGCTGCTATGATTGAACTCATCAGCCTGATTGGCACGCACTGCATTGCGCTCCTGCATTAATCGCTCATTTTTACGACGTTCGCCAGAGAGCGTTTGACGCGTCTCTTCGAGCTGCTTGCTTAGCTCCTCACAACGCGCCTCAAGCGATTCAATGTTGTGAGTGAGACTGTCAAAAAAAAAATAAGAAGAAAAATAATAATATTAATATTAATAACAGAAAACAACAATAACATTATAAGCAAATAAATAATTGGTGTATTTACGAGGTTGTCTCTCTGTGCGAAAGTATGAAAAAGGAGGAAGACCAATCATTCTGTCCTTTGGGCCCATGAGTTCAGTTAGAAGCTATATGACTATAAGTACACTTTTTTTTCTATATTTGGGGTTGCAAATTAAAGCTTGCTGAAAGTTCTGTTCGATCGATCAAAAGACAAATGAATAAGAACTTTTGTAGGATGTCTATCGCTCCTATTGATTGATTTCGGCTGGTTCCTACAAATGTAAAAAGAAAATTTTGTTCAAAATTTCACCTCCCAATCTCAAAAACTGAAGAACTAGTGATAGACTGAATGGTTAGACTGTCTTGCCAAGCTGATCAGCTTCTGGGACATCTCTTATCTCATATTTCATGATAAAATTATAAGACTTTTTAGTGCGTATATTGGTACCATCTACCAATGACTGAAAAGCCTACACGCGCATGACCTCATCCTAAAAAGGAAGTAACCGTCTAAAATTATATACACACGTCATGATTCTTATAATCATACAAATGTGCAATGCAGTTTACTGCGTTCAGTGCTATTCGCTAATTAAAAAAAATATCTTTCCTAATTCGACGATGATAGACGTAATCATTTATGTTAAATATTTTGACATTGACGTCACAAACTTGGAATTTTTTGAGTGGAGACTTTTCTGCATTCGCCACGTAGTACGTACGTCTAATAGAATGGAAAGTATAAAATTCAAATAGGTTTCACAGATGCCTCATCTGATTTGTATTCGGTGATCTCAAAGCTTCACAATCTTAGCAGTGTCGCTTGTCCTTTTGAAAACTTTGTTCTCTGCCATTGGCTTCTAAACAGTACACTTAACAGTACACTCAATATGTTCTGTTCATTCCAATATGTTGGTAGCCATGCCCCCTAAATTTAGAACAGAACATCCTTAATACACCGCCGAGGATTTCGGTTTTCTATAATATACTTGTATTTTCTAAAATGTGGTTGGTGTGTTTCTTGTGTCGTTTATTTTCAAAACCGCACAACAGACCGATGGAAAAAAATTGTCCGGCATTTTCAAAAGATTTGAAAATTATATCGAAATTATTTTCCATCAAACATGAAACCCAAACTGCATAATTCAAAATGCCAATGCCGAAGCAGGATCTTAAAAGAAGCATTAAAGCGAATGTAGGCAAACAAAAAAATTTCATATTATGTCATATAAAAGATCTCCGCGGTTTTTTGGTACATTTTTGAACAAACATTTCTTTATTCAAAAACAATTTCAATCAAGTACATATTGGATATTATTATCTATGAGCTTTTGCCATTTTCCGCGTATCTTCATTATTCCATCTGTGTGGAACCTTCGTGGTTTATCAGCGAAAAACTTGGACTAGTGATTTTCAAATTGGCTCTTAGGTCGGCCAATTTTTTACTATGAAGACAGTTTTGCCGATATCAAAACAAGTGGTATTCAGAGGGTGCAAGGTGCGGAGTATACGGTGGATCATCAAAGATGTGTGTGGCCTAGCATTGTCATGATGGAAGACAACTCCCTTTCTGTTGGCCAATTCTTGTTGCTCTTTCATGATTCATTCAAACGGTGCAGTTGTGCACAGTAGAAGACTGAATTGACCGTTTCGCCGTTCTAGCAGTTTGTAATAGACAATTCCCTTCCAATCCCACCAAACACTCAACATAATCTTGTTTGCCGTCAATCCAGGCTTTGAAGTCGATAGTGGAAGGTCGCCGGCCCTTGACCGTGATCGCTTGCGTTTGATATTCTCGTATTTAATCACTTTTTCATCGCCCGTAATGATACGCTTCAAAGATGTTTCCATTTCGGTACGTTTCAGCAGCATTTCACTGATGGTTATTCGGTCAATTAAATTTCTTTGCGTTAGTTAATTCATGTGGCATCCAAACATCGAGCTTCTTTAAGTAGCCTGCTCTTTTTAGATGATTCCAAACTGTCATATGGTTGAATGTTTAGTGCCTCCGCTATCTCTTAACAGCTACCGTGATGGTCTTGCTCCATCAGTTGCCAAATTTCATCGACTTTTTCAGTAACAGGCCGACCAGTTCGAGGTGCATCTTTTACATGGAAATTTCCGGAATGGAGCATTCTCACCGTAAACTGCACAAATTTTTCGTCATGTTTTTACAGGGTTTTTCCCTTTTTTAAAGTAAAAAATTCGGATATTCGAGAGAAAGATTCTTCGAAGAATATTTGGCCTCATTCGTATTGGCAATGACTACCGTATTCGATGGAATGACGAGGTGTATGAACTATACGATGACATTGACGTAGTCAAACGGATTAACGTGCAACGTATCCTCTGGTTTGGACATGTTCTTCGTATGGATGAAGATGCTCCACCTTGTCGTGCACTTGACGCGGTAGGGGCTGGGCGTAGACGGCAAGAAGAGGAAGACCTGGACTCCGGTGGAAGGACCAAGTGACGCAAGTTCTGTCGAAGTTGGGAATTCTGAACAGGAGAAGGTTGGCGCAAAACAGGAATGCGTTGGGGGACATTTTATGTGAGGTCGAGACCCGGTAATCGGGTTGTCCTGACCAGTTATAGATATAGATAGATAGATAGTAAAAAAGCATCACATAGCGTATTTCTTTAGATATTTCACTCATATTCAAATCAGTATAACTTTTAACACGAGCAACGAATTACACAGCTCTCTTCACAAAAAATGTAGCCTGAAATGTCACCTTTCAAACACATGTTCGTTTGACACAATCAGATTAGTGTTGCCAGACTTGTGGACACCAACACCATCTAGTGGCAAAAACCGCGGAGACTTTTATGTGACCTTATATTACCCACCAAGAATCAAAGATTTCGTCAATCTTCTAAATGGAACAATAAAGATAATATATCTTTAATTTTCGTCTCTAATATTGATACAGATTGAAACTTGATAGAAGCTGACTATGACGCACGGACAAATTTGAATCCTATAACTTCCAATGTTACTCTTGAGGGTTATATTGAAATTTACTTTTAGAGTATGATATTTTTGAGCATTATAGCTTAGATCTAGTAAATCCAATTTCAAGATCTAAGAAAAGTGACAAACATGCAACCACATATTGTTGATTATATTAACTTATTGCAACTTGACTGCAGTAAATAAAAATGTTTATAATTTAACAATCGCACTGTTCTTTGCCAAGTTGACAAGTTTTAATGAACAATTCTATAACTTGAAGATCGAACTTTTTTGTACATTATGGTTATCCGAGTTATGCAAATTCAACTGTATTTTAGTGCAAATATTAGTAATGGAGCAGCTTATTACACTTTGCACTACTTGAAATCAACAAAAAAACCTTAATAATAATGCATGTTACTATATTTAATTTAAATAATAAGTAATCAAAATAAAACTTACGTTTTAAGCTGTTTCTTATCGCGTGTCTTCTCCATATTCAAACGATGATTGGTGCGCTCTAAGTCCTGGATGCCCACCTCGAGTTGTTCGTAGACTTTCAGCCGCGAATCATTCACCTCGCTCATCGCATTAATTTGTTTGCGCAAGTGCTAAGAATATAACATTTTCCAAAGTTATTAGTTATTTCCTAACATTTTATGTATTATATTTTCGGACGATTGCCATTAATGGAAGGTCACTAGAGGCAACAAGCGTTTGAAGGGGATATAAAACAAAATTTATATACCAAAACCCAATCAAAACCAAAAATTGGCCGCAAATATTCCAAACGAACTGTACGATTTACTTCTAGGTCTTCTGCTGTTCATACGAAAAAATAAGTGAAACATGTAATTATAAAATTTATGAAGAAGAATTTCATTCATGGCGCCGTTGCTATACCTATTTTTTCTACTACTTTAGATGCCTCAGTTTTATAGCACGTCGCTTCACGCGTTGCGGTTGATTGGATTTTCTACGTTGGCGTTAGCTGGTTCTTGTTGCTTTGGTAGAAATGCAACAAGCTAGCCGACTAACGAACCAACCCAACCCAAAGATATCGACAACGACAGGAATTTTGGTGCATGACTGCTTGACTTAATTTTTGTTCGTTGCTTCTTTTTCTTCCTCATCATCATCTTGTGAACTGTGTCGACTTAATGAAGCGCAACTGCAACTTCACCCCAAACAAGAAAACAGAAAATTGCTAACAAAAAAGCATCTCAGCTGCAAGAATATGCAATGCAGAGTTCAGTTCATTTACAGCAGCCACGATCACGTCACTAGAACCTCGGAACCCTGTGCTGTGACTTTGCGGGTGCCACTAAGTGGCGACCCACTTGCGCAGTCAACTTTCAACAACGGTGACTATTATCATTAAATCTGGAATTATTTCTTCCTCTCCTAATTTATAAGATTAAAAGGCGTGTAATATTGAAAAAAATAAAAAGAACTTTGACATATTGAAATGCTTTTGATCATGAAAAATGCTGCCTCAACGCAATCTCAAAAACAAAGAAAAAAAAAACATGCGCAGATCCAGCAATCAGCGTGTGAAAATTGCTAACTTTGGAATGCAGTTATGCAAGTGAGTTGCTGCAGCATATTTATCTTTCCAACAAACACGCTCCAATGATAAGGAAACACTTTCAACTACAGAAACAGCAACAGTGGCAGCAATGGTTGTCGCAAGCAACATTTTAACAACACGAATGAGTAACTTTAAAGTCGTCTCGACTTCTCAAACTGGTTGCAACTGCATTAAACTCTACTTAGCTGTACTTGAAACTTCATCTATAATTATTTTATTGTGTCTAAAATGCTGCAAAGCTTTCTGAGCTTTCTTAAATAATTTTGAGCCATTTATTAACTCAACTCATCAACAACATCTTCGATTTGCCTTAATCTTCGCTAAGATACTTGGAATTTCGCAAGACTTCTCCTAAACAAAGTCCCATCCATTTATAGAACAACTTTTCTATCCAACTTCTCTCTTACTTCCCCAAACTCTCCTCAGTTCCACCTAACTTTTTCTCAACTCTTCTTTCCTTTTCACACAAAACTATTTTAAACTTCTAACAAATTTAATTTTTATTTCTCTTACAATTAATCAAGTACTCTTAACTACTAACCTGAAAGCATTTTCAAGGTTGAGATAATTCATCGAACTCAATACAATCCTTCTTATGCCCTGTTTACAGTGCAGCTGAATCACTGAATCGAATCTTGGTGTTCACACTGTCAATTCTGAATCATGGTCAGCTGTTTATTATTTTGGTTATACAAACGTTGGCAAATTGTGAGATGTGAAACAATTGAAAAATTGCGATTTGTGGAAAAAATAGATATTTTAGAATTGGACTTCATTTTCATAAAAAAAGGTCAAATTTTAGTTTTTAATTACCTTTGTTTTGTGCCATGATCAGCTGTTTATTGTTTTGGCGCACAAAAACAAGAAGAAGACTGTTGAGAATGGCAACCAAAAACTTTGCAATACTCTCAGAAATTGTCAGCTCTGTTTAGAATCGTTGTCGAATCCATTTATGGATTAGCAGCGATTCGTATCGCATTCTAAAACATCTACAACACCCTCTGAATGACGGTACTTTTCCTTGTGGTTGTTGTAGAAAGTGATACGTATCACCGTCGAATCACCAGTGATTCGAATCCTAGCCCACTGTAAACAGGGCATTAAACCATACCATAGTGCACACAACTTTTCGAAAAAGTATCAAGCTTCTAGTAACTTGTCGAAGATGCAATAAAACTGGTCGGACTGTCCCAAGTTCCGTTTATGCGTAATCAGCTTCTCTTCTTCACCTTTCTAACTCGACGAAAGTATTTTACTCTAAAACTGGTTGGACTATAACTTTTTTTTTTTTGTTCTGTTGAGTTCCCCGACTTCCATTAAACTTCTATTACTGAATTGGCTCTGGTTTTTATGATTTTAGCGTATCTTACGTTGGCCCTCCAGAATAAGAGTTCGCTTATAATTGTAATTCGCTTTCTGTGTATTTATTTCTCGCATACAAGTTAGCGTAAGGCCAATCCTGTACAATGTATACATAAGTTAGAAACTCCGTTTTCGAACGTGTTTTTTTCCGTGCTTAGTTTTCGAAGTCATCATACTCTTTCGCATCTTATTTTATTTTCTTTTAATATGTGCAACACGGTTATTATTTAAGAAGTTTTCAGTCTAAAAAGGAAGCGGACCTGATAAATTATTATTATAATAAAACTATTGTGTTAAGCATCAAATGACATGAAAATAGTGCAACAGATAATGGAAAGCTTCAAGATTTCAGAAGCGTATATGAGCATAAAGCTACACTTCATCCACAGTCACCTGGACAGATTTCCTGATATTCTAGGAAATTATAGTGAGTATATATGTGTATATAGGATCGTCACATGACGGCAGATTATTGCTAGTCTTTAAAAAAAGATTGCACACAAAAACAATTATAGATAAAAGAAGTATTAAAGGTGTTAAGAGAAAATGAAGACTTTAAAAAACCGGAGCCACTACTCCAAAACCATTCCGAGTTTCAGAAATTGTAGGCATACATTTTTTCGAAACCAATTTCATATCAAGGGCAAAATCATATTTGACCAGTGTTTCAGTTAAGAATAACACTTTTTGGTTTTGTATCTTAAATCATAACACTTCAAAAGTATTCTCAAACTTTATTTTGAAATGGTATCCCACTCTTCTAAAGTACGGAGGTTAACGCTCAAGTACTTTTAACCTTTATAAACTATCTGTAGCTTCTTCCTTCAAATTCATCTCCAACTTTTCTAAGACACTTTAATATCGTCAAAGTTCTTATAGGCTCTTTTCAAACGCCATACGCTTCATTAAAAATTTTCAAACTCCTCTTAAAAACGCCTAACTTTTCAAGTCCTTTCAAAAATAAAGGAAATTTGTAACTATAAAAATCTTTCAAAGTATGCTCACGCCCGCCAAAGTAAATTGAATCTCAATAAGTTATTTTCAATCATATATATCTTATCAAAAATACAATACCATTAAAATTTTGTAAACTCCAGTAGACTATTGTAATCTAATAAAGGGCAATATGGCTCGAAATTCACATACTTACTCAACTCCACTAAAACACCTCTCCCACACCGGTCAACTGTCCAGAACTTCACTTCTCAACGGCGCTAACGAACTTCACTAACACTTCTAATTTCCTCTCCATACCAAAACACTTCTCCACTAAACCGTTTCCGACTCTTTCAACTCTTCTAAATTCATCACAGTCACGTAATTCAACTCAAGTCCCCTCAAATCCATTAAATTCCCCTTAACGCATTTCTCTTTCATTCACCACTTACCACAATTTCACGTTCCTGTTCCTCATTGTTGGTTTTGTGCTCCTTCAGCAAAATTTCAAGCTCTTTGTTTCGCTCGAGCAGCGTTTTGCCCAGTTCGGCGGCCAGTTGAAGATCTGTAAAAGTACAGCAAAACGAGAGTATAAGTCAGAGTCAAAGACAGAAATAGAGACAGTGATATCAAATTAGTACAAATTCAGTATAAAAGAATGCATGCGAGTAAGCGGAGCTGGACCACAAGGCGCCAAGCAAGTGCAACAAGGCAGGTGTACGCGTAGGCATTTTCGCTTGGTTGAGCCGACTTGTTGTTTTTGCATTTTCTTTCTACACTTTACGGGTTGTCTACACTTTTTGGAATTTACGGACAACAAAGCTGCAGGTTGACCTAAAAGTTGTAGCACAAAATAAGTGATTGAAACCAGTTTTGTTAAAATTATTCGCTTTTGTTACCTTAGTATTTTTTCTTTTTCATTTTTGACATTTTGGGTTTAGTTTCGTATCTGCAAGACTTACGTTCATCGACAGAGGTGAACTTTTCGATGTCTCTTTCAAGGCAATCAAAATTAATGCCAATATTGGCCATTTTTGTATAAGAAAAAAATAAAATAAAATATTTGAAGAATAAGCACACGGACACTAACTAAAACATATCAAGAGAAAAATTAAAGAAATCTATCTACATATATATATATATACGCGTATGTTCGTTACAAAAATTTGCTAAACACTGTTGTCGACTCGGGCTCAACGCACTATTAAAAGACCAGGTCAAGAGACCTAGATGCGCTAGCCCGCCTGTCATCTGTAAAATGAATGTCAGGAATTTCTAGGTCACTCGACGGCATCCTCTTCGCACCTCGGCCACGGATTAGTTGCGCATGCGGTTTTTCGAAGTTTCCCGGAATTCTTCACCGTATACAGGAGGGTTTTATGACACCGCAATCGCGTTTTACAATTTCAGCCTTTAGAACTATGCAAGAGGAGGTCGGTCTTGCATTGAAAAGGAATTAAATTCGAACGAGCACAGGATAAGGCTTCATTCAACCGAGTTCGTTCGTTCGTTCATGTTTAGGTTTCGCGTTATGTTCACAAATCGTCATAAAACTGAATTTTATTGTCTTATTTATCTTGTGTGAAGTCTTTGGAATCCTCACTTTAAAAGGTGCGGTGAATAGTTTGTATTTAAATATTTTTATTATCCAAGGTAACTCAAAATATCCCAAGAACAAGCATAAATGTATAGGTATAAGCAAAATGGTAGGTCAAAGAGAAAAGTATTTCGAGACTAGATAAATACGTGTTTCAAGGTATAGAAAGAAAGATGGCAGGGTTTGGCTGTCGTAGATTTCTGGGTGACTCTACTAATAATCAAACCACATTCCCTAAAACTAAACAAGCAACTAAAAATTCAAATAGACTTGAAAAAATTTCCACGGCTTCGGTACTACCGATTCGGTAGCTTAGTGATTGAGATGCATACACAAGAAAAGCCCGAAAATTACATCCAATTTTTTTGTATGCAATTACAAGACAATATGAAAAACTCAATATGCTTGATCGGCTTGCCGTTGATATGTGTGTCAAATTCGAAATTCTGACAAAGAAAATTAATATGAAGGATTAATTAATTAAAGCTGGCCACAGACTATACACATGTTGTTCTGATCTGTTGGTGTTCGAGGCCATGTTGGCAGATTATTTCACTGTGACTCACTATGATTCAGTTGTTCCTTAAAGACTGGCAATCACAGTTTGCTAAACCGTGATCGTAGTTTGCTAAAGCGGGCCACAGACTACACACTTGTTGTTTCGATCTGTATGGAAAAGGTCGGCCACAAACTGCCAACCCATCGAACGAAAATCATTTTCACTGAAATTGTCGCGAAATAAACTTGAAGCAAAAGCAAAAAACGCGGATGATGCAATTGCGTATATAATGATATATTTGTGCGAAAAAAGAAAGCAAAGTAAAAATAGTAAAAGAAAAAAGCGAGAGTGGATGAAAGAGTAGTTATACGACAGAAGTCATCGAACACATGTTAAATTAATAGGAAAATTAGAAAATTAGCATCATAAAAATTTTCTTGGAATAAATTAGGAAAAGTCAGCTTCTGATAAAAAAAATACACATTTGCGAGAAGCCATCACTCCAAATGAGAAGCTGTCTTCAACACTGAGATCCCTCCCTACTGGACAAAGTTTTGAGGACCTCAAATTCCTTACAAAGCCTGCCCAAAGCGTGGGGAAAAAAACATTGTGTGAGTGTTCTTAGCACTCACGAGCTCTAGATGTGAAACATATTCAGTATGTAACTTGCTTATTATGCAAAGTCACTGCCAGTACAAGCGCAAAAAATGTTTCGTACGTTTTCTGGTTCTTTCTGCTATGCTTCTCCTTCATTTTTGTGTTTGGGTTTGTGAGTTGCTTGCAGCCTACAAACGTATACTCTCTGTTGACCACGTACTTTCAAAACGCATCACATACAAGAGTGGGCAAAACAACGTTTGTCGTTTTATATAAATGAAATGAAAATACCAGGCGGCCGGAAAAAAAAGAAGGCTTGATCACAAAACAAAATCATACAAAAATATTCCGAGTGATACCCACAATAAGAAACCAATACAATCTTCTACGAGCCGCCTAATGGGGTGTCTGTCCCCTGAGCGGAAGCAG
Source organism: Cacoxenus indagator (assembly GCA_035041755.1). Classification (NCBI taxonomy): domain Eukaryota; kingdom Metazoa; phylum Arthropoda; class Insecta; order Diptera; family Drosophilidae; genus Cacoxenus; species Cacoxenus indagator. Next base: position 155,170 of record JAWNKX010000032.1, on the reverse strand, counting down.
GAATAAAATTTTACAACATAAAAAAAAAAACAATCTTATACACGCACAATACCTACACAACACAAATTTTCGGTTGTTTCAGCAAATAAAATACGTTTCAAGGTGAGTGTGTGAATGTAGTGGTATATTTTTTTTCTTTGTCTTCCCTTATGTTCCGAAAATATGAAAAAAAACAAATGTCACACGTTTTTGCTGGTTTGATTTGGTTTTCACATGGGACACTTGTAGTTTTGCTGTTTTCCTGGTAGTAAAGGTAGAATTCGCATTATTCAACTTACATTTTTCGACATATCTAGCGCAAAAAACAGATATAAATGAAATTTAAATCAATTTTAATTATTTATTTAGTTATTTCTTAAAAAAAGAAGAGAAAAAAAGTGCATGCCCTTCCTCTTGTTGTTGTTCTAAATCTAATGAAGATTTTTTCATTTGTTTACAAAGAACGATAATGCAATGACGCGATGAAGCGATTATGCTGTGACGTCACTTTATAATTTCACTCTACCGTAACCAAAGATGTTTCACATCAATAACTAAAAGTTGTGAAGCAATAATTTCATCATTAAAACATTTTACATTTTTCAAATTTATTTATAAATGCTTTGCTGACATTGCCATTTTTTCATTTACTCGCTGATGTGCACACAACCATCGTTTCTCGAAAAGTGAGAATGTTGGCGGACAACGCCACAAACTACCAACATGTATGACAACAAATCCACAAAATGTGTGGACAGCGCCACAAACTGCCAATTTGGTCTCGAACACCAACAGATCGAATCAACATGTGTGTAGTCTGTGGCCTGCTTAATCCGTGATCACAGATGTTTTGGCAAACTGTGACAGAGTTGCTTTGGTCAACTGTGAACAACGCTGCTTTGGTAAGCTGGACACTTGCATTCGGTAACTGTGATCACAGTTACTTTGGCATGTTGCAACTACCGAATGAGATTTTTGTGCAACACTACAAAGCGATTGTTGTTAAATTAACTCATATATTTTATTAGAAATACTTGCAATTTGATTTTTTCACCTCAACTATTTCGAAAAGAAGCGAAATTTGGCAATTTTTTGGGACAATTGACGACAATATGTCTAAATGCAATACGAGATCAACAAAATTGTCATACAAACAGTTTCTAATCCCAGAGCAGACACCCAATTGGATCTCTCCCTTCAAATGTTACTCCAGTGCTGCCAAATGTAAATTTGCTAAATTCATAAATTCCATTGTACATTATCAATTATTTACAGGATAATATAATAGAAGTAAACGAAGAAGGGCAGCCGACAGAAGAGACAACCAAAGGTAACACCCAATTCACGTGGAATTCTCTAAGTTCATACATATATGAAATCGGGAATTAGTCCTCGGACCCAAGATCCACTTGTGTGGTGGAGAAATAACAAATGTAATCTTTTTTGTCAAGAGGAATTGAGTGTACTTAGCACATCAGTGTCATGTGAGCCGGGATTATCATTTCTTAAATGATTTTAAGTTTCTAAAAATAAATATTACGTTAAATATGTTTAACATATTCATTTAATTTTTTTCTTTCTTTACATTTGAAGGCTTTTTAAACTGTTCTTTTATTAGTGATTCTAATCTGTGATTTGATCACTGATCACGTTTAACAGAACTGAATTTAAACTGTGACCCATGTGAATGAGACTGATGAACAGCATTTGATGACAAATCGAATGAGAATTTCTCATTATTGACTCCGGATACAGGTATCGACAAGTTTGGCGTTCATGTACGACCTAACAGTCTAGAACGACTCAGAACATTGAGCAGTGTTTACGTTGTCCGGGAGGAAAGGTAAAATGGCCATAAAGAAAGGAGTAGTACAGCAACGCCGGTGCTCCTGTTGGTAATAATATGAAATTATAATTTTAAAAATAATGGAAACAGCTATGATTTTAGCTTTAATTTTGATTTTATTACATTTGGGAGATATATATGATTTAGGGAGTTTTATACTCTTATGCTCGATTGAATAAAACATTAAACGACGAAAAAATATATATACAATGTTTTTATATATGTACATATTTATTTTTTGTCATCCATCTTAAATCGCCATAAGCTCACATTAATGCGACTGGATCGAGCGGCTATGATTCTATAAAGCACAACGCAGTGCACTATAATATCCACGATCTTTAATAGAAATTGTATACAATTTACGAGCGTTATTCTTATGTGTATGTCTATTCATGATGACATGGTAAACTGAATTGATTATGAATCAACTATAAGTGAAACCAACCACAAGTGGTCTTAATATCCGACAGCCCATTTCATTACCCTACAATCAACCTGCTGGATAAAGGCTACAAACGCGACGCCCTCTAGATCTGCTATTATGCACACCATATGTAGTCCTGCGGTTGTTGAATACTTATTTCTAATTGATAACTTGACTACTCCAAATTTAAATTATTTCGATAAAATAGAAAAAAGGATTAATGAAAATTTCTTTTTGTTGTTGCTTTTTTAGTACATAATTGAATTCGAAGCGCACACGTAGTAGAAAATATTCTAAAATCAAAGCAATCCAACCACATCTAATCAATGACAAAAGAGCAAACCAGGCACTACAGCAGTGAATGCCAACAATAGCAATGACAACAACGCAATGCGTTCCGTAATGAAACCGGCTAAGAAATACAATAATGAACAGCGAATTATGTAAAAAGTAGCAAAAAATGTGGCTTGAAGCCACGACGTCACCAACAACAACACAAACGAAAAAATTGCAAGCCAACGCATATAACTAAATTAAAATTGTTTGTGTTTTTGTGCAATACAATGTTACAGCAGAAGCAAAAAACAAAAAAAAATAAATAAAGAAATTCACCGCTATAAAACATGTCCAGAATGGCGAATACCGTCGTTTAACGCTGCGTTGCATTGCACTACGAAACTGAAGAATTTCTGAAGAGAATTTTTGCAATGTCTCGTCTCTTTGCAATGTTTCGATATCGATATCTTAAATTTTATGTCTTTTGCTAGGTAAAGGTATCTCCTGAAATATAAACACCATGTGGTAGAACTTGATTTGAGTCATGCGTTTTTACAAAAATTATAGAAGCCAGAAGTTCTAGATTTTAAGGGTTTATGTGAAATGAACTCAAATAACGTCTGTTCGAATTTCAATTCTGTAGGTAAAAGCAAAAAAAGTGCAAATTTATAACTCTCTATCTCAGAGACTGAGGGACTAGTTTACGTATATACAGAAGAACGAATAGATGAACAAGTCTATATCAAGTCGGGTCATCGAACAGATCAGGAATATAGCAAACTAGCCAAAATTCAAAATAAAAAAAAGTAATGTTCCTCACCTATTGAAGTGAAACGGCATCACAAAATAGTAGGAATCAAGTTTTAAATTAATTGGGGCAAATAACGTATTTAATTATTTATATCATGCCAAACGGAACCAAACAGGAGCAACAACAACAATATCAACAGCAACAAAGCAGCAACGATACAAGCAAAGTCATTCATTCTCCTACGCTTTAGGCGGACAATCGAAAGCTTATCCCCTCTACGTCCCTCAAGCACCCTCATCCTGAATTCCGATTCCCTTTTTTGGATTTTTTTTATTATTTATTTTAATTTTATGCTTTATTATTACGATATAAGGTGTCACTTGAGCTAGTGTGATGTAATGTTTATTTATACAGTGTTTAGTTACTTTAGTGACTTTAGAGCTGATAATACTCTAATGGGAAAAGGGGAAAAACCCACAAGAGTTATAACATAAAATTAACTTACAACTAACTTATAAACTAAAGGACCGTTACTTGATTATACTAACGTAGGAGTTACTGTAGAGAAGTACTGGTCAGCACAAGTTTAGTGCAAAATGAGGATTTCTCAGATTAAACGTAGTTTTTGCTTAAGAGATTTTCTCACTGATCATCTTAACACCTGCTACTTCATGAAGTAGTGATGTTGGTTAGTAGAAATCTAGATCTAGAATCATTTTTAAAAGCTTGTTTTGAGCGATTTGCAGCTTAGATTGGTGGGTATAGGCACAATCTCCACAGACCTCCGAGCAGTATAACATAATGGGTACAAATATTGACTTAAATATTATTAGTTTGTTATGGACGGATAGCTTAGATCTACGGTTGATGAATGGTTAGAGTATACGTTGTTGCTTGTAGATGAGTTTAGTATCAAGGTAGAAATTTTTTTGGATTTACACCTCGCAAAAGAAGTTTCACTTCAATAAATATATTATGACAATTGACAAATTCAAACTCATACATAAGTGTGGGAACACTCTTTCCCTTTATTTTAAATGGTTTCGAATGCTTTGTTGAAAATTTTCTTTTGCCCATCCCGCTCGTACTATAATTATCTACATTAAAAAAAACCAAAAATTTTTTTTTAAAACTACGGTCAGCAGAGGGGAATTAACTTTGTTTTATATATAGAATGACAGATACGTCTCCTTCACTGTGTTGCAAGCTTCAGTAGTCGCACAGTAGTCGTGCGGTGCATGACTGTCCATCGAACGGTGGCAGAAGGTGCTCCCTAGGCACCTGAGTGTAGTTTGATTGTCATTGCAAATAAATAAATAAGTAAATAAGTAAAGAAAGCCTGACGTGGTGAGGAGACCGAATCTCAGCCATCCATTGGATCACGCGACGACAGGCCTAGTTACGGTTGTAGGTTTGGGGATCCGCAACCAGTTGACGGGTATTCCTGTCAGAGAAAGCGGGCACTGTGACCAGAGAAGATATTTTGTAATCTATACCCTAATTAAGACAACAGAGCCTCTACATTTTTAATAAAGGCCAGGAGGTTTTTCCTGATCAAAACAGATGACACAGAGTCCTGTTTCAGGAAGTTCAGGCGAAGTCTGGCCACCGCCGGACACTCGCACTTCTTTCTACGTCTTATAGGCAGAGCCTACACTCTGGGTAGGGTGACAAACTTAGTTTGTGCAGATGGTACTTAAGGCGGTGGTGACCAGTTAAGTAGCCCACAAGCGTCTTATGTCTGATCTACTAAAATCTAAATTTGAAGGAGTGTTTACGGGACAGATAAGCAATTAGGCTTGACGAAGGCACCCACAGGACTTGGCCGTTGCCCAGCTAATACCGATATAGGGTTCAGGACCGTTGAATTTGGAGGAGCAGCTTCATTATCCTCGATGCCTTGATGACCAGGTACCCAGCACAATGTGACCCTATTGTGTCGGGACAGTAGCTGGAGGGAATCAAGGCAGTTCCTTACACTCCTGGACGAAAATTTCCAGGACGTAAATCCCTTGTTCACTGCGTGCTCGCACAGATATCTATAGCGTGGACCTCCGTTTGAAAGACGTTGCATATACCTACCACACATATTTTTCCTTCCATCGCTTCTGTCTGAATTTCAAAAATTATGCTGTGGACATTTTTTGCATTTGAGTTGCTGTTGCTACCTGTGGGTGTACTTGAGATTGCTCATTTCATTTCACTTACTTTGTACTACAATGGCAACAAATCAATAATGCGACATTTACAAGAAAATATTTTCGGTTGTTTATTTTATTTTGTGCGTACAACTCAACAAGTTTGATGCTCGGGAAACGTGTTACATTTAAAAATGTTGATTTTTGTTCATGTCTAGCAGATGGTGCGCTACAATTAAATGCGTAAAAGCGCAGCATTTGCAACAAAACGATAGTTTCGTTCATTATTTGAACTTTCACTTTTAATTTTTCTTACTGGTTTTATTTACTTACTTATTTATGTACTTATTTTTATTTTGTTTTTAACTACGCAAACTCGTAAAAGTGTTGCTGTCATCTGCAACAACTCTTAGCAATAGCAATTGCACTCGGAGTTGCACCCGCAGCAGCTGTGCTTCACTGTTTGACTGCACATACTTTTTTTTTGTGAGTCACGACGTCACAACACACATGAAAATCGTTTACGAAAATTGCAAATTTTTACGCATGGCCAGTGCAAAAACAAAGCAACAAAAACAATAAACACATAATATAAATCAATATCGATGCAACATGAGCGGACAACTGTCAAGTCAACGACTGCAATAATTTTCATGCGCATCGACAACAACTTCTGCAACTAGAGTACCACCAATAACAACAAGAATAATGCCAATAAAAACACACTTTATGGGGCTTTTGTAAAGCAACAATGTGCAGCAATATAAGAGTTTTACATGCATTGCATTGGCTGCTGCAAATAAAGTGCTAGCTCAATGCTACCCAAACTGTATGCACATTTCAATTGACGAATTCAGAACTGTGAAGATGAAACGTTAAACAAACCAGTGTGTTCTGGAGATTACTTCAATTTGGATTCATATATGTCCAGTGAAAACAGCCATACACAGCCACTCGCAGCTCCACGTATAATAATATGTGTCTGATATACAATGCTTGAAGCAAAATAGAATCATTTTGATTTTTCGTCCACCGTGAGATTTCTGTTAACTACTTGTGTCAGATGCGTCGATCTAATTGCTCCGTAAAAATGAGATAAATATAGACATCGTAGTAAAAGTGTGACGGATGTCAAACAGTTTAATTGCCCTATTCTGTGCACTCTATCAAATGACTAGATATATTTTGATAGATATTGATAGACAGTAAGCGATAAAACATATTTGGGATTTTTTGGGAGATTTTGCTCATTTAGAAAAGCTCTTTACTATATCTATTGTCGATTTTTTTTATTTTTATTTTTTTTTAAAGGTGATCATCAAATATTTCGCACTCTATTAACACACTGCTGAAATGGATAACAACGTGATTTGCTACCTTTTAGCAAAGTTTTTGGAAGATGATGAAAATTTTTACAATAGAAGTGTTTTAAAATCATAGCGTGATAATAGTGATCCTTTTTCAATATCGGCCAAATTTTTTGACAGAAACTATCGACTCTCAAAAATATTGTGCCACCTATTGATAGAGCAATTGAAGCCGCGGGAAAATGGAAACTCAAAAATTCCATTTGATTCCTTTCCTTTATAGTTATACGCAAATGGGTCATTCCAAAAGTGTATAGGAAACAACCATGTAGATTCTATGAGCCAACCGTCGGTCTCCCGACTGTTTCAGAACTGATTTGCAGGTTTCTTCAAGCAAAAAAAATACCGTACTCTCCGCTGTGGTATATTTTTTGGACTATTACGAAAAACAGCTTTTTTGTAATAGTGAAGCTTTCCATGTGCGCCAGAATAACAAAAATGACAAAAGCTTCTATCTATTTAAACTAATATGAATTTGATAGATAGAGTGTACAGAATAGGGCGGTTAATTATCTAATGAATTACTAGTTTATAGGCTTGACGACACTGCTCTCCACTAGAATTCTTTCTCTAATCTCATATTCATACTTGCTACCAATTCGCGAGTCTCTGCACTCACTTCCCTGTACTGTATGCTATTCGTCGTAGTTAAGCACTTAGCCTTGCTCTGTACACTTATATGAATAACAACTTGAATCCAACTAAAATTAAACCGCCTGACATTTCAAAAGGTCGAATTAAGCAGCCATGCTTCCAACTCGACCAAAAGAAAGCATTGACAAATCTCAGCAACGGCCCATCTCGTGATGACAAGACTGGAACCAAAGACTGGCTTTGCGCTCATTAAAACCAAAAACACTAAACAAGCCTCGAACTTAATCAAACTCGTCAACCTTGATGGCTCCACTGGGGTTACTATCAGCGAACACAACTAAGTTAACAATTGCAAAGGAGTTATTTACACCAATATTCTTTAAAACACATCAGAAGAAGAAATCATCACTGAACTTAAATCCCAGAACGTCCAGGAGTATAAAAGTTATAAAAAAAGACAGGGACCAGACACTTAAGGAAACCGGACTTATTATCTTCACTTTCTCAACTACAACACTACCTACCCACATCAATATTGACTATGAAAGATACGGCTGTACATCCCTCTCCCTCTTAGGTGCAGGAACTGAGAACGCCTAGGCCATTCCAACACAATATGTAAATCTTCCGAACTCTGCGTTAACTGCGGCCTCGACAAACATCTAGACTCCGAAAGCATGGAGACCTGCCAAAACATCACGCGTTGCATCAAATGCAGACATAATAACATTTCTAACTACCACCACAGTATTTTTGATCGGAACTGCCTTCCTCAAACACAAGGAAATCCAAGATATCCGAGTAATAGAAAAAACTGATTTTAAAAACGTAGAAAAAGTCTACGCTAAACGCCATTCCCTTAAGGGTTCGCGCTACGCAGACACATTCCGTTCTACTCAGCACAATCTGAAAATAACACCACAAGCTCTCCTGAAATTAACTTAGCATCACTGCCTGACACTGAACTTCCCTTCACATCCGCCACTCCACTCATTAAAACGTCCGATGAACATCCCCCTGAACTACCAAAACTTTTAGTTCTACCCCTCACCGAAACCAAACTTAAAATATTGTCGAATAGCTCTAAGCAAGCAATACAAAAAAAAAAACACACCAAAAAATAACCTCTCCTTTGAATCAAACAATACTGCCTCTCTACTAACAAACTTTGATTTTGTCTTTGATGACTTCTGCTGAACGCGTCCAAGAACTCAAAAAATGCTACATAATCTACTCAGTCGCCTATCCTCATTCTGAACGATGGCTCTCCCACTCACTTCAGCACCCACCATACATTCACCCACATAGACCTATCCCTAGCCCCTTCTGGGCATATAGACTCCCAATTACATGGTAGCGATCACTTTCCCATTGTCATCTCGCTTTTTACCCCTCCCTCCTTCACTTACACATCTTGACCAATATTCAAAACAGATCGCGCAAACTAGTCAAAGTTTACCGTTATATCCAAAAACCTGCGCGCTACGAATCCTATCAGCCCCAATATTAACAAAGAATCAGCAAACATTACAAAAAATATTCGCCTCTATCCCCCTATGCAATATCAGATATCATAAGAAATACACCGTTCCTTACTGGAATGACAAATCAGAAAATTAAAAACTACTATACAAAAAATAAACTTTGGTACACTTTAAGACGCTCTATCCCCACAGATAACTTCATCAGCTTTAAAAATGCCACTCTTAATAGGGAAATCTAAACGTGAGTGCCTATCTCATTTCACAGCCGATATTAACCCTACAACTCCTCCTGAAGAAATCTAGTCACAGATAAAGCCCTTATGCGGCACCAATCCCCACCTTCCAATACACTGCATTAAAACCATCGATGACCAATCTTTCACAACTGACAAGCATACCATAGCGAACGAATTCTGCAAATACTGGTCAACCGAATCTCTCGACTCTAACTTCTCATCAAACTTGACGTCGTCATAAAAACATCTCCCTATCCTTTACTCCCGACTACTTAACCTCCCCAATGGCAACGAAACTAGAAGACCCAATATTGATCATTGAACTACATTCAGTTCTTTCAAGGCTAAAAGACAAAACCCCTAGCATCGACAAGATATCCTACCCAATGATAAAAAACCTCGACAATACCGTTCTCCTCCGCCTCCACAATTTGTACAACTACATTTTCCACAATTTCATTCCTCAACATTACAAAACTAATAAAGTCATCCCGATCATTAAGCCCAATTCTGACAAATCATCCATTTCCTCATACAGGCCGATATCCCTTAAACCCTGTTGATCCAAACTCCTCGATAATATTATTGCTAACAGACTATGGTGATTTGTTACGCAAAACAAACTTATAGATAGCCGCCAAACTGGTTTTAAAAACGAAAAATCAATATGTAACAATCTAATGTCACTAGATCATCATATACTTTCATCTCTTTCTACCAAAAACCAAGCATCAGTTATTTTACTCGACTTCTATAAAGCTTTCGATAAAATTGGTGTTCACGCCATAGTCGATGAATTAGCGAGATGGAAATTGGGCCCCAAAATTATAAAGTACGTCATGAACTTTATGAAAAATCATAGCATATGTAGGTAACCATTTTTCCTCCACCCTCCCTCAGTCTAATGGCATCCCCCAAGGCACCGATTTATCAATCATCCTTTTCTTAATAGCCTTCAACCAACTTATCCGCAAAATTGCTCACCATAAAGATATAGACTTGTGTGCTTACGCGGATGACTGTCTTATAATTAGGAAAATAAACAACCTCCAAACTCTGAACATGGATCCCCTTTTAACGACATACTATCATGGTGTGATTACTCAGGCGCAAAACTCCAAACAAATGCAAGCACATTCATTTCTGCAAGAAAAAAAGATGACAATTTCAACTTTACTCAACCCAATTATACATCGGAGAAGTCAACAAACTTAAAATCCTCGGAATTACGTTTAACTCAACTTATACCTGGAACAGCCACATTGAAACTCTCCAGCAATCCCTATCCAATAAACTTAACATTATCAAATGCCTCTCCAACAGAAAATTCAACTGCAACCATCTCACCCTTATCTTATAAAACTTTTGTCACTACCGTGAAGTTTTCATCACCATGTAAATTCCAATATGTATATATTCCCTATAGATCTTAATTACCTTAAGGCCCCGTTGCCATAGCTTTAATCAAATGGTTTAATCGAATGGTTAACCTGAGCTTGAATAACGTCTCCTGCACATCTTATTACCACTAAGTGGGACTCGGTATTGTATAAGACCAAGTGTCTTCGAAATTTCACAATTTATGTATGTATTGTGTGTGTGTTGCTGGTGAGCTTACAAAATTTAATCTTTCTAATGTGCTAGATGGAATACAGAAAACATAGAATGCAAAGAGAGAGAGAGAGTGAGAGACAGAGTGAGAAACTGCAATAGCTGGTCTGACTGTGATCAGCTGTTTACACTGCATACTGCATACATACACTGCATATCCAGACCGAACTAATATATTTTTTCATTTTATTTTTACTATAAACTTAGCATTTAAGATGCTTACTAATATGATTTTTTTTATATTTCCTCTTCTAAAACCACAGAATATCCTTTAAACGCCATCTTCTTTGTCATCAGAATCAACTGCTGAGTCAGAATCGTTATTATTAAGACTTGATATTGAGCCATAAAGTAAAGAAACCACTCTAAATGACGTATTAATTCTTTTGGAAGCGGTTTCTTCCTGATTTGTTTTAGTCTCTCATTTAAACATAGACTGGATAATAACGGATCTCGGGAGAGTCCATAGGTATTGAAAAACATCAGCCAGATTATAGAATCTACTGGCGTATACTTTTTAACTTTTTCTTTATTTTATTAATATCTGCTATTATGTGCGCTGATGCTACATCACGGTTGTTGCTGTCCCAAAGATCGAGCAGAGTTTCGCGAGACAACTCAAAAATCACTGTGAAGGATATTTATTAAAAACTAGCACTGGCCCCGGCGCTTCTCGATATTTGTGTAGAATGAAGATGTGAATATTACCAACTGGCGAAGACGCGCGCATAGCAGGGGCGCCTGGAGGCAAATTATTCATCAGGCTGAGACCCAATAGGGTTGAATAAAACCCGCGAAATATTTTTAGTTAACTTAACTTAACTATAACTAGCAAAAAATCGTTCCTCCTGAATATAACTTGTTTTTTAAAATATCTTTTGTTACAAAATTAAAACTACATGCCACACAATTTATTTCGAATGCTCACTCTCAGAGAACAAATAATTCTGCCAGCATTATAGCACGATGCCGACAGAAAATATACGGAAATTGTACTTTGTCCCTGCCCTGCAAAGTAGCTCTCGCACTTTGTGCTTGCAAAATTAATATTTTTCACAAAACTTAAAACAAAAACAAAAAGCTTCTCCGTAGGGTTTTCTCATTATTTGTTTGCATGCAACCAAAACGAGCACAAAAAAAATTAGGCTAATCGGTAAAGCCGTTCCTCACGTGATCATGTGCAAGAAAAATTAATATACACTGGGACTTTGACAAACAACTTGCCATTTTTAGTTGCTTGCGATTATATGCGTTGCGAAAGTAATACTCAACGATACACAATTACATTTGTTACATTCTTTCTAAAAATACAATAAACAAAACAGTGGATAACACATACCTTTCCACTTATGACATTAAATATAAAATCTTCATACCGTGACCGCCGTTTTGTATGTTAAGCTTGATGTAGTAAAATTGAGTTTATTTTCTTTATATTGAAGCACAATAAATAGTTTGCGCTCATTTTTAGAAACAAATGTATGATAAATCAGCTGACTTCAGAGGGTTGCCACGAGAAAAGAATTGCCGCCCAGCCGAAAAAAAGTCATTTTTACTTTAGCTGAAGTACTTACTGTTAATAAATAAAATCACTTTTTGAATATACTACTAAACTGATGAGCCCAACAAGCTCCATAACATCATTCTTTACAATGATATCATTTTACACGTTCTCAATCTTACAGACTTATTTTGCACCCTTCAAGGAAAGTGGCACAAAATTATTCAATTATTCAATATTCATTTCAGCAGAAGTTTAACTAAAGTTGAAGCTGGAATATTGAAATTATGCCTTCCCCAGCGCGGAATGCAGAGTAAAAACTCCTTCATGGCAAGTATCTTCGGTAAGTTGGTATTTACTTACTTATTTATTTATTTTTATTTAAAGCTAAGAGCAAAGTTATTACAATAAATCATAAAACGCGCTTTGTCAAGTGCTCAATTCAAAAGAAAACGTTGCGGGCGTTTTTGTATCGTTGTTGGGTGCTATTTATTGCAACCTGTGGGTGTGCTTTACATTGCCTCATTTCACTTAACTTGTTGTGCAGCACAATGACAACAAATCAATAATGCAACACTTAGAAAAAAATGTTGTCGCTTGTTGTTGTCCACTGTGTTCATAATTTCATCATGCAACTCGACAACTGTGAGCTTGCGCAACACGTTGCATTTGACAATGTTGCTTTTTTATACTGTTTGACATTCGTAGCGAAACAATTAAATGTGTAAATGCACAGCACTTGCAATAATGACAACAACAATTGTCACATTTTCAATTCATTACTTGAACTTTCACATTTAATCAACACCAAATGTGCGAGAGTTGTAATTGGATTACGACTAACAGTGGCAAATAAAGTAGAAAGATGCAAAAATGCTCTTCAACATTTTTGCCTTCTCTTGAACATATTCCAACTTCAACTGGATCTTGAGAATTGTCTCTTAAGGTTTATCTCAAAATAATTATAATTTTCGATATAATACTTAATCATTTTTCATCCTTTAACTCAATTTTCTCACTAAAATTACATTGCGAACGTACAACTTTCATACTCGTATTTGTTTACAACCTCCACTCGTTTCTGGTTTCTGAGTAAGCATTTCTTGATTTGTGCTTCTCAAACTGTATTTTTCACAAGGCCATACTGAAACCGGTATGGACTGACGCTATACAACTTTGGGGCACTGCATCCAATTTAAAACTCGAAATCCTTCAGGGGTTTCAGACCAAGGTACTGCGAAGGTTCGTAGTTGCTCAGTGGTATGTCTGGAAGTGTGTCATCCACTGAGACTTGAAGATTCCAACAATCAAAGTCTTCTTTGTCCAGCATAGCATATTCCGTATCACGGATGAGTGATCAGTCATTCTAAGTTATTATTGTTCATGTGATTTTTAATCATTATATAATCCGCTATAGATATCTTCTGACGATAGTAGCGAAAAAACTATAGGCAAAAAAGTAAAATAAATAAATAAAAGTTACTCATATTAGCTGAATGATGAGGTGAATTTTCGATGTCTTTATTGTTTTTATTTAATTTTTTCTTATTATATTAAGGACTGTTGCTTTTGAAGATTAAAGCTGTATGCAACAAACTAATCGCGTAATTGAACTGCTAGCTTGATAACTAAATGAAATAATAAAAAAATTTTATTCGGTTTATGTTTTGTTATTTTTCATTATTACTAAAACCAGTGTAAACAAAACAAAAACAAAAAAAAACAAGCGTATTACGCAGTTTACGCATGCCTTTGTTGCATTCATTTCTTTATGCCGCTTTATAACGATTTTTTGTTGTGTTGTTGGCGTTAGTGCGCTCGATACGGTAATCGAAAACGAAAACTGCTTTATTGCTCATGTCGCGTTGATCATTGAAAGTCGCCTAGCCACTACATTGAGTTAATGGTGGGAGGTGATTTCTGCACTTGCCGAAGGCATCAATGAAGCGCCGAGTTTGACCAAATTCGCAAAATGGTGACAATCTACTAGTTAGTGTGCTGTACATGCCCAAAAATGTTATTACAAAAAACTACAAAACACAACACAAAAAAAAATTTAAATTATTAAATCCCGTTATGACTAAAATTTGTAGACAACACGCAACTAATTAATGGTTTTCGGAACGTGTCACGCCTCAAACTTGCTAAATCACGCTCAAACGTTGCCACTAGATTGAATGCCAGTTTTAGCAAACTTAAAGCGATGTGATGTTAGGACAGGAAACCATAAGTTAGGTTCGGTGGGGATTAGTTACATGATAATACGTTGAGCTAGGTGGAGATGAACCGATTAAGTGAGATCAGCCTTGATTGAGGATTATAAGAATATAATGAAGATGAATCGATTATAATATCGATCGATAATAATAGATTATTTTAGCTTTAGTTAGATTAAATGAGGATAGATAAAGCTAAGTTCATCAAAATAAATCTGTGCAAGCGATGTCATCTAAAACTGTCGTTCAAAATACAACAAATTGAGTTACAGATTAAAATCACTGAAGTGTGGTGAAAGACAAACCAATTCATAAGGCCACCTATATAATTTATCTGGTAGTCCCTATATTGTCTTACTCTATTTCAAATGGTCAAGACTTGCATCACCCAAATTCATAGCGTCATTGTCTAGCACTGTCTGCATAAAATCTTTGGGAAATATTCTCCAGTAGGTGCTCTACAACCGTGATGGACCCAGAGGTACTCTTCTTTTCACATTTTACATTCTTCTTCTTTTTCAACTGTGTTATTGGGTGTGTGCTAAAGACATGTCGTGTTTTTTCTATATCTGTCATTGGTCTCAATTTTCAATGGGGATGAGAAACAAACACACGGGTGCCATTTGAAAGCTTTGCATTTTTATTACTATCGCTAAAAAATTGAATGAAGTTCGATAATATTTGTATATTTCGGCATATTTCGCTATTTTACTTTCAAAAAGGGAAGAACGTAGCGCAATCTTAAAAAAATTGTGTGACGTATTTGGGTTCTGCATGAGTTGAAAGAAATTCGACTCACTAAGCGCATTAACGTAAACGTCAAACGTAACGAAAATGATCGGTTTTTGAAACGAAACATAACAAGAGATGAATAATAAGTTGTTTACAATAAGTCAGGCGAAAACGATCATAGATCAAGAGAGATGAACCGCCTCTAACTAATCGAAATGGCGATAGTCACCAGAAAAAAGTGATGCTGTCCCGAAAAGACCTGCTAAGCGACTTTCAAAGATTTTGTTCGATCTTCGCTGTGCATATAAAATTTCGCTCAAATTATCGAATCGCCGCCTTAGAAGTTTCATTTCAAAAATATGAAAAAAATACATACCTCCACGCGAGGTCCACTCGCACTTGGCATATCACTAAAGACGAAGACAAAGCATGCAAAAAGGCAATTGATCGAAAACTGTGCGGATGAAATGGAAATTCCAATTATGTCAATACGGCGAGAAGAGCATTTCCAAATCTTGCCACAATATGAGAGTTAAACGAAGAAATACTAATCTTAATATGATTTTAATTACTATTTCTGGCGAGTTATAAGTTTGTCTGAAGTTTTATTTGAAGTTCAAACAATTTTGTGAAAAGACGGTCCTATTGAAATATCCATGGCATCCCATGTGAGCAACGATGCATACGAGTTTGGTACACGGATATCAGATAATTGAAACTTCTATGCTTCCTGTGGGCTACCTGCGACAAAACGTATCTGAGGTAAGTAATAAATATTATAAACGGAATAGGAGAACACATGCCAGATAAAATAGCCGGCTGAATAATGTGACTGATGTATTCCACAGGGCTTTCAATTCTTCAGATTGTCTTCTTTCCACCATTTGCTTACAAGAAAACAAATTCTTGAATATGCTCTTGGATTTTCGGAGTTATCAGCAGTTGAGACAGTACATACAGGTAGGCTGTAACTAGTCTACATTAGATGTACAAAATTTACAAGTTAATTATATAAATAATAAATAAGGTTATTTTATGTGAGAGGTGGACGGAGGCGTGGTCCCAGCGGTCCCATTTATTACTAATAATATGACAAGTTTCAAGACCCTAGTTGTATTTTTTGAATTTATACCAACAACACAACAAAATCCATTTAGTTTTATCTATGTTCGCCTTATACGCGGTTCAACTGTGCTTGACTCCAGTCAAGGAAATGTTACGGGTTGAAAATTGGCAAAGACGTTGCAAGCGTTGCAAATATTTTTCGGTATTAATATTTGGGTGCAACTTTAGTTACAAATTGTGTGTGTGACTGTTTCTGTAAACATGCGAATATGTTCAGATTGACGAGTATATATTTTTTTCTATGTCAACGGTCAACAGCGTTTCGCACTATTAACTTTCACCACGTTAATCTCATCTATATCTGGCAAGCAAAATCGCACACAAAAAATCGCGCTACGAAAATGCATGCAATAAACACAACCCAAAAGCAAAACGAAATCCGAAAAATTTTTTTATAAAAAACCAAAATTCTTTTTCATATCTTAGTCAAAGTCATCTGTGGCATTTAACTTTCCTTCTTGCAGCAAGTTGCATGCTGCATCATCGTCAGCAATTCTTGATTGCTTGCAAGCATGCTTCAAGCGAAAAACGCTAATAAGAATCGCTTAAAGGTGTGTTTTCTTCCAACTTTTGTTAATTCTGTTGTTATTTTTTTACTGCTACAACAAAAAACAACAACAAAAATTTCTGTTGTTGTAGCGCCATTCAACGCCAGCCAGCAAGCAAGCAAAATAAGCAAAAGCTGACTTGACTAAAATCAATTTTTCACGGCGAGTTTTTTCTACATGCTGCTTCTACTCCTTTTTCGTTTTATGTCAACTTCAAGTAGCACAAAAGAAATACAAGTCGCTTAAATTTGCGCTATGTCCAGCAAACACCTGCGCGAATTTTTTTCTTTTATATATAGATTAAAACAATTTTTTTTTCACCTTCTTGTTGAAGGTGAATAAATAATTGCTTACAAGAATTTACTTCAGGGCGAAATATCACTGGACAGTAGCAGTAGCAAAGAACAGTGGCACGAAACATGCATGGAAAACGCTTTAAAAACGCGTACACAGTTAAACAAAGAAATGAGCACAAGAATTAGCGCATACAATTTTAATCCGACGCATGTTGAATGCTGTTTTATAAGCACACCTGATTTCCAGCCAAATGCTGCATGCTACATCAGTGGCTATTGTCTTACCTTATTCAACGTAGTCGATAAACAAAATACCGTGTGCATTCCAAATCATGAACGGCCGCTTTGGGCTGTCGTTTTGACTCTGGCGTATAATGATGGATTCAAGTTTCATTCATCGCTCGAAATCATGAACTCCTTGCTGTTTTTGCTACACTGTTAACAAACGCAGAACTCACTTTGAAAAGAGCTGTTCAAAGACAAATGTTCATGCCCATACATTTCTCGGATTTGTTTAGAGTGCCGGGTATATCCTGTAACTTCAGTTTACGTTTGTCAAAATGATTTTTTGGAATGTTTTCATATTTGCCGGTATAATCACCTTCTTTGGGGGACTAGAGCGTGGCGCAACATCGGTGTTCGTATGACCACGTTTAAATGTAGTAAACGAATCAATAATGGTCCAATTTCCTGATGCAGAGTCCGGATAACACTTATCAAGCCATGCTTTCATTTCAACAGTGTCTTTTCCATCAAAGAGCAAACACAAAATTAATTTTTATCCATTGTTTTGAAAAGCACAAAACTTGCTACACTAAAACTGCTACAACTTTTAAAGTAGTTGCCTTTTGAAGGTTAATGCAAACTACAAAAATTACTGGTTCTGTACTTGTACCGTAATTTGTGTGAAATTACATCAGGAAATTATCAGCCGATGAGCTATAATGATCTCTTTAAGTTTGACATTATTTTAAGTTGTTTTACATGGAAACATGTGATCCGCATGCTTATCACTCTTTCACAGTCATTCTCCTTCGCCACAGACGCACAAGCCAATTCTTATCCCCTCTACGTCTCTCAAGCGCCATGAACTTGAATTCCGTAACACTTTTTTTGGACTTACACCTCGCTAAAGAAGTTTTACTTCAAAAAATTAATATTAAGTAGCAACATTTCATGTATATGTATATTTAATGACGGTTGAGAATGGTCCGAAATATATACATATATTGCTCCATTTTGGAGTATAAATCTTCAAGGTCTTTATAAAATACGACCATTAATTAAGCGACGAACATATTATAGCTGAGTCAGACTCTTCGGAAGATGAAATCGCTACACCAGACCCATCCACCACGAAAATGTTTAATGCTACAGAAATATATAATATTTAAAAAAAAACATAGTTTTGATAACAAAAACATTGGTTAACTGCAACGATGTCTCAATTATCCGTATACTCGGATAATTGAATTCCCCGGTTAATTGCAACAAGAATTTTATCAATTAAGCGGGAATTTCTGTAGTGCATTTTTGTTGGAGGAGTGTTGGACCCACGTCCGGCATTCTGTGCCTGTATGGGGGTTTCGGCAATCGCTTTTCGCAAATTGCAGGAAAGCGTTCGATTTTAATGGCTTTGTATACCTCACAGTGTTTCCAATTTGCAGTATGGTTTCATCCGCGTAAAGCGCATTTATCGAAGGGCATATGACGTTGAATAGTTCTGTGTGGGCCTGCACATTTGCCACAGACTGGACTACTACGAAGTGACATAATTAAAGCTCAGCTTTGATATCTCCGATGTATGACGAGAGGTGCATATTTCGGAGGGTATTTTTAAAGTTTATTTTCACTTTTGATTTCCTTTTTTAGTTTTTTTTAGTTAGTTAGTTTAGTTAGTTTTTTTAGTTTTAACTATGCAGTTCTGTTCAACCACTCCTTTGGGTGCTTCGTGCAACGTTTTTATTTGACTTGTATGTATATCGTTGGGTTTCTGGATAGCCTGAGCCAAATTTATAGTGTTCGAATTAGGTTCTGTTCTTCGTCGTTTTTATCGTCTGTGTCTGCTAGTAGTTCAATCATGTTTGGTATACGGAAGTAGATTTGTTGTTGGAATTAATTGCACTTTGTAATTACTTGTGTAGCGGATTTGACCGACGACAAGGTCGATACATGTGTAAAGGCTTTGTTATTGTTGCGATCATAGATTTGGGTGTTACTAGTTTTTGCAGTAACTGCCTGCGACGCAATCAAGGTAGTTGTTGACTAAGCTCGTATAAGAAGCGAGATTGACGCAGTAATTCAAAAAGTATTTGCAGAACAATGAAAGATAGAACAACAACCACAATAACAAGAAATTCTTATGTAATCATTTTCTAATCGCCAACAAATGTGGCAGAATAAAATGTTGCAATTTGCAACGTTTCTTTTCAGTATTCCATGCGTTTTTCATATACGCGCACAACTGGCGAAGAAGCAAGAGATAGAGCAGGAAGAGACTCGCGGAAGGAGACACATTTTCTCGGTGCAACATAAATTATTTAATGCAATATACCAGCAGTAATTATGCACTTTAGCTACATTCAGATGGTACACTGTTAGAGATGAAGATGAAAACGAGAAGAGGAAGCGGAAGAGGGACAAAGGCGCCAATGGCTTCTGCTGCAAATTACACGCAATGTAAGTACAACATCAGACATTAACATGAGCGACAAACTGCAATAAGAACATGGACAGCAACAATTTGCGGCACAAAGCAAAAGTAACAGAAACAACATCAACTAAATCGAAATGACTGCAAATTGTAATAAAATTATGAAAATGTACAAAATCTCAGAAAAGTAGCAGAAAAATAAGAATAATAAGAAGTAGTAGTAATAGACGTGAACAAATACCGACACTGTGAGGGCAAGTGGCAATTGGCATGTGCCATATGTGCAGCAACCAAGCATGAAAAGGCACGCTGCAAAAATTGTGCGAACATATCTGTTCTCAGCAACAATTTTTTTGTTACACAAAGAGGCAGACAGACCGATGGGAAGTGTGTTCAGCGAAGAAATGCGATCAGCGGCATTTAGGCAAATAGTGTGACGGGGGAAATGCTGTAATGATGGTCCAAAATTGCAGCAGCATCAACTATGAGAAGCAACAATAAAAGTGAATTTTCTGTGTTTGTTGTTATAACTTATTTTTTGCATTAATTAAACACGAATCTCAACAACAACAACACCAATTGTTGCTGTCGCCATACAATTTTGATGATGATTTGATGTTGTTGCATGTTGCAAGCAGAAAAAAGATAATTAAAAAGCGTGGAAATCTGCAATGATAAAACATACACACAAGAAGAATGACGATTGCACATCATCAAGGTGTGTATGGCTTGCGTAGTTTGTAGTTTTTGCTGCTGCATGTTTTCTAGGTGTCAATCATGCAAAGAGACCAAGACGATTCATGAAATATATTTACAATACGTCGCGAGATGAGATACCGGTTTTCGGTGTTATTTCTGTGTTTTTAAATTGTTATCCTCTGTTTGACTTATGTAGAGTAACATATTTCTGTTCTGCTATGTAAGTTGAATAGTAAAGAAATAAATTAAAAAATTAATATATTAAAATAACCGAGCCTTGATTAAAATAAATCTTTATTAAAAATAATTTTAAAATTTTTTTTAAAAATAAATGGAAAAATATAATTAAAATTTATTAGTAAAATAATGTAACAATAACATAAATAGTAAAATAATGGGACAAATAAAATATAAAAGTAATAAAAATGATGGTTTGTATTATGCCCGATTTTGCACCCACCAAACCCCACTAAAAGGGCGACCCATTTGTCTTGTGGGTACAACCTGTAGAGCCATTGCTATTTATATATCTGAAAACACAAACGATTTAATATCAGCATGTCTGCCTGAATGATAATAACAAAAATACGTAGGCCAGACAAAAAAACCTAAAAAAATCCCATGGGTGACACATGGATGATGAGTGCAAAACCTACCGTCGCTCGCAAGAAAGAGAATAACAAACCAACACAATTTTATCCACCCACGACACATACACAACACATTGGCACAATGGCATACTAGAGTTTTTTGACTTTAACTTCTTTGCGAACTCAGACAAAACGAAAAACAAATTTCGTTGTGAAATCCATAGCAATATAAATGCACACTGACCACAGAAAACAAACTCCGAACGCACAAAAAAATATAAAATGACCACGCTTTGTTGTTGCATGTGCGAACAACGAGCATAAGTCTTTCTTTGTCTTTCCTTCATTCGGCACGGAAGAAAAAAATGATCGGTCTTCTCTGTCTTTCCTTTCATTGTGTATACAAATAACTGTTCAAAATACATATGTTACAAAAATTTAAATGGTGCATAGTGTCAAGTTGAACTTATGTTTGCCGGAACAACATGCAGTATGAATTGAAATTAAAATTTAACTAAATATGAATTTTTTGCATATTGCAAACTTTTCTATACAAAAGACTCATTTGAAATGTTTTTAGTGTTTTTAGTTGCAATTCAAATAAACGCAAAAAAATTACATCAAAAAATTCACAAAAACCTTTTCTTATGAATTTTAATTGGAAAATGAAGCGAAGTAATGAGATACAAGTAAGCGATCATCTTGAGTTGAGACAGTTTACGAGTGGCAGGCCAAGCAAAAAATCGCTTACGATTTGAAAACGATTTTGCGTGGGCGACGTCGCAACTCGTGAGGCTGTTGAGACGATGGCTTTTTGTGAAGAATTCGCGGCAACCTCCGGTAAAAGTGAAAACTCATTTGTGACAAAATTAACAATGCAAAGGGGCAAAACAACAACAAATTC
Organism: Cacoxenus indagator; assembly: GCA_035041755.1. Taxonomy (NCBI): domain Eukaryota; kingdom Metazoa; phylum Arthropoda; class Insecta; order Diptera; family Drosophilidae; genus Cacoxenus; species Cacoxenus indagator. The sequence goes on along the minus strand of JAWNKX010000032.1, from coordinate 133,197 downwards.
AAAATAAAAGTAAGACAAGTTGCAAATGCATTTGTTGCATGTTGCTGATGCCAACCTCACAATGGCACCGAAACTGCAACATTTCTACGCGTGTTCATTAATAATTTTTTGGTGTTGTTGTCGCTGTTGTAGTAGCTTTCACGATTCTCGTTGATATTAAAGTATCTTTTCTTGTTTTCTTGTGCCATTGTTGAGTGCCTGGTTCAATGCACGACGACCTTCAGAGCTGCATGGCATTTTTCGTTGAGCTGAAAAACTCAGCAACATGTAGCATGAAATGCTACTTTGAGTTGAAATAAACTGAACTGAATTGAACTAGGCTGAGCTGACGGCTTTGTGCGGCTTTATGCATAATTTAAGTGACAACATTTGGGATGTGCCTCCTTATTGCGACTTTTGACTGAACAACATGAATAACATTTTAAACCCTTCTGCAGCGCTAAACGGAGCTGGTAAATTGAATTCATTGTTTGACAACCCAGATTTGTCTAGACGTATGAAATCGGATTATGAGTCAAGTACTCCACTCGACGTGGGTAAAGATTTATGGAAATTGAAGAATTTAATTGACATGATAACCAAGATTGGTATAAACGGTTTTTAAAGCACATCATTAAATTAAAATATTAAACTGGACCATCATTGGGTTCAGAGTTTTTTGAAAGGGCAAAGTTTTGACTTCTTAGATCAAAAACATTGAAGACCACAAAACAGGCAATGAAACCAATTTCTTTATTCTATAAATTTGCAGGAAGGCGTAAGGAAAGTGTACAGCGAAGAAGCATTTGTATACAATAGGTTTCGCACAGACAACAGTATGCAGACATTGCATTGAGACTCATTTTCTGTGACATTTTGACTAGTAACATATTATTTATGTGTTTAATCGACTCTATCTTATTTTATGTTTGAAATACTTTTATGAAATATTCTTCATAGGCTTGGGTTCTGCATTGGAATAAACTAGCTACTTAACGTAGTCTTAGAGAAAGAGGTCTAAAGGCGTTAGATCGCATCATCTTGGCCGCCATTCGCCTCTTCTGGATATAACTCGTTCTGGAAACTTTTGTTGCAATAGAACGATGTGTGACACGTTGCGCCATCTTGCTGGAACCTCATGTCGTCCATATCTATGCCATCCAATTCAGGCCATATAAACTCAGAGATTATGGCTCGATATCGTACTCCACTAACAGTTACCGGCCGGCCATTTTCGTTGCCAAAGATATATAGTCCAATGATGCCACTCGAACAAACTCCACACAAAACAGTAAATTTTTCAAAATTTAGTGGAGACTCTAGATACTGCCAATTTCGCCAATTTTTACAAAGCCATTCAACCAAAAATGCGCTTCCACACTGACGAAGACATTTTGGCTAAAATTTGGTTCCGTTGCCAACTGTTCCACAGTGCAATCAGAGAACGTATGACGAGCTTTATCGTCTTGGGGTTTCAGTTCTTGCTACCTGAACCGACACAGGATTGAGCTTTCAGAAGCTATTGAAATACACAGTATGTCATTTATACTAGCTTAAAAATTTTTAATTTTCATGAAAATCAAGGAACATACAAACAGGAAAACATGTTAGCAGAGCACTGATCTTGTGACTGACGCCTTTCGAAGTTAAACCTTCAAATGAAAGACAGACAGAGGGACGGACGTATAAACAGAAGACCATAGCATGAACGCCAACTTGGTTGTTTGCGTGCATGCATGTTTGCTTGACAGTTTGAGTTTCGAGCTTGTATGATTGATTGAATGAATTAATCAATTTGAAGATACAGCAACGACAACAATAACTAAAAAGCACTATCAACAATCGCCAACCGGCAACGTTTTTGTCGCAGAAATTGCTTGAGTGCGTGTGGTACGATGCATCGTTGCTACTTTTCTTCTGCCTCTTCACCATTATTTCTTACACAATTCTTAAGATGGCTAAACTCAATTCAACAATTTCCACACAGACAATAAGACAAAGCAATGGGAAACTTTTTCATGTGTTACAGCAAAGCGCAAACCCAAACGAGCGGAAATATGAAAATTCCACGACTTTTCTGGTTATTAGCTTGAACTTGATTTCATTTAGCGTGATTGCATAAGCAGAAATAAGAAGATAAAAGTTCCACCACTGATTATGTCAGATAGCACTTCATTTCATGTGAAATGTTAAATTTTTTTGGTCGCTTTCGCTCTCTGTCAGTGAAGAAAAAGACAGAAATATGCAATTTAAATTCGCCTCTGAGACAATTTTAATTTCAAGTTGAAGTCAATGAATCCCAAGACTCCCACAAAGTGAAATGTAACTTTACTTTCAGTTAAACTTTAATTTTTATTAAAAACGATATCAATACCTAACCACAATTGATTTGATTCATTTCTGTATAATTACGAAAAAGTCCAGTCGGACTTCTCACTACTGAATTCCTTCTGCCTCGCGTTTCTTGGAAAGGTTAAAGAGGTGCATTCTGTACAACGTTTTAGCCAATAGTAATATTCCATAATAACTACCTTCCTATTCTGAACTAAATCTAAATGACAACGGTACATTAACCGAAGCAAAAACATTGGGTAATATCGTCTACATCGCCCAATAGATCTAATTGAGTTATTATTAATTAATTGTGCTATGTAAAATGTTGATTAAAATGCCGCGCAGAAGGAAAATCTCACACCGACAACTTAACATTCTGAGGGACTGCTAGTATAAAATAATTTAATATAATGAAAAAAAAGATAAGGAGAAGTACATATATGTATATATTTAAAATATTAATTATTCACCTTTTCATGGCGTAGACAGCAAGTTGTCGTTAAGCAATATATAGTATATGTATGTCTATATTTTTATTTGATAGTGATTGACCCACTTAATCTCAAGTTCGATTACTTAGCACCTTTCCCTCGCTTCTCTTTCGTGTAGATATGCAGATACATTAAAAAATGTGTGTCTTACGGTCGCTGACCTGTTGCGGTGCGTGTGCGCAATTAAGCACGATTGCGTGCTTGCCTAGCTGCGTGCATGCTTGCGTGCGTGAGTCAAGTCTACTTTGAGAAAGAGTGTTGTCACAGCATGCAAGGCAAATTTAGAGGAAAAAAAAAGACAAGAATTGTGACACATTCGACAACGTCTACTTTTGCAGCGTATCAAACTCGGCATTAATATTTAAAAACACGGTTATCATCAACCTTAACAGCAAACATTGCCTTTATCATAAACAACAGCAATAATCAAAATAATGATGACCCGGCAGTTAATAAACTCAGAGGCGCATTTGCCCTGAGGCCCAAGCAGGCCCGGGTCTAGGGCAACCACATTTTTGGAGCGGACAATTGTGGCCATGCAAAAGTAAGCTGCAAAAACTTCGATGGCTCATTCGATCTGGTAGCTCTCTCAACCTGGCTGCCAAGGTTACGCTATATAAGGCCATCGTTATACCTTCCTACACCTATGGCATTCAGCTTTGGGGACTAGCTGCAAAGAGTACGATAAATCGCATTCAGGTTATGCAGAATAAAGCTCTCCTGTACATCACGGGTGCTCTATGGTACATCAAGCGTGCTTTAATACACCGTGACCTTGACATCCTTTCAGTTAATGAACAAATTAATCGCCTTACCAGTCGTTATAGTGATGCACTTTCTGTGCACATCAATCCTCTTGCTGTTGCCCTTAGAACAAACTAACCCCCGTGAAGGCTGAAAAGGCTCCACCCTTTAGATCTACTACATAGAGTAATATAGTAATATACATATGATCTTATTTTGTTTATTATTCTTTTTGGTATTTTGTAAATCTTAAATTCTCACTGTCACTGTTATCCATCCTATCCCTTGTAAGCATTCTTTAATGTTTGATTGGAATTATTAAATTATTAAACTAAAAAAAAAAAAGGACAATCGTGGCGGAAAATACACTTATAATAACAATGAAACAATTGTCATTTCAGATGACAGTATTTATTGTACACGGTCAATATATATATTTTTTATCTATATTTTTTATTTATATTTTTTATCTATATTTTTTTATTAATTTTAATTTCCAATCAGACTACACTTAGTCAGTAAACAAATCTTTTAAGCCTTATTAAGTTACAGTTAGTAACAGCTAATCGTCAGTGCGACTAGTTATTATTCATGGACAATATATAAACCGACAAATGTTAGCAATAAGCAAGAGATCTGTGTTATTTAATCACGATATAAAAAATGTCTTAATCTATTTCGATAAAAACTGGCAAGAAAGTAAATGCATATGTAGTACCTATATAATGGGAGCTAAGAAAGGAGCTGCCAAGATTGCAAAACCGCCTCGTGAAAGCACGCTTTAATATGAAGAAAATAATTAATAATTTTTTTGGTATTGTAGTAATAAGTATATCTGATGTTAGTGCAATGTTAAGTTATGTTATGTTACAGCAATGTTAGGTTAAGCTATAAGAAAAGAAATAAAAGAGTGGGATTCTGAATACGGCGGTCAAACCGAACAGACGTGTTTCATTACTACAGTATTTACTATTTTTTTTTTTTGCTATTATTATATAATAGGGCTTTCTGTCGAATTTGTTTATAACATTTCTTGATTTTTTTAATTGTTCGTTTTTCATTTATCATTTAGCCTTTCAAGGTCAATTCTTATTTACTCGTGTACCCCCATTGTTATTGCGTACTCACTTTTGGGAATTTCATTAAGAATATTTTTTTTCTGTAACTCCAATTTTTAAATGTGTTGCTTTGCAAATAGATACGAACTTTTCAAGATTTTTTCATCATTGTTGTTGCACAGTTCTTCATCTTTATCAGTTTTTTGACAGCATCACCGGTAAGCGGTTACTCAACCCGAATATCCGATTCGGTCACGCGTAACCAAATACAGCAACAGTGAAAGGTGGAATATCTTAGGTTGATCGGATATTTTCAATGAATTCTATTCCCCGTAAACATTTTTACTCTATAGAACGGGAGCTCTCTTCCCCCCTCCGTCGGCCTATCCCACACTCTCTCACCGTCACGCTTTCTTCGTCTCCCTATCACTGCCACTTTCCTAGCTAACATTACTACATTCTATAATCTAGAAACCTCTCTTTAAAAAATATTCATTTATGGGCTTAGCATTTTCAAAGTACCAGAACGGAACGACCCGCTCAGCACTCCAAATGGTTTATAAAATCATTTATTCATTTTAGTACAATAGAAATAGTGTAACAGATCCATTTTTTATTAAAAAGATTACGAATCTGTCCCAGCTTATTTGGAACTAATTTTTCTGAGATGACTTGCGGACACAACTATGTCGCTTACCTTAGTTACTCGTTAAACCATTCCAATATTATACTATCCCTATTTTTTCGATCCATAATTCACATCCCACACCTTTTTGTCGCTCCCATTTCTCTACTATAACTCAAAGGGATCAGCCGTTAAGAGTCCGTATTATATTAAGTTGTGTAAGAAATACGAGGCATTTTTCTGTTCTGTTTCGGTTCGTTGCATCTGGCAACTCCATTTTTTGTTTTTATTTATTTTTCGAAACAATTTTTTCACAGCTGAGGAAAGAGTTGATCATTGGTGAAAATTGTACTGACATTGAATCGTTCTACAAAAAGTTATTCGCAAGACGAAATGAGAAAACAAAAATCGATATATTTTAAAATTTGACTACCATAAGAGGAAGAATGCGGCGCAGGTATGGTGAAGATAATCTACGAGACTGCGAAGCCAGATGAAGCTGTTGGTGAGATTGGAAAGATATCATCCATCATCAGCTACTACCATCTGGCCAAACTATTGATTCGAATGACTATTGCAACAATTAACCCTCTTGAAGCAAGCAATTGAAAAACGAGGCGGGAATTGGTCAACTGTGAAGCTGTCATGTTTCATCATGACAACGCTAGACCACACATCTTTGATGACTCAGTAAGAAAGAGGTTTGTTGAGAAGTTTAAATGCATCTACCGTGTAGTCCTGACGTTTCAACGTCAGATTACCATTTGTCGCAGTTTTTTGATGATAGACCCCAGATATTCTAGAATGATGGAATACTGTTATTAGCCGAGAAATTACAGGAGTGGGTCGACAAAAGCGGACAGTAAATAATTCATATATTGTATAAAAGAATTATCTGAATTTGTACTAAAAAGGCTGCGTATTTTTTTCGTTATACAGTTCTACTTATTACATTTGCTTTCTTGTTTGATTTTTCATTCTCTAAAATTTCCAAGCGATGTTGATTTAAGATCGAATTTTCACAGTTACTGTTTCTGACATTATGCAAACTCAGGTCTACTATTACATTTAATTTTATCATATATAGTTTTACAGTTTTTCTTCTAAGCCATTTCATTTCCCTTTCATTATAGCTTGCCAACTCCCATGAAATTTCTTAAAAGCATGCATATATTTCATGGAAAACGAGTACAAAATACCACACAGAGAAATAACGAAAGCAACTCAAATCAAAGCACTTCAGGAGTTAAAATTTATAAAAACGAATTTATGTGGATGTGGCTATATATTTAAACAATAAAACTGTTTAAGGAATACAACAAAATTTTTGATTGGTGCCATCCGTGGTACGTTCTGTGAGGTATAACACATGAGGCGTAACACATAGGCAGGAAAGTCCTTAATTTTGAAATAAACAAATAATACATAGACGCAAAAATATAAACATACTTAGTTACATAATAGCCAGTTGGGTTCAATGCATTTATTTTGTTGGGGTGCTTTCGCCTATTTCCACATTTTAATTATGAATCTCTTTAGTTTAAACAATGTGCTGATTTACATATTTAAAATTTTTTGTGCTGAATTGTTAATCAGTACTCATTATTATATATTGTATACATATATTCATTCGTTTATTATTATTGTACTTGTGTTTGTATATGCCAATCAATATTTGCAATATTTGTTTTGAGATTTTTCAAAGTCAAAGTGAAAATAGTTTATTGCATTGTTATTGCCTTTTATGTAGGCGTTCTAACATTGGTTGCCCTATCAATCGATTCAAATTAAAAGGGAAAGGAACATTGTTTACCTGTACAGCTCCTTTGAAATATTGTTGGAAAAGAGAAATAAAAACATTCATGTCTTGCAATGGAACCACCCACGTGAGTCTGCGGCAAAAAGTTTTGGTATATATAAAAATACGTCAGCACATTTTTTGAAATGAGCGCAACGCTATTATAGGCACAACGTATTAACATGAAACATACATCAATGGAAAGCTACAGTGGTGTACAGAAAGAACTTATTCATATAGAGTTCCCATTTTTCCCTTAAAAAAATGGCCGGAGAGACTTTTAAGAAACGATTGGCTTATGTTAAATTTTAAGCAGTTGTACAGATTTCTTGTCTGTTCAACCATGTGGTGTAAAATATTCTGTTGGTTTGCTTAAGGTAAACAAGCAATGGACGGACTGCCGCAAAAGGGGAAAATATTGAATGATAAGAAAATTATAAAAACACAAGAAAGACATAATAAAAACAAAAATCAGAGACACTGTCTTCTTTCTTTGATTTTTTTGTTCAAAGTTTTTTATTTGCAAGGTGTTCGAGAATATTAGGCAAATTGTGTGGAGTTTTCTTTAATTTATGAAATCGTTCTTTAACAAACGTAATCGAGCTTATATTCATTTATATGAATGAAATGAAAATACCAGGCGGCCAGAAAAAAAAATAGGCATGATCACAAAGCAAAATCGTACAAAAATATTCCGGGTGATACAATAGAAACAAATACAATCTTATACACGAACTATACCTACACAACACACTCAAAATTATCACACTTTGCACGCAAGGGCGACACAGAAAACCAACACAATCTCATACATGCACTATACCTACACAACACACTCAAACTTAGCACATTTCGCACGCAAGGCAGACAATAAAAACCAACACAATCTCATACACGTACCGCACCTACACAACAAGGTCACCCACACAATGGCAAGTTTTGATTTTTGACTTCAATTTCTTGAAGACAATTTTCGGTTGTGGCAGAAAACAAAATCTATTTCAATAGCAAGTACAGTGAATGCGCATTTATTGAACAGCCAAAGAAGTGAAAGTGAAATTTTTAACTACCGTCGAATTTCCATAGGTCGAACTTTTATAAGTCGAATATCTCCATGACTCGAATTGAGTACGTTTATAGTGAAAAATCAATATAATATGTCTTCCATAACTGGAATATCCCCATAACTCGAACTTTTGTTATGCATTATGGTAATTCGAGATTTGGGTGTTTGACTGTACTGGCAATACGCACATTCCGCAAAGTTCGAGTCTCAGTCGCCCAAAGCAAATTTACTTTGTGTTGTGTTCTTTCCTCAATGAAGAAAGAGACAAATGGTCTAGACTTTGTTGTTGCGTGAGCGTAGCAAAAAGGAGGAATTTTTATTCCCGCACGCGGCCCACTTCACATCGTAGCTCCTAAGTCAATCTTTGCTTGTCAGGTCCCGAGCGCGTTTCGTTGACTTCAAATTTGCGTGCACGCAAAAAGTATACATATTCATTCTCGTAGGCATATATTTTTTCTTTGTCTTCCTTTATGTTCGACAAATAAGAAAAAAACAAATGTCACACGCTTTGTTGTTGGGCGGTCAAAGGCAAAATGTATTGTTTGTCTGTATTCGCAGTAGCGCAGCTGGTTTGATTTCGTTTTCACATGGGACACTTGCAGTTGCTTGCTGTTTTTTCTGTTTGTCTGGTAGTAAAGGTAGAATTAGCTGTATTCAACTTGGATTTTTGGACATACCTAGCGCAAAATATGCATTTTAAATCAATTTTACTTATTTATTGAGTCATTTATTTCTTTATTTCTGAAAGCCCGAACGAATAATTATTCGTTATTATTATAATTATTTATTATTTATTCATTAAAAGTCCCACCAAAACCAATACAAGTAGGTGGTGGGAATTGCACTAACAAAAATCATGTTCGTCATTCATAAAAAAATTAATATTAATAATATGAATTAATATAATACTCTTTGGTGGTGTAGATAGTTTAATCGTTGAAATTTTTTGTTTAATTGCTTATTTGCAACAAATTTTGTGTGCTCATATTATAACATTCTGTCCCTTATTATTTTGCGTTTTTGAGTCGCATTTTTGTGTACTGATCGTATGAAGAAGGAAGCAGTTTTCAGCACTCCAGGGCAAAGCATTTGAATCTTGTACTTGTTTATGTTTGCATTAAATTGAAGCGCCACATACAAGGCTTACATGTTTTCTCTTTTTGAAAGAAAACGTAAACTGTATTAAAAAGTGTAATATAATTGGGCGATTCTAGTATGTTAAAAAGCTTTATCACTGACCTGAAGTGAAAAAATATACACACACATATAAACGCAAAGCCATAGAAAAAAGCACGAATGAAAAGAGTAGCGGAGAACTCTTCCATATGTATATATGTGGGTAAAATTTATATATGGAAATCGCTTAATTAAAAAGTGAAGAATTTCATTTTATTTACTTAACACATTCACTAATTTATTCAAATTTGCTGTACAATTTCTGTGTGTTGTTGTTTTTCTTGACTTTGTGTGGATGTCACCACTAAAGCAATTTACAGTTATATTTTATCATGAATTTTAATGAAATAAACAATGTCAGTTTTGGATCGTATATCTTTAACTTTGTTACAAACTTCAAGACGAAGTTCTAATGTCCCACAATGCTTGAAAAGTTTAAAACAAATTTTGCTACCGTTCTCAAAAACGTTACTGCTTCTACTTTATGGGTAGAATCGTTAATGAGATTGTCTGTAGCATTGAAATCTGAACGAAAAACGAATATTATTTCGACAACTGTGTTTTGCCTCATCTACTCGCTGAGAACTGGTTTAGTTTTTCAGGTGAAGTTTATCAAGTCATTAACCTATTAGTGTTATTGTTGTTGTGGCTATAATTATACTTAAGTAGCTATGGCAGAGTTCAGTAGGCACAGGTTAAACACAATTTAGCTGCTGCTGCTAATGCAGCGTGTTAGGATGCAAGTGCAAAGCAAAATTATTAAATGAACAATTCGCATTGGAAGATGAGTTCAAAAGGTTAGCCGTCAATGATAAAGACATTTAGATACTTGTATCTTCTTGGATATCTTATTACACAAACATAGCTAAGTTTAATATGACAACCCACAACCCGCAGGGACATAGAATGAAAGATCAGGTTAACATTAATCGGTACCCAATTGTGTCTATAACAACAGCCACAATATTTTATTATTAGACATTCAAACTCTGCCTCTCTGAACGAAGCTGCGGGGAAATTGTCCAGCTACCTGGATAGATTCCACTCATGGACCAGGCGCTGGGATTTAGCCATAAACTCTGAGAAATCAGCTCACTGCACCTTTACATTAAGGCAAGGCGTCTGTCCGGTTGTGACTTACAACACAAGCATCATTCCGCAAATGGAGCACATCCGGTATCTCGGTCTGATCCTGGATAAGCGTCTTACCTGGCGTGCACACATTAAGATAGTTACAGCGCGCTGCTACCAAAAGCTCAAGAAACTGGAGTGGCGTCTCCGCCCATCGAATAAGTTATCTTTAACTAAAAAAAGGCTCATGTATCTGCAAGTAGTGGCACCTGCTTGGCGCTACGCCATACAAATTTGGGGCACTACTGCTGCCTACAACATCAGAAGAGTGCAGGCGTGTCAGAGCAAGGCTCTCAGAAGACTTACGGGCGCCCCTTGGTACGTCCGCAACACCAAGCTGCATAGGGATCTTGCCGTACCAACTGTTATGGCGGTGATTAATTCTCACAGCTGCCGCTATCACTACAGACTTTTGTCGCACCCAAATCCGCCAGCTTCCTCCCTCACCCTTACCACAACAACGCGTAGACTGAAGAGGCTACACCCGCATGATCTCCCCCTAAGAAGGATTTAGCCTTCTATATCATTGCCTTTTCGGCGTTATTAGCATCGTTTTTAATTTAGTATAAGTCAAATTTTTTTTTCACGTCATTATTTTTTTTTAATAAAACAAATGTATTATGCAGTTTACTGCGATAAATGTTATAATTTAATTATGAAAAAATAAAAATAAAAACACATTCAAACTCAAATGATTATATCTGTGACAACAAGTCACAATAGCTTATGTCGAAAATCTATGTTTCAAATTATTGCCCATTTTGTGTAAAATGATTTGTGTTTGGTTTTGTTTCAATGTTTTTATACACTGAAAAGTGTACCATCAAGAAATCTGCATTTTTGCTCATGATTTTCTTCTAAAATTAATTTTGTGCGTGAGAGCTTCTTCAGTAAACTTAAGCGGTTTTGTTGAAACGGAAAAATTGTAGTGGGCATTCGTAAGTAGATATAACTTCTTCTGACAAAAATGAAACGGAGAAACCACAATAGATAAGATGTGTTCAATGTTTTTTATTTAGTAAATTGACGTTGATTCAATTTCTACAAGAAAATAAATTAAAATAAATATAGAAATATAATAAAATGAAAGGTTGCTAAACATAACAAAAAAATTGAATGAATATATTTGTAACTAATTTTAATCGTCAATGGGATGGGTGATCATACATATCTGCAGTTATTAAATTACTACAAAAGTTTTTATAAGCTTCACCAATTAGCGGCAACATTTCCAATAAGTCTTATTTCTTTTCCTTGCTTTTTTTAAAAGGCGATTCGTAGCAAACCTGCAAATCTTTTAACCGAATGCAGTTTATACCCCTTAGTGCACTTCCACTAGGCCACCGAAACAAAGTTGGGAATATTGCTGTATTTGGGAGATTTGAGCCAAAATTAAACACGTAAAATTATTGAAGTTTCTGAATTATCAATATGCAATATAGCATTGGACGTACGAAAATTAGTTTTTTTCTTTAATATATATTCAAGCGCCAAACAAGGACTCAATACTAACTTATAATGCACTTTATTGCTCTGTTATTATTTTCAAGTCAGAAGTCGATGCAGATAAGAAAATCGGTCATACATTAGAAGAAAAGTTTAAAATGTTTTTTCACAACACGACAAATTGGAAAACAAGCAAACAAAACAAAAAAAAAAAAAACAACTAAAGGAGTCAAATTATAAAGCTTCAAAATATAAAGCCCCAAATTTTAAATAAATGAGACAATCCAACGAAATCTGACTCTCAAAAACCAAAGCATTTGTTCCAAATCATATGTAACAAGCTTACAACATAATTGTACGGTATGAAGATATAGAGAAAGCAACAATAACAAAACAAGAATAAATTTAAATGAAAAATAGCAAAAATGAAACAAAAAATAATACAACGAATCATGCCACAGTGTTAGGTTAACTAGTAGTCGACCACTCCATTGCTGCCGACAACGGTGACGATGGACCCATTTCGGAGACATACACATTTTGATTCCCATAGTTAGTCTCTAATTTAATTAAAATATGCAAATACTACTAATACAAAACAATAAATTTTTTGTTGGCGACGGTGGATTTTCCGAATTGTGAATGTTCGTTGGTATGTTTCGCGATACATATTAGCAAAAAACATATGTTCCCAAGCATTTGATTATTGACTCACAGAGAGGGAACGATTGAGCTAACTGCACAATAAACCATGAATGAATTCGTTAGATGAAATAATTGAGCGAATGCATGGTAAACGAGGGCGGTTTGATGAGTAGTTAGCGAAGATTGCATAATTGTACTTAACTCCTTGCAAATTCTATCATGACTAATAAAACACTCTAATGGCACATTATTCGAGGGGTATAATGTGCCTTAGGGCTCAAAATCTAAAATCTTTTTGGGTCGTGTATTTTTTTTCATTTTTTAAATACACTAAGGTGTGGATGGATAAAGTGTTCGAACCAAGCTGAAATCTGTAGAGAAAAAGCCAGCTGAGCTAACTACCAAATTCACCTTCATTGGCCAAAAGGCGTAACTTAGAGTTTCGGAAACATCTAGACTACGTATTAAAAACTTACTTTACGAGATCTAAAGGAGATCTGAACATACTAATGCAGATACATATTATATTTTATATACCATACAGTAGGACCAACTGTAAGTTTGAAAATGGCTCCGATTGAAAACTATACAGGGCGTTTAGTACCTTTAACAAGCAGCACTGAGATAGGCCTCATAGAGATAAGCGAAAAACTAAGGTTATATTTATACCCAAAACGGTGAAACTATCACGTATTAAAACAACGGCCCTTAGAAGCATTGTTCTGTTCTCTTTTCTAGATCTGGATGATCTCCTGTTCTCTACTAAAGCAGCTCTACAATGATTGGCACTGTCGAGACATCCATAAACAATAACCTTTTTTGGATATATTGCTCGTTATATATTAAAAATACAGGGGAAACAATATTAAAATTTATCTGTCAAAGGTAATTAAGATTTTGTCCCTTTAACATTTAATTGATCTCGTCGTTCGTAGTCTCTTTCAAAAACACCTCATGATATTCGATTCGATTCTTCTACTTCGTTTGATATCAAAGCACTTTGAGAAAGTATATTATAGAAAGCTAAAAAATATTAACTTAATTATGATAGGCATTCGATTGTTGCATTTGTATGCATATTACAACATAAACTCTATTTGAACAATACATCGTCATCAGTTGTTTTGTTCGTCTTTACTAACACCAACATTTTGTATTAGAAAGTAGCGCATAGATGACGTAGACGAGAAGCTATGAGATTTGAACATTTAATAAATTAGATAAAACGCACCAAAAAAAAACCAAATGAATAAGAAGAGATACATTTTTTATACGAGTTCGTTTACCTTGCGGTCCTTTAAGGCACTCCAATTCTATCGTGTAATCCCAGCAATCGAGACTATTCAGACGCGATTGCAACGATGTTAAGCAACTGTGCAGACCGCCTCCGATGCCATTTTGATAAGGATGATGGTGTTGTTGATTCTGTTGCTCCGTAAGATCATGATTTTGATATTGATAATCATGATGCTGTCCAGGTTGTTTTGCTATAAGCTCAGACGGCATACACGTCATTTGGCCGACGCTGCCACCACCACCATCGTCAACAACATCTTCCTCATCACCTACACAAATCTCATCAACAAAATCACCAACGACATTTGTATCAATACCAATATTGTCGGCATCGTCAACTCCATATTTTTTTATATTGTTGTTGTTATTGTTGTTGTTGTAGTTGATGTTGTGCTGTTGCCAAGGCCGCAGAGTACATTGTTGTTGTTGTTGTTGCTGCTGCGGCTGATGCTTAACTGGCGGTTGCTCTTCGTTAATATCGCCAAAATAATCGCTTTCATTTTGTTGTAATTTCTCAACGCTGTTTAGTGTTGTTGTTGTATTGTTTGTTGTTATTGCTGCACCTGTTGGCAACTCTGGGGAGGCGCATGCTTTCAAACGTGCTGTTTCAGCAACATATGGTATATTGTTGCTATTAGCAGCGGCATTGCTCTTTTTGTTGTTGTTCAGATTGTTGTTGTTATTGGTACCAGTTATTGTTGCTGTTGTTGAATTACCATTTATAATGCGTATGCTATTATTTGCATTTATCGCAATTGTGCTCTTGGCCAAATAGGCTAACGAACAAAATGGTTTTGTCGCTTTTTGCTTGTCGTTGCTCATATTCGTAGTTGGTGTTATTGTTCCTCTCTCTCTCTTTCTATTTTTGTTTTCTTGATTATACCCGTGCGGCTAGCGCCTATTTACATTTCACACATAGATACACACACAGTAATAATATAAAAAAACTCGTTGTATGTGTGCAAATGTAGAACTTGTTTTTAGTCCTTTTCGTTTTATATTTTTTGACGTTGCAGCGCTGTCAGCCAGCAGCATGCAACGTAAATCAACGGCAACAATAATAAATATCAAACTAGAATTCTTCTGTTTGCCACGGAGTCAATGCACTGAAATTGCCTTGAATTTGCAGCTGGAACTGCATAGGCAACGGTGGAGGCAGAAGCAGAGTCGGCACAGCAGCCTCACAACAACTTCTTGCAACAAATCAGGGATTTTTTATTTTGGTTGTTGTTACTCTTATTCTTCATCGTATTCTTGCTATAGCGTTTCAGACGTTGAGTTCTCTCTTTTGCGTTTTCAAACACTTTTCTGTATCTTCTATCTGCGCATCTTTTATATTCTATTACTGCTGAAAGCTCAAAGATTATCTCATTTCAGACCAGCTTAGCTCAGTTACGTGAGTAAATGCGGCTTTCCAAAAAAAGTTGCTTGCGGCGTTTGTTGATAGCATTAAAGTGAACACCTTTTTTTTATATTATTAATTTATATATTTAATTTCGTTTTTTTATCTCCGTAGCTAAACTTAAACCACTGATTACAGTTACATGATTCATTATGAAATTACAGGTCCCATTAACCACTTGTTTTTTTTTGAATTCTTCTATTTTTTGTAAAAAAAAAATGTTTTTTGGAAAGGAAAAAATGATCAAGCCGCAAAGGAAGAACATTGATTAACTTCACATAGACCACATAATAAAACTAAAAAAAAATAATCTCAAAAACACAACCACACACAGGTGAGACAAAATTCGAAACGGGCAAAATCAAAAATAAAAGCCGCAACAGTAAGTTGCTCACCGCTAGGCGTTCGAACAACGATTAACGTCCCAAATCCGCAAAGCACGCAATGAAAGCGCACAGTGGACTACAAACAGCTACAGCACCGACAACATTAGCGACAACAGCAGCTGTGAGAAGCGAGCTTAAACAACTGTGCTCTCAACAATGAGTGGGAAATTATATAAATAACATAACATTAAATAAAAGAGAGAAAATACATACATTTACAAAATAGGAGCAACATGAAAATTAATTAGTACGCTATATAAATAAAATAAAATTTCCACAACTATCAAATATTTCCAATGCTAGATGATAGGCGTATAAGAACCATATTTTAACTGTTTTATAGAAAACGCTACTTGAAATTTAACAACATTGAAAATAGAATTGGAGAAAAAAAATGTTCAAGTTCCTTATCTTTACGGCATTGCAAGAGAAACAAAAATGAAAACAACGAATCTTAACATCAGCAAAAGTGAACCGCTGTTAAAAGAAAACACATATTTTTCATATTAAAACGACTTATGTTAGTTTAATAAATACTGCCTATAGGAAACTCCAATTTAAAATAGCTTCAAACATGAATGCATTAACATCAGCATTAGAGATACCAGCTTAATAAAATGTTAACACTTTAAGAGAAACGCATGCTTAAAACTGCAAGGGGAAGAAAATATATATGTGTATATAAAATGGATTGTCTATCTGTCTGTACGTATGTTTGTTCGATGCTTATAGACTCCAACACCGTTGGAGCGAACATCATGAAAATTGGTACATATGTACCTCTATGGATGCTATCATAGAGAAGGTTTCTATGTGGCGTTTGGTGCCCAAGTCTACGAGGATTGTCTGGAAATGTCATCAAACTTTTTGTGTGCAATTATATGCAAAGATGAAAGCACCAGTATTGTTTAATCAGTTTGCCGTTGATATATACATATGTATGTCAAATTCGAAACCGAAACCATATGATTTCTTTTACGGCCGCTAACGATCTCAGATAATTTTTAAAGTGAAAAAATCGCTACGTGATACAATATTTGATTTTAAAAGGTCTAAGTCCAACTGATATTAAAGATGTAGTGAATTCCACTCTTGGAGAAGGAGCATAATCTCCAAGAGTTAATGCAGATACCAGAGATTTGGGCATTTCAAAAAGTGCAGCACATGGCATATTGGCTGAAGATTTCGATACGAAAAAACTCTACACAAGGTTGGTGCCACGTTTGCTCTCACAAATCACAAATTTAACGAATTTCTGTGTTGATACATAACCGTAGACGAAGCACGGATACACTACTGTACTCCAAAAACCAGGGAACAGTCAAAACGTGGTCATCTACCAAATTCTTTTTATACTTTTGTTTCATCGAAGGCACAATTAATATATCTTAGACAAAAACCTCTCCTATTGGGTGGATCCTAGAGTAAGAAGGTGTACGTTTTTACGTTGCTTATTTCAACCAGCTCGCCATTCTTTGATTACTCCCTTCCTATGTAGTTACAAAATAACATAGCAGTTAATTTTTCATATGTTTTTTAACTTGATTTATAAGGGAAACTTTGAACAGTTGAAGGGGAACAAATTAACTGGAGTGATGCACTTGAAAACAAAATACAAAACCAAAAATCAATTGTATATTATAAAATAAAAAGGTAAAGAAAATCTTCGATTTCAAAGTGCTTCCTGTTGTGCACTCAAAGGTCTTCAAATTGTTACTGATTTTATTGTTGTTGTAAAGTTTTTATGCAACATACAATTATAGTAAAACAAAATAAAATTCCCATGACCTTTTTGACTTAACACTCAACTCAGTTGTGGCAAGAACAACAAATGTAGTGGCAGTGACAGCAGCAACAAACGATAATTTTAAGTTTCAATGGCAACACTGGTGTGAATAACTGCAAAAATGCGGCTTCGTAGTAAAAACAAGTATACTTTAAAAAAAGTATGGTGAAATTTTTTTTTTAATTCACCTGAAACCTGTACAAGGTCATACTGTAACCGGTATGGACTTACGATATAACTTCGGGGCACTGCATCCAATTCAAACCTGGAAATTCCTCAGAGGATTCAGTCCAAGCTACTGCGGGTATGTCCGGAACTCTGTTATCCATCGAGACTTGAAGATCGCAAGAAGAATCAAAGAAGCAATCGTCAAGCACAGATACCTTATCAGATTTGAGTACCACGTCAACCACCTAGCATCTGGACAACAGTAATAGCGGTGCCTGAAAAATATACACACCCTAGATCTCCCTTTCCACATCGCGGATGGATGATCTTTCATACTAATTTATAATTCTACATGTAATTTTTAAAGGTGATAAGATTCTCTAGATACACGATAGAAAAAGTTTTAATTCGAATTGTTGTTGTTATTACTGATATAATTTGTCTCTCACAAGTTGGAAGCTGCAATAGGTAATGTGCCACCTTCTTCTTTTTCTGCTTCTTTCTTGGCTTCTGTTTCTGCGTATTCTTTCGAGTTTTTCAGTTTTTGCTTAAGATTTGCCGTTGTTGATTGCAGTGATATTACTATAGTTTTTTTCATGTCAACTTTGCACGCCAAACTTCACTCTAATCGAGACCGCTAAAATTAGTCACAGCAAAAGTTCACATTCTCAAGATTAGCAAAATAAAAAAAAACAACAAAAACTACTGAAACCAAAAAACCAAAAGCTAAAATAAAATCAAATTAGCGCAAGAAAAACAACCACAACAAAAATGCACCATAAAAGCCAAATCAAATTAAATGTAACGAAAATGTAACGAGCGCACATTGGTTGCATACGGAAGTGACTAAGGAGGCCTGTGTAGACCCAGACCGGCAACAAAAAATTAGATGAAAAAAACAATTCGGTTTGAAGCAAATGTCAAGCGAAGTTTGCAACTAGTGACTGGCAACGACAACAACAACGAAGACGCAACGAAAATGTTAATGCCGTCAAAGTCGCCATTACCGAAAAAATCACAACAACCACACAACAACACAACAACACAACAACAATAATAAAAATTACAAATATAAAAATAGTTTAATGGAAAAAATCCTTCGAAAAAAAAAACGTTTACCGCCAACAAATTTTGCAATTTATTTATGTTAAAGCAACATTTTTCGCTGCTGATAGTGCTTTTGTGTTTCTTGCTCTCGTGTGGTACCATTAAATTTGTATCCACTCCTTTTCTGTAATCCTATGTTTTGTACCACAATCCCTTTACACCAAACCCTGACCGACCGAGGAAGCGTGAGAACGCGAGCAATTTAACAGCGCCCACGCTCACGCTCAGTTGCACCTTGTGAAAATGGCAATAACAACAACGAAGTTAACAAACACAAAAATGAACACAACAAAAATATGCATTTACCTGTCCACTAACACTTTTCAACTAAACAAGAGCGCCATCTGTCAAACAATGTTTTCGCTTATCACTTTGCTTAAAATTCGAGCAACTTGTTTTTTTAATTTCTCCTGGAAGATTGGTTTTGGTGATTTGAGGTAAAGGTTTGACGATACATACATGTGCATAGTATATAAAAGATGTACACAGCAGTAAATTATTTATTTAATACTAGCAGGGATCCGGCGCGTTGCTGCCTTCGGGTGCGTTCGCTCTTGGTATGTTTCAGCAGCTCTGCGCTCTGTCCACTGCTGTGAATTTCTCGTTGATCTTCCAGTGTTTTGACTTTTTGGGTGTCACTTCGTATTCTTCACTTTTTTTATGTGTTTTTCATTCGAACATTTGTTTTTCATTCGACTTTGTACAGTTTGAGGAGCACTGCCGGCAAACTCCATTCTCAGATGCTGTTTTGTTTTTGTGTTTCATTTGTATCTGTTTGCGAAGCATCTGAAAATTGAGTTGGTCTCATTTATTTAGCGAATTCGACGATTTTTTCGCACCGTAATTCACAGCAACCAACCAAGGCTATTCTAGAGGTTCACTAAAAATTACATCAAAATCGGTCCAACGGTTTCAATAGCAGTATGAATTAAGGTTTGTAGCAGGGTATAAAGAAGAATAGTTAACCGGTATAGTAGGCGGACGGAGTCATGTAAAAATTATGAATTCTATTGTAATACTGATAGAAGGCATTTTTTCATACTCTAAATGGCAAAATACTCATTTTTTAGTTGTAAAAAGCAGTAGGAAATAATAATTCTTTTGGAGTAGTACTTGCTAAAGTTACTGCTGGGTATGTTAGTTGGTCATAGGAGTATTGTAATCGTGTGTTTTTGTTATTAGAGAAGCACATTTCTAATAACTAAGTAAAAGTAAACGTTGACATACATAAATGCTACCCTTTCCATACACCAAAACATAATAGCATATTATGTATGGTACTTATGCGTAAACCAAAGAACTGCCCGAAATTCGAGACTGAAGCCTAGTCCTAAAGGTCCTATAGCATATACAAGCTTTATTTTCCATAAGAAACATAGTGATCTTACATCAGTAGCATCAGTATGTGTTTGACCAAATGTAGTAAGAACATTGATATTCTGCTTAATGTGGACTCTGAAGAACTGATTTCCTAAATAGAAAGATTTTCGTCAAAGTACTTACCACAAGGGGTCGATAGAAAATCCCTATTGAACAGCTGACTGATAGAGACAGGAATTATAATTCCAAGGGGGCGTGTCGAAATGGCGCAAAACGTAATTATTAACTTTAAAACGATATTGGGGAAAGGCTATCCTTTTTGGATATTAAACAAATAATAATAAAGTGTATACAAAATTAGACTTGGACTAGGGTGATGACTATGATGCTAGTGAATCAAAGTAGAGTCGTTAAGGCGACCTTTTCATTATACGCCTTGTTGTTCAAAAAGTTGTAATTACCAGAAAAGTGCTTATGTAATACACAAACTCAAAGGGGTAAAATCAATGTATGGTATATATAGATAAAGGTTATAAGGTTTCGTTGCTTAAATAATTCTTAAAAATCTCTAATCTCATCGTTTGTTAACTACTCAGGTCTTCAGGCTTTTAAAGAAATTGTGCACTTACATGTGTGAAATAAGTAGAAAATGATACTTACTACAAGATTATGTGATTTTCAAAACTAGATTTTATACCCATGCTGCCAACTTTCTTCAATACAGCTTGATTTCAATGTGGTAGATAGAGACTTCACAGTATTATAATGTTGCCGTTTTCGACGTAGGTTATTATATACATACGTTTATCGTAATCAATATATTAAATCCTAATCCACAGAATAATAGATGGCTGTGAAAAGTGGTTAAATTCGCTGTGAAGTGGCTTACTAGGGAGAGACAATTTGCTGAACGTAACGGCAGCTCATGTAACTGGACGATGACACACGTCGCTATGCAAACAGATTATGGGTACAACAAGCAGTACAGGGGATCTCTCTTTGTGCTGCTCTTGAGACAAAGTACGTTTTTATTATAGTTAACCTAAGGTAACTACACAATAATCCAACCGAACCCAAAAATCAACTGACGTCTGATTATGCATTATAGGTGGGCACTATGGGTATACAACTTTATACGCCTCGCACACGAACATGAAGCCTTTGATGTGATATAGCACAGTCCGAGGATCAAAAGACTAAATATATTGAAGGAACTGCGTAGTGATAACTCATTTCCAAGTTTCGCAGTGAACTGTATAACAATTTTGTCATGAAGTTGGTAACATACTGAAGAAGACATTGGAGACCCGTCGGATCCATCCAATAGGAAATTTGGATATAAGGTACCTTAGGTTTACATTCACAGAGAGTTATTGAATCTTAAAGCCCTCACACAACTCAATGGGTCTCCTACCCTCTTTGATGGAACTGTTTATGTTAATGTAGGACGCATAAACAACTTATGTCGAATGGTAATAAAAAAGGAAGAAAATGGAAATATAAAAGACAATACATATATACGGTTTCGTTGTAATCAAATATAACCACAACAGCAATAAAAGTAACAGGCACAACTCCGCCAATTTGTCGTCTTTATTGTTATGCGCTCCACTAATTTTTTATGCCTATTTTTTGTTTTGTCTATTTTCCTAAGATATTTGTTTGATGCGCTGTAACCTGAAGCGAAAATATGAAAACAACAACACCAAGAGCAACAATCTCAAACATCACCCGCGTTACGACGTTGCGATGTGTAGTTTAAAGCACTTGTTGGCAATTTGTACATTTTTGTATATATGCATTTCAGATACAAGATACGAATATGCAAAAATAACAGCAACAACTGAAACGCCAAAGAAAACAAACACGCTTCAAAATATATATGCTAATGCAAGTTGATCTAAGTGAAGTTGAGCTACAAAAAATGTTTTATGCTATGGTGAAAGGTGTTTTCTTGTCTGGTCTGTCTTTTTTGACCAGGCAAACGGAAAGCATATATACAATCGAACTTCTCTATAGTGAATTTCTACACAATAAAGCTCTCCCTACTAAGAATAGATTTCAAGTCAAAAGCTTTTTAGTTCTATTTTCTCGCATATTGATTTCCTTATAATACATTTTTACATAGTGAATTTTTCCCTGCAGTGAACAAATTTTGAAGCTGAAATTTTAACTCTCGCATATTAATACGCATACTAATAACACTACGTACCGAGAAAAAAGTAAAACATAATTAGGGGTTCCCTAAAATTGTAAAATAACAACAAAACATAAAGAATAAAGCTTCATAGCTAACGATTTTGTTCCGTCAACAACGTAAAATTAGCCTCTGTTGGCTAAATACTTAATAAAAATGAATTCATTAAGTTGAATTGGTAAGCGGTTTGAAATTGTTTTAAGCACCTTAACAAATATTTGTTTTTAAAAACAAACAAGGCAATGATTGTAAAAAAATGGTAAAATGGATAACTGGCGCCGTGGGTTATATTTAACATAATTTTTGTATTATGACGTTTCCATATAACGAAGTGATTTTCTTGTAAGGTGCGAATCCACTATAGGGGACTATTCGACTGTATACATATGTATATTATATATGCATATTATTTATATATGTATATTATAGTATATATATTGGTGAAAAACTATTTGCCCGACAAATTACAAAATAAATAAATTTTAAGTAAAAGTAACTGCAAAATATTGAAAGAAAATAATATTGGTAGTAAAATCTACGCGCGTCTTTTGAGCCCAAGCATCAGCATCACTAACATCATCATCACCACCATCATCATTTAGCAACAGCATTATCGTCATTCGTGTTGATAATGAGTAAAGCCATCACCGTGACACACGACAACATTGTCACACATTTATTAGACGTTATTCAAATGCAGGCAACGAATATGAGAAAAGCGCCAAAGTCGGCCTTGTCGAATATTTGATGCGCTTCATTCAAAATTTAAAATGTCACTGATTAGTATTGTATATTGTAGCCTTAGATGGGGTCAGGAGATTCTGCTGAGGCGTAACATGACAACTCAAATAAGTATGTAGAAATAATTCAATACTACCCGAGAAAACCTTGCATTCTTTCCGTAAACTTATAAAGAGATACGAACCAGTAATCCCAACCAAGATTTATCTATAGATTTTATTTTTTTAAATTTAGTTTAAGAAATAACCATTATATTTATTATATAAGTGTAAAACAAAAGTTTTTCTTGTTTATGGTTTAAAGAAGATTTACAATCAACTATTCAAATCAACCATTTGTGATCTGCGAGGACCACGTGTTATCGATTTTTTTTTTTGGTTATGTTGGTACACATTTTCCTAACATATATATATATTATCAGCCCTTTTACATCTTTAGTTTGTTTTTTATAGACATTTGAAAGACACGAGTTTTTGAATTCTGGCGATTTGCTTCAATCTAAAAAATGGATCAAATAATTTGGAGTACTGAGTACTTGAAATGTTCTCTGTGGCATTTGGAGAGTCTGCTTTGAGCAAATGAATTTTTCAGGACTGCCGAGAAGACATCGGGCACGAGGACCGCTCTGGAGGTTCTAGAACGTCAACACCCGACGAAAACGATGAAGCAGTGGAGATTAAGTTTTTCGCAAATCGTCGAATCACTGTTAGAGACGTTGCTGAGGATATCGGTGTTGCTGTGTTTGGTGTTTGTTGTTTACTTCAGCTTAATTTATATCTATCTATATTTCCACTTAACCGTCAGCCGTCAGGTTCACAGGGAAATTAACACGACACATCCTGGTGGTCGTGCCGTAAATGTGAACACTGCTGGTAGTGCAGTTACACCCTCTCCATGAGGGCGGCATTCTCTTGAATGCTGGCTAATAATAGTCGGGCGAAGAGAAGTGCCACTCTCTCAAATCCACGTTGGAACAGCGTACTCCAAAGGATGCATGGTCAAGACCATCTTTAATAAGCCTGATCTTTAATAAGCTAACTCTGGATACCTGTCGCCCTTCAGTTTCAATTAGCCCTACCGCGGTATCGGGTTCTGCCGTGGGTTACCTCTATACCCGATTACTCGAGGGAATTTCATGAACAAAAAACAAAATTTTAATGAGTGCGATGCAGCTCCAAAGGCTTCATCCTCCGGCCATACCTAAACGGATTTGGCCAACACTACCATCTCTGCAGCCACAAGACTGCCGGCCTACACTCCTCAAGCCGGAGCCATTGCGCACGTCCAAGAAACCGTGAATCGACCACCCTAAATTCTTTAGGAGAGGGTTATTTAGCCGGTTCTTCGGTGGAGGCACTAAACCACGGCTTGACGAATAAATCCAATGATATTGGAGGAAATCATGCCCTCTCATTCGGAGTCAAACTGTATATTTGTGAGTGTCTCAAAGCCTCTCGACGCAAAAGTCTGGCGCCACAGGTAGGTGATCAAATACACCAACTCCATTTGGACAAAGGACCAAATAATTCGTCCAAATAACTTCCAAAGAACACAGGCGCGCTTCAAGTGCACTTTACATATGGCAGAGGCCCCACAGCTAACCAAAAGCGGCGAGAAAAACTGCGTTAAACGATCAGCTCCGAGGAGCAGTCCCCCTGTATAAAAAATACCAAATACCCAATTGGACCCATGCGGAGTCAACAGAAGCTTCCTACAGCCGGGTAGCAAACAGCGTCAAACTTGGGTTTATTCCAGCCGACCTATCGAAGAAAGCCCTTACTGCTGAGCATATGGCAATGCTGCAAGAGGCTATCATAGACGTTGAAATCGAAAAACCTGATGGCCACATAAAACCAAAATTCGAGGGATGTGTTCCCGGGACCGGTTGGCTGCAGATAACATGTTCCATGAAGCCCACAGCGACCTGGTTAAGGAATAACGTGGGTCGTATCAAAGAGATGTGCTGTCTGTATATCGAACTTGTCGATGAAAACAAATTCCCGCAGATGCATGCAATCCATGGCTATATCAGAGGGGGTCCTTGCCCTCATAACCACCCAGCACTCCCTTCCGGAAGGGGCTCCATGATATGTGGTGCACCGACGTGCAAATGTCCATCAATTGAATCTCCTAGCTTTTGTCGACGATCACACTTAGAGGGCTTTGGCCTTACGTATTCATCGCATACCGCTTCGGCCACATCAAACTGGTGCTGAAAGGCAACCCCAACCAGCATCAGCCTGGTAGCGTTCCCCTAGGGATGGAGGGAGTGGTGCTGCTGTTGTGGCCGCCGGTAGTGGCCCCGCCCCAAAATCAGACTTTTCGCCGAAAAAAAATTCACCCTCGTGCTCATACCTGTCACCTTGGGTGACAGGATAGCCTTGTCCGTGTCCTAGGGACCCAATCGGGTAATTTTCTCTACCACAGTTCGGGGGAAACGCCTCGTACGGCTATCCTAATTCATAACAGTATCAACTACACGCTATTTACACAATTTATCCGTAGAGACCTAACAGCGGCTATCGTGGAGGTTTCTACGGCAACAGGCGTGCAGAAAATTGTCCTTGCCTCAGCGTACTTGCCTGAGGACAACGCAAACATACGAACAACGGAAGTCCGGACGCTTGTTGAGCACTGTCGCCGGAAGAAGTCAACATTATTATTATATTTATTAGCGTCTGTGACGCTAATGCCCATCACACAATCTGGGGCAGCAGCAATATCAACACAAGGGGTGAGTACCTACGTGACTATATTATGCGCTCATTTAGCATAATATAGCAAACGACCACCTTAGAGGTAGTTTCAACCTGGGATTCATACCACAGTAAAGGAGGGAGGTGACTATTGTATTTATCCCCAAACAAGGCAATTGAAACTGCCCAAATCATACAGACCAATATGTCTAAATTCCTTCATCTTAAAGACTATGGAGTGATTAATGGAGCACAATATCAGCCAAAGCCTTGTAAATACGATTTCTTTTCATAGGAATCAATATGCAAATCAACCCACCTCGTCGGTAAGGTCGAAACCTCACTCCAGTCGAAGGAAGTTGCATTGTGTGCATTCCTAGACGTGGAAGGGGCCTTTGACAATACCGGCTACGATTCTATAACTAAGGCATTAGGCAATAGGAATATAGATAACCTCCATAGCCATGGAGTCGATTTCACTCCTTTGCATATTTTCATAAAAAGGTCAGCAGCAACCAGTGCTAGGTTAAGAGGTATGTAATGCTAGGTGATTGGTTGAGTCGAGCCAACCAAGTGGGCCACGATGTATCAAAGATGAAGTGAAAGACTGGTTGCCCCAAAAAAAAAATATGGTGTAGTAAAATAAAAATGAATATAAGCTCAAAGTCGCAGGCTCTAATTTAAACTTTTAATTTGGCATCTTTGCACTTTTGGAATTTATATACTTTCTCATAAAGCAAACACAAGCCGCGCATTGCTTTCAGTAAAGTGATCCCAGGTTTGTCGTAATGGCAGCAAAAACAGATAATGTGAACCCCTGAAATGGTTTTAGCGAAAACTTGGTTGAAAACTGGCCAAAGGCTATGAAAATGGGTATTTATTACACTCAACCGAAAATATAATAACAAAGATTAAGGAAAATATGCAATATTTCTACTACTACTTGGCGCGACTCGTGGTGTGTTCTCGCATAAAACAGACGAGACACCATGAGTATTTTCTAGTACCGATCACTCTAGTAATTTGATGTAAAATCAGTGAAAATAGGCAGCCAGCAGCAGCGGCAGTGATAGTTAGTGGGGCAGTGACCATCGCCAAAGGTGTTTGGGGTGGCAACTTCAACATATTTGCAAATCTAATTGGGCAACGCTTTTTTAATTGCCATTAGCAGAAGAAGACGATAAACGTAACTGCTACTAAAGTGATGTTGATGATCATGATGATGATGATCATGCTTATAAAAATATAAAGTTACTGATAATGATTTTTTATTATTATTTTTTTTTTACACCAGCTGGGGATGGTACGTGAACGTTCCTACTTTACTAATAGTGGGTTCAACGGATTTGCCAAACGGATTTTTTTACATCCACACTTTATTTGATAACGTTTGCATTTATTTCTTTCTCGCCCAGCAACCTAATTCGCCGGACACTACAAAAAATTATTTGCGACTCATTAAGTTGCTCCACTCCACGGAAATCTTTAGTAAAAGGCGAAAGATTTTTTCGACAACTAAAGTGGAGCCAGAGAGTTGATTACAACTGAAACTTATGTGATGAAACTTTCGGCCGGTATAACTTTAGGAAGGCGTCGCTCTCTGACTTGATAGTTTATGTTATTTTTAATTTCAATTTTATGCAAATTTGTCTTCTTCTTTTTTCGCAACAAAAATTTCTTGACCACTTTTCGATGTTTTATGATAAATACTTTTTTATCAACATTAGTGATTTGATTTGTGTATTTGTTGAAATTCGAATAAATTCAAGAAAATACTTCATTGTTGACTATTTTAAGTGTTGTAGCGTGACGCTTAACAAAGTTCAACGTTGGCAACACTACATTGCCATGGTAATCGGTTGAATCGTCAGCATCAGAAATGTTGCTCATCACGAAATTAACCTCATCGACATCTCTCATAAATGCATGCAACATAAGCAAAGCGATCATTCGAATCAACACAACTCAACCGACTCGTTTCAAGTTGACTCAACTCAACACAACTAAACTACATGTACACTCGACTCAAGCATTTTAATGGAGTGGTAAAATGTTCAACGCTCAACGTTTTATGCCATAACTATTGGTACTTTGATGTGCATTTGTTGTTGTTGTTGATGAACGTGTTGGCAGCAACATGCGGTACTAATGGCGTGGAATCTTTACTGACGCATAAAGACAACGCTTTCTTCTCTTCCTGTATTTATTTCTATGTATGTATTATTTATTTACGAACATTTCTGACATGCCAACAAGAATACCATACATGCTCAACTTAATTAGTTTAACAGCTGCGCAAACAACAACAATAATAATTGACCATTGGAACTTGGATTTGATAGTGTTGGCAAATGCGATAATTAGACATTTCATGGTGAATTTGGTGGCAGAAGTTATCGGTGACAAGAATTAAATGAAATCTTCGGAAACCCATCAAATATAAGCAATTATACAAAGTCCTATTAAAGTAGTTGGCTCCACTGGGAGCACCTTGGACTGTGAGCATTGGCAGTTATATTGTATGGCCCATTATAGGACTAAAATCATATTGAGATAACCAATGAAAATACCATCTACAACTATACTGTGACTCATCCCTGCTCGTATATACTACATAATGACTTCAAGTGAATTCAATGGACCCGCTCAACCTCTCATTTTCCATGCTATGTCAATTATTGCTTTTAAAGCGAGTTTCAAAGCAATTAATAACACAATAAAAATATTTAAAAAATGTATAAAATATATATAGATGATATTGTATAATATTTACTTACCATCGAGCATATATTGGGAGATATCTGATGTATCGAACTTTTGTCCGTCTTCAGTAAATTCATCCATAATTGGTGGTTATACTTTGCCTTTGAATTTATTAATTTTTAATACTTTTTGTTATTTTCTATTAAGTAGTTTTTCTTTTGGATTTAGTTAAACTTTTCGACTTCAACTTGTGAAAGACAAGAGTAATGTCGAATTCCGATCCGTGTTAGTAAAAATTTTAATAAAACATCATAAACTGTTGTAATTCTTTGTAAATTTTGCACGTTGATTTATTGATAATTATTATTATTTGTGCCTTATAGACCAAGAAACAACAACAAAAAATTCGGTTTTTTTCGCAATTGGGCTTTTTACTGTGCTTGTCTCCAATAATTTTATCGCATATAAAAAGAAATCGCAAAAAACAATACACATTCAAAAACTGGTTCTGCAGATTTCCATACGCAAAAGCGAAGAATTCCCCTTAATTTTTGGTGTGCCACCTTGAAAGTTGAACACACAAAACGGCATTTGTTTGTTTCTTTGATACGAGATTTTTGATACGAGTTCTTTATGCCAAATGTCAAAAAAAGATATGAAAAAGAAAATCCAATTGGCAAAATCAATATTTACCAAATGATTTCGTGAGCAATTTACCAAAAACAACTCGAAAAATGACTTCATGCTGTGACCAAAACCGACCCAAGTTCGGTTCGATTTGAAGTCGGTTAAATAAGCAAATACAGGGTGGTCTATTCCAGGTTCACGAATTGCACATGTTACTAAGGTTTTACAAATATCTCTGGATACAATACATGTATTATAAGATGTATGACATTCAAAACTTCTGAATGATTCTTTAAAATACATTTTGGTATAGAAAACTAAGAGAGATTTTAAATTCGGCTAAGCTTAAATTGTTATATTCTCTCCGCTCAATCGGCTGCAAATTCAAGCATGGATTTCCAAGAAAACTGTATGAGCCAGAGTTGCTAGGATTTAATTCATTCGATTAGATTAAGTAAGCCAAATTTCAATGTCAAAAACTAAACAATTTTCATGTAAAAACATGAATTAGACCAGAAACTTTCATGACTGGTACTAACAGCCTGTTTCTTGTACTAACAGCCTTTGTTCAAATTTTAAACTTCGATGTCAAAAAAAAATTTATAAAAAAATAAATTAAAAATACAAGAACCAAAATTTGACTCATGGGTTACCTCTCCCAGTTATTGCACCAACATATGTATTAGAACATATTGAACACATGTCGTGGGTGTCCGATTGGATGATAAAGGATAAGTTTAATTAAACATAATTGGGAATGAACAAATCTCAGTAACATTATTTATTTTGTAATAAGATTAAAACTAAAAGATTAAAATAACTAAAAGGTGCCGCGGTAGTGAAAGTGCTGTGGTTGTCGGTCCCTGAAGTCGGGGTTAGATCCCCACTGGCGGGTGGGATAGGACATTACATTGAAGCACCTCCAAAGTTTCCTTGATGAGTTTTGCGTGTCTTTTGGCATATTAGGTTCGTTTGAGCTTCAATGCTCGGCTCAGTTTCTTAATTTGTTTTGGGTAACGCTACTTAGTGATGGTTTCGTTAGGCTGGATTAGCCCCTAGTAGATCACTTCAAGCTGACCCTACCAGATTCACAGCATTAGCTTCTTGCCATGTATATTCGTTTGGCAGTTGAAGGTGATGCATGGCTAGGCTCCACGAATTTCTATACTTTGGGTTGTCGTAGTGTATCGACTGTTCGATTCGGTGCAAGAAACACATCCAATTCTGCTTTTGAAGCAGTTGCTCGCACGCGAAATAACAGAGTTCAACGTCTCTTGGTTCATTCGAAACACAGTTTCCTTGTTTGTGTACTACACCCATGACCATGAGATCGCTTGATGAGTCACTCCGAAGGTTTCAGCGAGCTCCTCTTGAGTTTGGAATGAAATTTGATGCAATAATACCTCCAATACAAAGTCATTAAACATTACTTGCCTGGCTCGACGTTCTTTGTCGCTGGTGTCTACATCGAAACTTTTAAAATGCCAAAGCCTGTACTTCACACAGCAATCGATGTGCATCAACTCCACTTTTCTTTCAAAGAAAACAAAGAAGCAGTACTTCCCACAATGTTTCGTTTTGTTGGCTCAAATGTTGACATGGTTATACTGATTTTTAAAGGAAATTATGACAGCTTAACATAAATATCTTAGAGTGGACAGATGGTCCGATGCGATATACGCCAGCTTATATACATTTTTTAATTTAGCTCTCCCTGTAAGCATTTGGTATAGGTGCGCATGAGAGTCTATAGTACATATATGTACAAATGAATAATTGTAGAGAATGGCTCACTTTTTGAATAAATGTTTAATAAGCATGCATGAATAATTTGTTGAGTTGTTCTTATCTTGTCTTCGGCCGAGAAGAATGTCACTTGTCTTGGCTTTTGTTCATGCTCGACGCCTATAAACGTATGAATTCGCATTCCAATGCGTATCCAGAGGCATGCGAAAATAAACAAAGCATAAAACAAAAACAGCAAGAGCAAAGAACTTAGAATTAGAAATGAGAAAATTTGCAGATAAAAGAAGAGACAAAAATCACATAACTAGTAAAGAAAAAAGGATTTATGAATAATTAACACTTCAAAAGATTGTAAGCATAATATTTGTCATATTATTGATGATAATGATGAACGCATTGATCATCATCGGTGGCTTCACCACCCTTAGAGACCAGAAAACATGGCCATGACTACTAAATAGTCGCATATATCACAATCGGCGACACAACTCAATTTGGAAGTACCACATTTTAACACAGTCCACAGAAGCAATGAACCACAATTGGTGTACAAACCGGAACCTTTTAAGAACTAAAATTTTTACTACGGTAGTAGTACTTGACCCAACATAATCTACCGCAGTGATGAATTTTCATTGGCTGTAATGTCAAAATGGATAGCCCCACATTTCTAGAACCACTTTAGATTATAAAGAAATTTTTAAGTTGAATTAAAGTTGGATACTCTCAGGGGACAACCGCATTGTGTCTACAATGAGTGGTCGAATATTAGGGAAACTAATTGGTGGGTAAAAATTTATGCAGCGATTCGGTAGAAAGATTGAATGTGAATGCTGAGCAAAGGCCTTAGCTTTGGTTATTTGTAAAGACACTGAGACAGTATTAATAATAGCATTCCCAATATGTTTAAAGTTCTAAATCTCAGTCTTTCTATTATCTGGCTTAAGATCTAAGAAAACAATATTTAGTAGCTCTTTAGTAATGCGGGTTTTTTTTATTGATTGATTAAAATTTTGATGAGATCCCTGTAGTCTTAACTATGATTTTTATATAACCTGCTCGCTTTGATTTATAAGCGAATTCTTTAGTATTAATTTTAGTTTTAAGTTTGCTCAACAATCCTTAAGATCGGTAACATCACACATAAAAATTTGTGGTGGCTTAATTGACACCATTACATCACTACTCATGGCAGCGTCAAGTTCTTGATCTACTGAAGTTGATTTTTTTTTGCTGTTATACTTCATAATCAACTGTAATTTGAAGATATTATCTTTGTAATTCCTTATTCGATTTTGATTTAAGGGAGAAACAACACTAATCTGACCTGCGAAGCACGACTGATCTCGATGAAAGTTGGTTAATGAATGCAAAGAAAATTTGTCAACCTTTTTATTGATTTAAGCTTTAAATGAATGTCAAAGTAAAGACACAGCATCGAGATAATATTTTTTTATGCAAATGTATGTACATATTTAGCAATGTTGTTTTAACAAAGCCTTTGAACTAAATTTAGGATTTCTGGCGGTACTCTTCAAAGTGGCAATAACATTCAGACCAGGCTAGCGAAACTTTCCTAAGTAACGCTTAACCAGCATTACTAGCCTGAAAATATTGCAAGCTTTGAACTATGTGTAATAATTCTAGTGACAGGTTTTAAGAGAAATAAAAAAGTAGAACAGAAAAAGATATGGAAATAGGGAAGAATTTCCGTTTTAGTGAGTTCGCAGCGTACTAACTTCCAGTACCCATTCCATTTCCCATTCTTTCAATTGTACGATTACGCTAAATCTCAATGGGTGAGTGTTTGACGTGTTTGATGACCTTTTTTGATGCTTTTCGCTCATTGTGAATGCCTAATTAATCACAATTTCCATAAAAATTTCGTGATGGCGATGGCTAAAAAATCATCACAAAAATACTTTGATAACCAAGGCATCACATTTCAGTCAGATGTTTTTTGTTTGTAAACAAAGTAATAAAGCACAAATTTTAAAGAAAAAAAATTGAGTGTTGTTATTAGTTGCTTGGAAAGTGAAATGTAATGATATTTATTTATTTAATTTTTGTTTATATGTATTTATGTTCTTAATATGTATTTAACAGATGAGTGGAATAGAGAATATGTTAATTATTGGCAAACTATTTAACGTAGACATGAAAAAGGCTATTTGCGAAGTAGCTAAATGCCGTTATTTTACAAATCTAGCATCACTGCGTTCAGCAGAAATAAACCAGTTATCGATTATTAAGTCCGAGAAAATGATGGGTGGTGACTTCTGCTGAATGCGCCCAATGACTTCGACAAACCAACCTTATGACATGTGTTGGATTTAAGTCAAATTTTATATAGAATTTACGTTAATTTTTGTTTTTAGTTTAATGACTTTCGATGTTTACTTTTTTGCTTCATCGCCCGATTACAAGTTCTATAAACTTGTGATCAACTGGCAAGTTAAATCGTTGGCAATCAGCACTGCTGTCAATCGTATAATTAATCACATACTTCTACAGGCCACTCCACTGCTTTCTCTATAACTTTGAGAGTTTCTTGCAACTCAGCCAGAACTACAAATACGACTCGCCTAGGGTAGACAGACTCGACTTGCTAGACTAAATACTCTCACCGGCAGACACAGTAACAACCACAATCAGCTTCAAGTGTCTGAAATTCTTCTGTCTGCATACTATGAACAAACAATAAGAACAAAAAATATCAGACATATTGTTGTAACTAACCAACAAGACTCATTTTTTCTAAGGCTTTAGGCGTAAGTAGAAAACCTGCAGATATTCTAATTTGACGTAAAGTGGAAGTTGCAAAAAGTTTATTTCAGTTCTCGACTTTTATGAATCAACATCTACAAGTATATGGAAGCAATATAAAATTGAGTCGAAAAAAATTTCTCTCGCCATTATGCATATTAGTAATATACCACACAAACATTTATGAAAACTCGTATAACGAAGCGATAATCTTTTCTAACACAACCGAGGTGGAGTACCTGAGTGAATGCAGAGAAAACCATACAAGTTACCTTTACTCTGAATCACTTGACCTACCCTGCCGTTTTTATGACGCCTTGCCAAGAAGCACCACTATGACGTCTAACCTGGCAACCTCAACTTCGAAGCTTGAGTTGGGTTTTTACAGTATTTAGCTCTGAGACATTGCATCCAATTCTAACCTGGAAATTCGTTAGAGGTTTTAGTCAAATATACTGCGGGGGATTGTAAGTGCGCAGTGTTATGACTTTAAGACCCCAACGATCAAAGAAGAAATCGTTAAGCACAGCGACAGACAGCTCATTCGATTGGAATACTATGTCAACCACTTAGCAATCAACCTGGTGGACTACAGCAAGCACCCCGTGTTAAAATTTGTTAGATATTGCCTAACGATAGTAGAAAATATATATTATGAAGAAAAAATGGACCGCCAAGTACGTGTTGACCTTGCGTGTGGAGGGTCCCGTACGTTGAATAGGTTACCATGTTTTTTTTAAATCTGCTCCAAATTTGTTTGTGGAACCACAAAAAAATATCTATGGCAGCGGATTTTATAGGGTAATTGCTGTATACATTGTCTATTGTTGAATTCTGTCTTTTTGATAATCTTGAATATTTTTATAACTTTCAAATTTTGCAGAGATATTTCGCAAGTCACTTGGAAGGTCTTCTCAAATTCAAAAAATTGGTTGTAATAGTGGGACAGACAAACACACGAGTGAACCTATGTTGGTTCAATTTTTCATTAATTACAAAATGCAACAAAATTACCGTATGGACACTTACAATAACCTGATTAAGGAAGCAAAGAAGAAAGAAAACCTTTAAGAGCGCAAATTTAATCTTGGATAAATCCAGTATAAGTTTTTATATATTAAAAAATCAGTTGTATCGAAAATGAAACACACTCCCCTACTAATGCCCAAACAATCTAGTTCAAACAGTCAAAGTGATTTTAAATCCCCTACTGATATTGGTCCCAACATTGTATTGTATTAAGGTGTTACAGGCTTAGGGACCAGAGTCCGAGTCACTGTATAATAAAGTTTTATGTGATCTCCGATCCAACGCCTATAATAATTGTTTCGATGACTGAAATGGTACCAACGTTTGTGTGATACAAAGGATCAATGAGAGTTCATGTTGAATGAGTTACAATGTTTATTTTTGTACACTCACATCTATAACTACAAAACAATACCTTAATTTACTACTCTTATACCTTAATTTATGAGCTGTTCGTGATTATGTTGATCACAAGCGTCCCAAAAAACTACGACTTTTTTTTGTGGCACTGGAATCAAGAGATGATTTCCCTAAGCTGAGCGTCTTAAAAATTAAACTGTTCACCAGTTAGGAGAGTGAACGGCGCAAGCATAACAGAAAAGAAAGAGATAGATGAAACTATGAAGGCATAGAAAGGTCACTTTGGTGCTCAGTGCAAGTGTAGACAAGTGTAGACATAAGGAATGCGGGAAATGAGAGAAGCAGTGAGACGAGTGCAAAGTTTGTTCTTTTCTGTATTCGGTGCACACGAAAATGACAAAAGTGATGTGCTAAATCATAGGCTTGGTGTTTAGACATTTCAGCAACTGCTCATACTTTGACAAATTTGAACAATGCAATGAGCAAACAAAATTAGGCGGGAAGAAATTCGTTGACGCCAGTTGCTGTGGTAATGTAAAAATAAAAAGCCATGCATGTCATTTAACACTAAAGAATTTGCTGTATGTGTCTGATTTGCAATGCAATTTTATAATCGTTAGCAAGGCAGTGAACAATGGTCGTAAAGTTACTTGCATAAAACTCGAGTTATGTGTAACAGTGGGCAAACAATATCAAAAGCTACACAAGTACATTAGTTGTTCTTGTGCGAAGTTCGAAGATAACATGCGCAATTCTATTTTAATAGCAACAATACCAACGAGGAGTTTTTGATGTTCTTCATACATCCTCTGACAAGAAAGAAGAAGACACGAAAATGATCCAAGCGTACGAGTATACTAACGCAGATTGGGGCGGCGATTCTACCGATCGCAAATAATACACAGGATACGCTTTTATACTAGAAGGAAGTATATTCTTTTGAGAGCGTAAAAAACAATCATGAGTTGCACTTAGCATAACTGAAGCAAAATATATAGCTTGTCGCAGGCGTTGAAAGAAACGGAGTAAATAAGAAAACATTTACTGGAAATGAATTTGTATAAAGAAGTAAATTCAGAAGATAGCGAAAATATGAGCGTAATGAAATTGGTAAAAATCCCGTATCCGGCAAGAAGCAAGCACATTGATATATATTCATTATGTCAAAGAGATATATACCAATAATTTAATAAGTTTCAGTTATTGTCCAACTCAAGATTTGCCTGCCTATATATTCCCAAAAAATTACAGAAAGTTAAGCACATGAATTGTACCAAACTACTTGGACTGAATTAGACCGTAAATTGATTTAATTGTATTAGTTTTTCTGGATGTTAACATTGAAGAGGAGTATTGAATAAGTAACATTAAAAATAACATTATTTTAAGGTTAACAGACATTTATTATTTGTGTACAATCGTACCTAAAACGGTAACAAAATTATCTCATACTCTTATATCTTAACTCATACTGAACGGTTGAGTTTATATTTCTGTTCGAGGTGATAACTAAAGGTACACTTTACTTTCAAGCGATAGTCAAATTTTCGAGTGCCCCGGAGCTGTGAGGTATTTTTAGTATAACTCAACGTTGAGTAGTTAGAGCTAGTGCTGGACAGAAAGCTGGCAGATTGATAAGTTCACATAAAATGGAAGAAAACAGTTTGACCACAAGTGCAAAAGAATGCTTTGGGTACTCAGGTTCAAGTCATAGAGGAAGCTGTTATGAAACTCACCTAAGGGGTACAATTTCGAAAGCTCAAACCGAATTTAATCTAAACTCATTTAATAAAGGAACAGATTTTAATAAAACCTCTGCGTAACTTTTGTCGGATTATATAAGGAATATTTTTACAAATTGTAATTTCAACTTCTGCCAATTCTATGCATACTTCCGTTTATATGCGAAATCCCCGGTATTCTTTTTGTGGTGTTATAAATTATAACTCAATGCCAGTAGAGCGGAGAAGAACAATACCTATGTTAAAAATGCTAACAGAATCCTGTAAACTTCGCAATAGCCCTCAAAGCAGAAGCCGCACAAAAAATTGGCATCGTGTTTTATCGGAGAGAAACCACCGTAATAGCGACAAATATTGAAAATCAATTAGATTATTATAATCGCATAGTGAGGTACACAAATATATATTTTTAGATAGATGTTTCATGTCTATATAAATAACTAACCGCCCCATTCTGTGCACTCTATCAAATGAATAAATAGATTTTAATAGATTCTAATAGACAGTAAGTGATAAAACATTTTTACTAGATTTTTTGAGAGAGTTGTTCATTTAGAAAAGCGTTTTACACTATTTATTGCCGCTTTTTTTACGCCTCCTCATCAGGTAATGTCAAAATATTTCGCACACTATTAATACACTGCTGAAATAGAGAACAACGTATTTTGCTGCATTTTTGAAATCTTTTTGGAAAATTGTAAGTATAATGAAAAACATCTTTCAATGTGCTCGAGAATACCAAAAATAACAAAAGCTTCTATCTATTCAACTAATCTGAATTTTTAGATAGAGTGCACAGAATAGGGTGGTAAGTGTATGTACATTGAACATATCGCACTCTAACAACAATAGGGTCACAACTCAAAATTTTCAAATTTTGATTTTTTCTTCTTGAAAAACACCATGCACCGATTATCCCTAATCACTGTAAAAATTTGTAATTTTTCTCTATCCTTTACCCAAAAATGCCAACATAAATTTCTTTGCTATATATCTTAAATGTAGACAAAAATCGTTTTTTGCCTCTACTGAAAAAATTACAGTTTTGAGTTATGACCCTATTGTTGTTAGGGTGCGATATGTAAGTGCTTTGAAATCACTTCGACAATCAAATTTTTAAAAACCCTACAAAAGAAGAAGCAAAAGAAGAAGCAAAATTAGAAATCAAAGCGGGAATCAAAATACGTTTTGACAACGCGAATTTAGTGCCTTCTGATATTGATTCTTTGAGGGAGTGTCAAGAGTGTGGCGAAAACGGATAGCACAATATCTCTTCTTCAAATGGTCAACTGAAATTCTCACAAAAAAAAAAAAATTATTTTTAATTTAATAAATTTTAAAAAAAAAAAGGAAAAAAATAATAATGGGAGAGAATACACACACACGAGACGTATTGAGTTTCAAACTCTACCAAATTGCAATTAATTTTTGATTCGAAGAGTAAACTTTCAAAAACAATGAAAAAAAATTCACTATTTACACACTTTATCACGGGTTGCCTTAGGCAACAAGCCCTTCCGTGTCCAAAACGCGTTGCGATTTTATAATTTCGGTTAGCCCAACTGAACTCAACACGATGCAACGCGACTTCTCATCCAACGCCACCAACGCCAGCAAAAACATTGAGATAACTGTTTTTCTCTTGTTTTTGTCTCACTTAGCAGAGCAACAGCAACGAAACAGAGAAAAATTAAAAAGAGTGAAATATAACCTAAACGACTACAACAAGAACAACAACAAATTAGCAACTGTTTAGTTTGGGAGTTGGAACTTCCACCACGCCGCGCTAGACAAAAATGCGGAAGCACAACAACAAAAATTATAGTAATTAAAACAACAAAGAAATGGAGAGGGACAGTCGCACACAGCGCAAACAATAACAACAACAATACAATGAAATGCGATCGTACAAATCAACGCTAACCGACACCGGCACCCTCGCACCGACGACCAAGCACTGTCGTTCTCTTCCGCAAACCAACCAACAATTGATCCCTCTTCTGGCGCATTCTCTCATTTGCACTCACGATACCAACAAGTGCTAGCTTCTTCTGCACACACACAATCACGCACGCTCGATACACCATACATTTTTATACGTTAACTATCGAATTTGCGCATCTCGTTGGTAATTAGTAAAGATCCTTTGTGTCAACATAAACACTCACTTTTCTTCACAACTATCTAATATTAGAAAATACTCACTTACTGAGTAGCGAAGTATACCGGTGCGACATATTGTATATACATATGTGCGAATATGATAGAATGTTCTAAAAAGTTATGGCAATGGATGTATGGTAAGTGGGTCGATCAATGATATAATTGTACGTAAGTTAATTTATAAATATTTCTATAAAGATTCTCAATAATAATATTAAGGATTCGAGAACTCAATTAGAGACAATTGAAGCCACTCATATATAAAATATTGGGCTATACGGTGGATGCATCAAAAGTTCCCAACCAAGCTCCGTCTATTTGTTCCGGGTCATCAAATATGTGTGTGGCCTAGTATTGTCATGATGGAAGACAACTGCCTTTCTGTTGGCCAGTTCTGGTCGCTCTTTCTTAAGTGCTTCATTTAAACGGTCGAGCTGTGCACAGTAGAGGACTGAATTGACCGTTTCGCCACGTTCTAGCAACTCATAATAGACAATTCCCTTCCAATCCCACCAAACATTCAGCATAACCTTATTTGCCGTCAATCCAGGCTTTGAAGTCGTTAGTGGAAGGTCACCAGCCTTTGACCAGGATTGCTTGCGTTGGATATTCTCGTATTCTATCAATTGTTCATCGCCCGTAATGATTCGCTTCAAAGATGTTTCCATTTCGGTACGTTTCAGCAGCATTTAACTGATGGTTATTCGGTCAATTAAATTTCTTTGCGTTAATTCGATGTTTCATGTGGCACCCAAATATCGAGCTTCTTTGAGTAGCCTGCTCTTTTTAGATGATTCCAAACTGTTATATGGTTGATGTTTAGTGCCTCCGCTATCTCCTGACAGCTACCGTGATGGTCTTGCTCCATCAGTTGCAAAATTTCATCGACTTTTTCACCAGTGCGAGGTGCATCTTTTACATCGAAATTGCCGGAACGGAACCTGGCAACCACTCCTGGGTCAGGCGTTCGCTCACAGCATTTTTTATATAAAAAAGCATAACATAACGTACTTGTTCAGATATTTCACTCATATTCAAATCAGTATAACTTTAACACGAGCAACGAATTACACAGCTCTCTTCACAAAAAAAAATAGCCTGAAATGTCACCTTTCAAATATATGTTAGTTTGACACAATCAGAGTAGTGTTGCCAGATTTTTGCACACCAACACCATCTAGGGGTAAAAACCGCGGATACTTTTTATATGACCTATTACATTTGTTTATTTAATGTAGTTATCTTAAGATTTCGTTATTTAAAACAAACAATAAAAAAATGGGTCGATCAATAAGTAAGAAAATCTTAAAGATGGTATCGATTTTTTTGTTAAGTTTAGTCCATCAATAACCAACTGGCGATATCTGAGTAATATCGAAGAAAATCCAGGTTATAGTTTTAAGTAATCGACGAATGAAAGTGATAAAAGGTTTTCAATTTTGCACGAAAAACTGGGTGTGAAAAAAATCTCGGCAAGATAAGTGTCCGCGTTTGCTCTCGGTAGAGAATATTGTGTGGTCGACTCTGAGGATGTTTTGGCGCTTTATAGTCGCAATTCTAACGATATACGTAACTGTAGAGGACACATAGATACAGTACTATATTGCACAAACAAAGGGAAAGTCAAAAAATGGATTTTTGAAGGCGATCGGGCTCGGAAAAAGACTTTGAAAAATGGAGCAACGTGATGGCCACGGTTCTTAGGGATGCCCAAGAAATCATCTATACCGATTACTTGGGAAAAAGGAAAACAATAACTGGAGTGTATTATACGTCGTTTTTGCTTATCAACCAAATCAAAATCAACCGAATTTGTGACTTCTTCCTAAAAAGAGAAGTGCTGCTCGGCCAGGCCATGAGACCGTAACAAGTGGTAGTCGGATGGAATACGGTGGGTTGAGTAGGACATTACATTGAAACGCCTCCATAGTTTCCTTGACGTCTTTTGCGACATGTGTGGTATCGCCTTCACCCTATTGTGGACTCAGTAAATCCTATCTCTTCCGATTAAATCCTACCTCTGCGGCGATGAAATATTTGGGACTGCTTCTCGATCACCAGCCCAATTTTTAGACTTCACATCTGTGGTACATAGTTCCCTTAACAAAATCACCACACTAAACAAGAGAAGTGTGCTCTCTCTCAACACCAAGCGCACAGTGTAGTCTCTTCGTAGTGACTTGAATCTGGTGACCAAGAATCGCATTGCTTTACACTCCAGACGATACAAAGATAATTTTTAAACTATAGCAATTGTTTGGCCAGACTTCTAGCTACAACAATGCCTGTCCGGCGGCTCAAAAGACTCCACTTCGGCCGCTCCAGTCCGCAGTCTGTCACTACTACTACCTATTACACTTTCTTCTTCTAATATTGATTGAACGATTCCTTTTTTTTAAATATTGTTAGTTTTATTTTTAACAATGCTAAGCTATTTGTGAAAACTACAGTGACCATCGTAAAATTACGTAGATTGACTTATATTATAGACTATAATTGATTATATAGATAGAACTAATGTATCTTACATGTTATATTTATATTTAGATTCTTCGTTTACTTAGCTCGTAGGGATGAGGCCCCTTATGGCTTTTCCTAGCGTTTGGACTCATAACAAGAGCGCTCGCAAAGGGATTTGGATAACTTAGGAATATGTCATGTTATCTACCTCTGTGGAAGTTAATGGAATCTTCCACAATGGGGATCTTTAAGTCTCGGTGTAAAGTTGTGTTGCGCACATACCAAGGAGCCCCTGTTATCATCCGTAGGGTTTTATTTCGCATCACTCGAATGTGTCTGATATGGCATGCTGACGCTATGCCCCATAGCTAGATGCCGTACAACCATGCAGGAGCAAACTTAGTTTACTTTTGCAGTTCATCAACCAGGTCAGTTTGCCAATTTTTGCCATGCACCTTGTGTGGATTATTCTGTTTTGCCCTGTTCAAGTCAACATACTTTCCAGTTGCATGCCTAGATAGTCGTATTGTCGTTTTTTTGGTATGGGACCGCAATTGAGGTATACTCTTGGGCAAGAATCACGTCTAAGAGAAAACGTTATGTTTGCCGATTTCTGCTGGTTCACTGCTTTGTTCCACCACTTCAACTTTAACTTAAGTACGACCAGATATTCCTGAATAGCATAAGTGGCTTCAGTGAGTCACCTAGACGATGCCATTATTGCCCTGCCGGAGGCATATTTAGCAATTAACATGTTACTGTTACTTGCAGGTGGCATGTCACCAGAATACATAGTGTACAGTACCGGTCCAACTACGCTACCTTGAGGCACCCCTGCCATAATCTACCGGATAGCGACGCCTTGTCTTTTACTGTCAAAAAATGACTTCAGAATGAAATGGAACGGTTCTTTGATAGATAAGATTTTGTTGATGATGTCTTCGTGCCTAACCTTATCGAAAGCTTGCTGAATATCAGGAAATATTGCATTATAGTATTCGAAGGTTTAAAGAATGTTTTTGCTCTGGTATGTCATGAATCTTCCTTAAGGCAAAGTACTGCGGTATAGCACTCTAAACTCGACTAACTCCCAACAATGTACGTAAAAATATTCTTTCGAATATTTTGAAGTGAATTGGCAGTAAGCTAATTGGTCTGCATGACTCAACCATGCCTTTTGGCTTACTAGGTTTTAGAACAATCGTAATCAAGGGACATTTCCATTGAATTTAAAAATGGCCGACACGTAGCATTGCGTTCTATATCATGACTAGGAAGAGAACCCCATTCATAAGCATAGCTTTTCTAAGTCAACCGTCGATCACGTTGTAGCCTGGAACTTTCTTGACATTGAGTTCCTTGATTTTCTCAAGTACTTCAGATAAGAAAATTGGTCTTAAAGGGCGGGAGGTGATTGGAGGTAGGCTTCTGTCTTGTCGAGATCTGTTTTGCACCCTCTGTAGTTCTTAATAGGATGGTTTCGTATTGGTTGTCTGTTGATGCATCGAGTGAACCTCCAGAGATTAATGTTGAAATCTTTGTCAGGATTAGCTTTTTTGAGCAGGTTTTCGAATTGATTGGATCTGTAATTTTTGAGTCGTTTTGACAATCTACTGGCAACTCTGACATATGCAGCCTTGTCTAAAGGTTGATGACTTCGTTAAAATTTTGTACGAAGTTGGGCAACTTCTGGAAAAGATTTTGGTAGTGATGGCAGAATAGCTGGTGATTTTTTTGAGCTAGACAACGCTGTTGCTCCAATGAGCGTTGGAAGACGGCCAATCTGGCGTTAAAAAGGAGTTGTTCTAAAAAAAATTAAAGGATATTAGGAGCCCTGATTGCTGCTTATATATACAGTTAAACCTGTCTATATTGACCACTTTCTATATCTATATCTATACATAGTAAGTATTACCTGATCGACTTATCATACACGAAACCAAGCAGATTTCGTATAATTTTTCCACAAACTTAAAAACTTTCTATGCAAACATCACACACACCTTGACAGTGTAATAATAAATCGCACACACGCAATTTCAGCACTTTTACTTTTTATTGTTGTTCTTGTTGTGGCATTATTATCGTTATCCCAAAAAATTATTAATATTCTTGAACAGCTTGTAAATAAAGAGCTTTGAAAAAAAAGCCACCGCTATCAAACTTAACAACAACTAAACTTGACTCCCTCTCCTCTCTCTCTCACTCACATTTGACTGCATGTTTTGGACTCTCTCTTGAAGTTGTTATTGTTATTTTATTATTATTAGACATGATTAGAGAAAAAATTATTAATATTCT
Organism: Cacoxenus indagator; assembly: GCA_035041755.1. Classification (NCBI taxonomy): domain Eukaryota; kingdom Metazoa; phylum Arthropoda; class Insecta; order Diptera; family Drosophilidae; genus Cacoxenus; species Cacoxenus indagator. The sequence continues at coordinate 89,708 of JAWNKX010000032.1, read as the reverse complement.
TGAACAGCTTGTAAATAAAGAGCTTTGAAAAAAAGCCACCGCTATCAAACTTAACAACAACTAAACTTGACTCCCTCTCCTCTCTCTCTCACTCACATTTGACTGCATGTTTTGGACTCTCTCTTGAAGTTGTTATTGTTATTTTATTATTATTAGACATGATTAGACATTCAGCGGGCGAGTTACTCTGGAGCAAATGTGAATTTATAAAATGTCAGCTGTCAAATGAGTGTATAAAAATGTTTTTGTTTTTGTGAGCATGAATCAGATACACTTGCTGATTCTGGCTCGCTCTTACACGCTTGCGCGTTATGAAAGCTGCTGACCATGAACAAAAAAAAGTACAAACAGCATTGCAAGAATAGCAATCGCAGCAACAATAACAACACAAAAAATGATTGTCATTGCTTTTTTCCTTCTTTGTTTGTTTCGCATATTGCATTACATGACTGGATAGACAGAGCACATTTGATGTCGTCAAAACATATGTATGTATGTTATTGATGTTACTGTTAGCAGCAAATAGTTATATATTAATAGAAGAAAATAATAACAACAATAAAATAGAAAGTATTAAATCAACCAAACACTAATAAAAAAAACCTGACACTGGCACTGGTCACATAACAACAACAAGAACTAAATAAACTTTAAGAAGTACAAGTATATATTTAAATAAATAAACCAAATGCAATATCGCTCAGGTCGGCATGTTAAGTTAGCTGCCTCTGCCATTGGCAAAGCTTAATTCATTTCATATGTCATCCAACCACAACGCCACAGTTGCACTTTAATTGATGAATGTGTGTATTTAAAAGAGAAACAGCGTGACTTTGGTTGCCAATTGCTGTATTTTAAGAGAAAAAGCGTCAGCGGCATCACCCAGCTGCTTGCTGATAACAGCTGCGGCGACATACGAATATTGCAGGTACATATGTTAGTTTGGGCTTATCAAATAAAAAGAGAATAAAAAACATTCTCACTCTCCTAACAGCCTTAGCCACTATTTCGAATCATTTCTCTCCGGCTCCTTCTCTAACCATCTTTTAATTTAACACACAGTGAAATTTTTTACATATAAGCAGTCAGGCTAGCCCTCTACGTGAACGGGTGATAAGTGTCCGACCTGAGAGAGAGACGAGGGCAATGAGTCTAACTTTTGACGCGTATTCTACAATACTATTTATTTTTATGTGTAACATATTTGACCCTGTCAATCGACTGACATGCAACGAATTCGGAAGGACATCTAGATATCACATACAAATTTTGAGTACTACAATTCGAAACAATAGAGGATCACCTACCCTTAAGCTTAAAATTGGCTAAAACCAGTTTTAAATTTACCCTAAATCGGCAACGTAATCCTCATTGAATAAACATTTTAAATGGGGTAAAAATACTCAACCTAATATATCACATTTTCTTGCAATCGTTCTATTGATAGCATGTTGAAGCATTAGAGTAATAGAGCACCGTTCCTAATTAGACTTCATGGAGATTGTGTTGAAAAATAAAATAACGAAATTTATAATATTACAGCTATAGTCAAAAATATGTGCGCAAAACTAAAAATACGGTTCCATGTAAATAATTTGACTATGTATAGTTGTTTGTTTGTCTTAAGTCTATAGAATCCGATACCGTTTGACAATGATGTATATAGATGTAATCATGGAGAATTTTTGTGGCTAAGTTTGTGCGTTAGTATACAAGGAAAGTCGGGAAATCCCATCAAAATTTTGTTGTATGAAATCAATATTGCTTTATCAGTTTAATTCGTAAAATTCGAAATCTATGAAAAACTATGAGTACTCCAAAAAAATGTTAAAGGTTAACCTTGCATTTCAACAAAAACTTCGGTTAAAATTAATTCAAAAACAACAAATTGCAGATACAGAAATGTGGAGGATGCAGAAGAATATAAAAAAGAAGACGTAGGATATTCGTGATCTTTTGTACATTACCAATTTGATAAAAATCGATTAAGACAATGTGATGAAAAAATCATAACAGCTCGCAATAGGGTAGAGAGCGACTGAGAGAAATTGGGAGGGAGAGAACAAAATAGTGGGACAGCGAGAAAATCAACGAATGTACGGGAAGTTAGTGCAACCGGCGTAAGCTAAAAGCTTAACCGGTAAGCGTGGGATGCAGTAAGATGGTATATGTGCGTGTTGATCTGTTGTTGTTTTCCTTATGTTAGTGGGGGCGTTTAAAACTGAATATCGTAGCTACCCCGCCATCAAATAACAATAGAAAACAGAAAACAAGTGTGGCGCAACAGTTCTGGATAGGTGGGTCTCTCTTAATACAGGAACCAGTCAAATATCATATGTACATTATATTGAATGTGCAAGAAAGTCGACATGGAATTCCATGAATACGATCAAATTCCCAATGACAATAACAATAACTATGAGCATTTCGGTGTCCACAGCAATTGCGCCTTAGGCACAGAAGCTACTCACAGCAATAACACCATGGATAACCGAGCATCCAATATAGCACAATTTTTCATTAATACAAACAAAAATAATAATACAAAATCTTCTCAAATATTAGTTCACCCAAGTTACACTTAACCATACAAACTATTTATTGTTAGTTATTATTAATAGGCAGGAAATTGCGTTGTGTCAAAATGAAGACCACAACATGGGTTCGGGCACTTTGAGGCGTTGCTGTTATTTTTGTTATTGTTGTTGATGCTGATGATGATGCAATGCCCTTGTCTACTTTATTGATTTTTCCAATACCCGACCTCCGCACTTGCACTTATGTACATGCAACTATTCTTGGATGCTGCACGCATCGAAAAATATGCAAAAGATTTTTGCACTTTTGGCGTCGTTATGTGAAACCAGTTATTTTTGTCGTAATGCGCAATAAATATTTGTGATTTCTTCTTAAGCGGTTTACTAAAAATGTATTTTTGTTGTTGTTTGCAAAACTTTTGTTTAATAATATCAATAAAAGATAAAAGAATGCACCAAGAAAAGAAATGCGCACGGAAATAAGTGAAAACACGACTCCGGCTCCGAGAACTGCGAACTGAGAACTGAAAAAGTCGTCGTTCCGTCGTGCGAAGTAGAAGGCAAATTTATTCTTGTTCTTCTTTGTTGTGTGGGGTTGTACGAACAGGCACTAAAGCAAACGGCAAGAGAAGAAACGTAAAATCGAGACACAAAGAGTAGGTCTCAAAAACAACCCTCTAAAAATATGGCAAACCGCAAAAGCACAGAGCCAAATGGCGATCTGTCACTTCTCTCAAACCAAACATGAGCAACGAAGGGTGGGCTTTTATTGTTGCCACTGTTGATTTTTTTCACGTGTTGTGGGCACGCGCAGGCGCTGTGCTGCCATTTGACGAGCAACCCAAAAAGGAACCAAGTCAAAAATAAAGAAGAAAAAGAAAAGAAAACAAAGAGAACCGGAAGCGTAGAGTTGCCGAAGTTGCATTGGAAAAAAATTAAAGAAAAGTTGTTCTGCTGTGACGTTGGTAGTGATAATGACGAAAGCAAAGTGGATGACAATGCACATAATGATTATATTAATAATAATGATACTGATGAAGGCACTGCCGATTTTTTGACATTGACATTGGCCACTGCTATTAATGAACATGTGCTGAGATGATGATGAAATCAATCTTATCAACACAGTGATGAATGCCAGTATTATGAAGACGACTTCTATTTGTGTAACCAAAACCAATAAAAAAAAAGTGATGAACTCTAGTGTGATGAAAAAGTTAATGACAATGATGATAAGGATAACATTAAATGATGAGACATAGGAATGGCGAAGAAATTTTATAATAAACCAATGATGATGATGAAGAAAAATAACGATAGAATTATGGTGAAGAAAATCACCAGAACAGTAGAGTAGAGATAATGAACGTCAGTATGATGAATTGAAAGGCAATGTGGAATAGTGATGTACAATAAATATACTACAGCAATAACAATCAATGCAATGATATAAAATTGATGAGGATGAATGAAGAAAAATAATGACACAGCTAATGACAAGGTTGAAGATGTTGAATGTAATGGAGATCACGGTGATGACGTACTCTTCTAAAAATTAGAATACAAAAGCATTAAGTAAAATTTGTTTGTTTTTACAGTTTCTTGCTTAATTTACAGAGTGAAATCACAATTAAACAATTGGTCAATGGACAAGGCAACCCAGCAGCTGTCAACATTAAAACGTCACTTTTTAACCCTTCTTTGCACACAACAAACATGCCAGAGGTGTTGTTCACGGGGAGCGTGCGGGCGTGTGTGTAATAACCTGCGCCCGAGTCAGACGTACACATAAAATCTATGCTCCATTGGCACTCTGCATGCCACGCTAACTTTCCACCAAATTGAATGCTACGTCAACTCTCCTTGAAAAAAGCTTGCTTCGACAGCCTCCGCAGTCATGCATGAAAATGATTATTTACGTTGGATATGTTTAACTCCCTCAGCTCGCTCTCTCTTTTTTTGTTATGCATTTTGTGCATTGATTTATGATTTCAATATTTTCGTACATGAAGAGAAAACGGTACAAAAAGAACAATAATCAAAATGACAAGTGACAAGAGGTGTAAGACGTACCTTCTTCGCTTAGTCAAGTTAATGCTTCGCTTTATTAAACGATCTACACTCTTTATGTTTATACACAAATTTTTCTTTTAAAATCATATTTTTGGGTATTAAAACTTACAGTTGAAAGGTTTAAAAAACAAATTTAATAATAAAATATTAGTAGAAGTCACCTTTTAGTTTTGTATTCAGTTATTTAAATGTTTTGTATGTACTCACGTATAAGTCAATATATACAAGTATGCTTATGAACGCAAGCGAAACCTACAGCCAATTCATAACGGTGACATTTATGTTTTAATCTATGCAGATTAATAATAAAGCATTGTGCATGCCGTGGTTGGAGTTGGTCTCTCTGGCCCTAGGACTAGAAATTCTACTAATATTAAGGTGCTCGCATTCTGTAAGGGGATGCTTTAATACAACTATTGAACGTAACTCAAAAATTATATAATATAAAAATAATATATAAATAGCTGCGAATGAACTAGCGAAGGCCGATTACTTCTAAAGTTGTAGGTCGAGATCTCTGGGTATCAGTTAGGATAGATTCAGGAAAGGTATGATTACTACCTAGTCATACAACAGACGGTTTTTCTAAGCGAAACTGCTTCCCCTACACACAATAAACCGACCGAAATTTTATTTCTCAACAGATCGCGTTTTAGGATGGTAAGGACTTATTTAATAGGACCTCACATAGTGGGATAAACTTTCCCCATACTAGAATTTTAGGTTCTTTTGAATGCAGGCTCTCAAACTAGCATCCACTTACTGAGTTAGTGTAAAATATCTTTAAACAACTGCACATGCAAAATTTTATTATCAAAAATTCAGACTCGAAAATTCTCGCCGCTTTCACCAAAAATATGGAGGGTCTGTTGTCTGAGTATAGATATAGGCCGCAGAGGATCTCTTCCGGTCAATGCCCATTATTAGGATTCCTTTCCGGTCAACAGACCACGGCTGGTTTCGCATGTTCCACCAAGTGGTTTAGAATGGGAAAGTAAAACTTTCAAAAATTGCAATGTGTTGATTTCGAAGGCCCTATTTTAGTTGTATGACCCAGCCTAATACATTGGTGTAGATCGGTTTCAAACGATCACTTTATTAGTTGCATTTAACTTGATCACACTGTACATTATTATAAATAAATACAAAATTACATACTCATGCACAGATGAACATTGGGCGCGATTGCGATTGCAACAACAACAACAACAACAAACAATAAAATGCTGCAGCTGACGTAGCCATTTAGAGTCAATATAAATGACGCTAACAACTGAGACGAGAAGCAAAAAACACGCTTAACAAGGAAGAAAGTCACCAGCCGCAGACGACAGCGACAATGATGACAGCCACAAAGTAAAAAACAACAAAAGATAAAAAAACTTTAATAAGAAGCAGCGAAAAAGCTAAACCCACCGTATCAGCGAATGTAATAAAAAACAAAGAGATGAAAACAAACTTATGACCACATAACGCATGAGGAAAAAGCAAAGGAAAATAGCATTTCACGAACAAGTGAACGAAAATTTGCTTGATTTGAGTGTGTAAAAATAGAAAGTGAAAATAGAAATAAACTAAAAAGAGGACCAAAAGAAAAAAAAAATCGTGTGCGAAAATTAAGCATGAAACGATGAGCAGCGTTGGTAGCAGTAACAAATAATGGGGAAACAAGTTATTCCGAACATAACACTCTATAAATTAAATAATAGGTCATATAAAAAATATCCGCGGTTTTTGCAACTCGATGGTGTTGGTGTCCATAAATCTGACAACACTACTCTGATTGTGTCAAACTAACATATGTTTGAAACGTGACATTTTAGACTATATTTTTTGTGAAGACAGCTGCTTAATTCGTTGCTCGTGTTAAATTTTATACTGATTTGAATATGAGTGAAATATCTGAAGAAATACGCTATGTGATGCTTTTTTACTATTAAAAAGGGAAAAACGCTGTAAAAACATGAAGAAAAATTTATGCAGTTTACGGTGAGAATGCTGTGAGCGATCGCCGGACCCAGGAGTGGTTTGCTAGGATCCGTTTCGGAAATTTCGATGTAATAGATGCACCTCGCACTGGCCAGTGATAGTGACAGGCCCATTGAAAAATTCAAAGAAATTTTGCAATTGATGGAGCAAGACCGTCAAGGAAGCTGTCAGGAGATAGCGGAGGCAATAAACACCAACCATATGACAGTTTGGAATTATCTAAAAAGAGCAATTATCTCAAAGAAGCTCGATGTTTGGATGCCACATGAATTAACGCAAACAAATTTAATTGACCGAATAACCATCAGTGAAATGCTGCTGAAACGTACCGAAATGGAAACATCTTTGAAGCGAATCATTACGGGCGATGAACAATTGATAGAATACGAGAATATCCAACGCAAGCAATCCTGGTCAAAGGCTGGTGACCTTCCACTAACGACTTCAAAGCCTGGATTGACGGCAAACAAGGTTATGTTGACTGTTTGGTAGGATTGGAAGGGAATTGTGAAGCAATCAAGAAAGAGCACACACATCTTTAGTTAGATTGTTAATTATATGTAACTAAACTAAAATTTCATGTAATAATAGGTATTATAGAACACAAGCATGGTAATTATTTTAAATCTTTATTCCTACTATTTTGTGCACCCGTTTCACTTCAATAGTGTGCTTATAAAGGTGAGGCACATTACCATTATGTACCTTTCCGGCGTATGCGTATTGCTTCGTTGATATGCGTTGTTTTCTGTCTTTGTTTATCTTATACTTCTAATATCTTCTTCCTTCTTTCCAACGGTGGCGGGTGGTGGACGGAAGTTGCCGCGGTTTTGATTTTTTTAATAACTATCAATGGGACATTTACTGTTTCTTGTTGTTATTTCTTATTTCCCTGCCCTCGCCGTTTTTGTTTGCTGTGTTGCGTGACACTGTTGTTGTTTATTATTTCCCGACGTTTCAAAGTACCGAGCGTATATGTACTTCGAGTCTGATCAAAAATAATTATGACATTTGTATGTACATCTGTATAATATGCACACAGAAAATATTGGGTGGCTCAGAAAGTAATTTCGTTCTGTTTTTCCGAGAAAACGAAAGACAATTTTCATATAATGAATAAATATTTTATTAAATTATATATTGGCCATTCTGGTTCAATACCTTTTGCCATCTTTATGGCAGTAGCATGATTCCACGCTCTTATAATGTTTGCTCTTTGCTGGCAAAAAACTGACCCAGGTGATTTTTGACCTCCTGAAGTAAAAGTTTTACCGTCTAAACATTTTTGAAGCAACCGGAACAGATAAAAATCCAAAGGTGACAGATCTAAAGAAAATAGTGGGTGTGGCAGTGTAAAAGCTTTTGGCAAGTGGCCAAACTTGTATGAGGCCTCGCATTATCTTGGTGGAACACTACACCTTTTTTGTTGATTAATTCTGGTCTTTTCTGTTGAAGAGCATCATTCAGTTTGTCCAGCTAATGACAGTAGACTTCGGAAAGAATTTTTGTGTTATTCGCATAAAAGCTCAAAAAAACTATTCTTTTGAAATCTCACCAAACAGACAGCATCGCCTTTTTTGATGGATATTGTCTTTCGAAATGTTATGAGCTGCTTCATTTTTTTGCTCCATGATCTCTTGCGTTTGACAGTGGTATATACAACCCATTATTCGTCCCCAGTAATAATGCACTTCATAAATGGATCATTTTCGTCATGTTTGAGAAGCTAATCACAGACGTCAATACGACGACACAAGTTTAACATCTCACCAATCTCACGTATCGTCATTCGCCGGTTTGCATCAACTAATGCCCTTATTGTGTCTTTATCAGCTTAAACCGGCCTTTCAGAAGGTGGTGCATGTTCAACATCAAAATTGTCGGTTCGAAATTTGGCGAACCTTGCTTTCGGAACAACCGTATTTACCCATATTACCCGTCACGTAGACGTACTCACGTAAAGCGGCCGTATCCCCGACACAGCTACACCGCCTTTTTTAAACCGTTCATTAATTAAGCTAATGAGGTATCTGTTGCTGTGCTTGATGATTTCATCTTTGATTGTTGGGATCTCAGGTCTCGATGGATAACAGAGTTCCAGAGTCAGCGATCCGGACATACCACTGGGCACTTACGATCCCTCACAGCAGCTTGGACTGAAGCCTCTGAAGATATTTCAGGTTTGAATTGGATGTAGTGCTCCAAAGTTGTATACCGTAAGTCCATGTCTGTTCCAGTATGGTCTTGAACAGTAAAAGCTTGTTCCGTAGGTTGAGCTTCAAATTTGACCTAAACTGCCTTTTCTTGGTCATGGTATAATCTTAATATAATCGCATTTCTATTTTTTATTTCCAACAAAAAATTTCTCAACACTATTTAATGAGCTTTTATAACCTTGGCATGACTTTCTTTCTTTAAAATCTGCTGTAAAATGAGTTGCATGGGAAAAGAGGTATCTGATGAAGTTACACAAATTATCATTTCACAACATGAGGGAAATCGCAGAACCAAATTTCTGAATTCCTTCGAACAACGATTCAGTGAATCCTTAGAAAATACAAAACGACTAATTCCATCGAAAATAAATTAAGATGTGGGCGCCCAAAGAAATCAAATTGACGAGAAGAGAGATGGAATTGATGTGTCTAAGTTAGCAAAGGAAACTAAGGGGCAACTAGGCGTAAAGGTCACATCGGAAACTATCCGAAATGTACTACACAGTAATAAATTTCGGTCCCGAAGAGATCAAAAAAGACACACATAAAACAATAAAAAAAATAGAAAGGCTAGACTTGAATTTGCAAAGAAGTGTGTCAAGGTACCACCAGAGTTTTGAAACAATGCAATTATTGCTGACGAAACGAAATTTAACCTTTTCGGGTGCGATGGAAAGATTTTGGTATACCGCAACCCCAATGCGGAGCTAGAAAGACGAAATATAGCAGCTACCATTAAGCACGGTGGAGCTGGTGTAATGGTATGGGGCCGTTTAGGGGTCAACGGCGTGGCAATACTTGATGTCATCATGGAGCAATATGTCTGTATTGACATCCTCAAGGAAAATCTAAAGATAATGCTCTGCTACTTGGCGGCAATTTCAATTTCTCTCAGGACAATGACCTATCCAATGACTATCTTGCCCATAATACGAAGCTTTGGATACTATATAACGTTTCCAAAATCATGAAAGCAGAATCCCAGGACTTTAACCCTATCGAGCAAGTTTGGAACCATTTAGAAAAACAGCTCTGCTAGAGCCAGTTGTCATAAAAAAGCCAGTAAAATTTAGATAAAAAAATAATAAAATAAATAAAAAGTAATTGTCATATTGATTACACGTTTAAAATCAAGTGTTTTAAAATGGTTTGTAAAATAAAGACATGTGTAGATCTCAAGAACAGTGTCTCCTATCCTATTATGGATTCGAGACCCAATTATACACATTCCCAAAATTTAATTAAAATTGGTTGGGTATTTTCGGAAATTAGTTCGTTTTATTTCAAAGCCACACTAAATCATGAAAACCGTCTTATGAAAGCTAAACTTGAATTTAACAATAAAAGTTGGAATCATAAACTTTCCATGCTTAAACATAGCTCTAAACCGCTGTGGAACATTATTAAAGCAATCAAAAATAAAAAAGAGTTTGTTCCAAGCTTCTATCATAATAATCAAGTGTACTTTACGAGAGACGAAAAAGCGATTATATTTAGCAAAATGTTTGAACAAAATCATTACTTAACTGACTTAATTTCTAACTCAAACGTTGTCAGTCCAGTAAACGCCTCACATGGTGAGCTAGGAAATAATCAAGACTATAATGCTCCCAGCTTCAGCCCTCTTAAAATTCAAGACATAATTCGCCCCCTAAAAATAACAAAGCTCCAAGACGTGTGCATTAAAAACTTGCCAAAAATAGCAATGCAATCGAATATCTGACATATTCAACTACTCTGACCGTATTGGTTATTTCCCACGCAAATGGAAAATTGCTAAAGTTATAGTTATTCCGAAGCCCGGTATGCCTCCTGATATTCTTAGTAGCTATCGTCCTATAAGATTCAGTTTCTCAAAAATTTAGCCTATTTCTCCTATTTAGCCTTATTAAGGCTAAATTAACTTCGCACATAGAAGCAAATAGTATCCTTCCGCCTGAACAGTATGGCTTCAGGACAAAACTGAATTGTATCCAACTACTGAACAGACTCAAAATCTTCGTCAAGCGGGAGGTATTACTCATGAAATACGTTAGTATGGTGGCGTTAGAGGTGCAAGCTGCCTTCGATTCGGTGTGGCATAAGGGCTTAATATATAAAATGAAATTTTCCCACTTCCCTTTATACCTCCTCAAAGTAATCAATAGTTTTCTCTCTGAGATGAACTTTTATGTCTTCATGGACGGAATAAAAGTCAATCAGCAGGCAAATTGCTGCTGGAGTGCCCCAGGGCACTAGCCCCCATTCTCTACAATATCTATACCCATGATATACCAATCTCTGAATATTGTGTCACTTCAATATTTGCTGGCCACACTGCAATATACTGCTCAGATGCTGAAATCAGCTCTATTAAAAATAATTTACAAATTGCTCTTAATATTATTTCAAAAGTTGGAAAACTCAACTAAATGCCTTTAAAACGAAGGCAACATAATTTACAAACAAGCGTCAGGATTGTTTTCTGCCAAGCTCTAACCTTGTAGCTGACTTAGTTGACCAGCGTTCCATGGGAAAATCAATTCAAATACTTTGGTTTATACTTAGACACACAGTTAAAATTTAATATACACGTAGTCAAAACAATAGACAAGATTAACAAAACTACCTGCATCCTCTACCTCTTCATCCATCGTACACCAGCACTATCTATCCGAAATAAAATGACCATCTACAAGTCAATTTTTCTTCCAATAATGCTGTATGGGTCTGTAGTCTGGGGTGATTGTGCCAAGTGACCCAAAATAAAATTCTTAAGATGATCCCAAATCTACTATTTTATTTCTCTACAGCTCGTCTGCACGAATTAGCAAACGCTAAGCATATTCACGACAACATCGCTCTTTCACAAAGAAACTTTATTGTACAAAACTAAATATTGAGCACTTGCATGTGTCCGATCGATTCTTTAAGTCTCAACCTCTGGTTAATGCAATTAAGATTCGATCTATTCTAATCTAGTCTAGTTAGTCTAAGTTTATCATTACTCTAAGGATTTTTACTCTTCTCAATTTTCCTTGCTAAATTTAAATAATGATCTTCTCAAATTGTAATAATAGGATACAAATAATTCAGTAGAAAGCCACACTAAACTCTGTATAAAAGAAATTTATTTTTAGATCTAAGAACATATAATTAACGTTCTGAAAATAAAGTCAATTTGAATAAGTTCGTTTTAAGATAGTGATTTTTATATATTAAGATATATAAAATGTGTATTGATACCTCCACAAAATTGACCTCGGGGCCTATCAGGTCTCTTTATCTTAATCTACAAAACCAATCCTTAAGCCGAAGTTACGGATATAATTTGCCAAAATATTTTTAATTTAGATAAGTCTATTAACTAAAGACTCTTAGCTTAGAAGCCGACTATAAACTTTAAGGGTTCGGGGAGAAAATATCGACGCAATAGTAGATATAAAGCTCTTCTAATCTATCTACCAATCTCTCTTCCATTGTCTTGCATGGTAATAGGGCTATAAAACAGAAAAGAAACTCTCTGAATATATTTAGATGGCTTCTTCGTCCCTCCCTATATAAAGAACATACACTAAGCCCATGGTGGATAACAAAGGGATAATCAACAGGTTACGGAATTGAAACCCTATTTCATTTCGTTTAATGTTGCGTTTACACAAGCGAGGTTTTTGCAGATATCAAAAAGTCTGTTAAAAAAGTACTAGTTTGAAAGTACCTAAAAATATTCTACTGGGTTTTTACTGCCTCAAGCTATAAAGCACAATAAAGACATCTAAACATACACATACACATTACAGGCGGCTCAATCGCGTACACGAGTAGTGATGGAAATAGAAAAGATGGATCCTCCAAAATAATAATATAAAATATAATAATTCAATTTGCACAGAAGCGAAGAAACACGAGTTAAAGTAATCAATTAAGAGCGAAAAAGGTATTTTTAACAAGGATAAATAGCCAAGGCTATTCAAATCCTCAAAATCCTTAAGCGATAATTAGCAGCAAATTGAAAGTTTCCACATTACACCGGCAGCATTTTGATGAAAGTAAAAAACCCGGGCTCTGCCCCCGGCTGGAAGTTTTGCTGACGTTGGCTGTAGTAATGGTGGCGTACAGTAATTTAATTTGTGTTGCTGTACGTTTGCTGTATATTCATTTGAATTTAATTTATCAAATGCCAAAGCGAACACCGCACACCGCCACTTACAACCTACATTGTGCAACCCGCTACAAACACAGCACCAACACACACACACACTCTCTCCCCCTACAAAGAGCATAGTTGTTGCCTGCTACAGCTTGAGGACACTCTTTTGGCAAAGCGTGGTTTCTTCGATTTTTCTTTCTCACTAATTTAATTTGTTTCTTCTTAATAAAAAAGGAAAGTTAAAACTTGATCTTGATCTTGTCACCAAAGACATCGATAGTGAATTCAGCTCTGGCAGCGCAACAAAAACAATGGATAGACTTAAACGTCGTTGGGCAATACTGATTGACAACACATATTTAATTTGGCGTTCAACGGGCAACTGTGGCAGTTCCACTTTTAGGCAGTACTTGAAATGAGAGCGCAATCTTTGCCAACTGACTTCAATTTCTATGCAACACGATCGATAGATCGATGTCCATAACGTCGTTGGTTGAGTATTGAAATTAACGAAAGGTGGGAATGTGGGAATGCAGGAATGCGCGTCATTTTAATAGGCAGCAGATGTCTTAGAGTTATTAACTTCACACAGCAATCGCTTTGTAACGAGTAATTTTGAAGTATAAATCTCAAAGAAAATGTATAAGCAAAAACGGCGACGGAGCACCGTGTTCATGTCCAAGCTACCCCATTTCATAACATGTTGAGAAGTATTTTAATAATTAATTATTTTCCTTGCTCATTCCTTCACAATATCCAATAATAAAAATAATAATAATAAAAATAATGATAATAATAATAATAATAATATTAATAATAATAGTTAAAAATAATAACTAATAATAATAATAATAATAAATAATAATAATAATAATAATTAATAATTCTAATAATACTAATAATAATAATTAATAATATTGAAAATAATAATTAATAATGATAATATTAATTAATAATTAATAATTAATAATAATAATAATAATAATAATAATAATAATAATAATAATAATAATAATAATAATAATAATAATAATAATAATAATAACAATAATAATAATAATAATAGAATGAACGGTTCCCAAAAGGTGTACAAGAACGACACACGCGCAAGAAAAAATATCCGAAATTCCAAAAAGTGTGGGAAAGTGTTTATTTATGTCTTTCGCGAATTGCCGTAATTCCAATCGGACTGGGTAACTTGGAACACAAGATCGATTACATATACCAAAAATGTTGTTGACAAAGTGAAACGCCACTAACAGAAACAACAATACAAAACAACAACAACAACAACACTTACACCGAAAATGGCGACAAAATCAAAGTTCAAGTCATTTGAAATAGGTTATCGAATTTGATTAACGTGCATGTTTAATCAAGGGGGCCGAGGTAACAAATATCGCGTAGTTAGATTTGATTTAGTCGTTATTTTTTCTATGCTTTCGGAATTGACTGGTGTCTTAGCTACTTGAATAAACTCGTAAATCGATAAGAAAATGTCAGACAATACGAGGATGGGGTGGTTCTATAACCATGATATTATATCAAGTCTCAAAACCTTCGAATTTGTTTCTAGTTCATTAATATATATTTTTCGGGCCAACTAAATATCTCCAAAGCTGAAAAAATAACTTTGTCGAGGATCGAAGACAAGTCATAGCTGACACTTCTTAGAAGAAGGCATATGGTCTTGTTTCAAAAGCATTAGGAGGTTTTTAGATAAGGTGATAAAAAGAGTCTAAGAGTGTAGAATGACATAAACCTAATTTGTATATTAACGAAATGCCTTTCAAATACAAATACACCAAGATCCAAGATACCAACGAGATGTGGAATGAAAGGACTTTTACTGCAGATACAATATTATAAGCATTGTTGTATAATAGCTTAGTTTGTGACCCATCATACAAGTATTTGCCATTAGCTGTGTTTCTGTGTGCTTGAAAAAATTAATTTGTAACTCAACTTACGGGTGCAAATAAGCTTGTTAGTCGTATGTGCCGAATTCTCCTACAAGAAATTCAAAACGCATGTATTTACGTGTGTATGTGTCTGTGTAAGTGTAGCCAAGATTTAAACACAGTAATCAGTCGCAATGCCAGTCATGCTGACATCAAATGCAATCAGCCAGACTCATCGCATCAGCAAAACGATTTACTATATTAAAGGTTAATTCCCCTTTAATAACTTTTGGGGCATTTTACTTATTAGACAGAAAGCTACATACAACAAGGCCAGGCCGAGGCACAACTCAAAGTCGCAGTCCAAGTTCAAGTCGAGATGATAGTGACTAGTTATATGTACGTATGTTGGACCATCAACGTCCAACGGGCCAACCAGTCATTCACCTGTTCGTGCCAATGCGAAACCGATTGGCGTCATAGCGAGATAGCGAGATATTTAATGAATCACAGAGAGATAGGGGGAGAGAGTGAGTGAGAGAGAATGAGGGAGAGTGAGAGGGCGGGAGAGAGTGAAAAAGGAAAGAGAGAGAAAAAGTAGTTAGTCAAGAATATCAAACGATCAGATACTTTACACATGAGTATGCACTTGCATGTGAAATGAAGCGAGTGCTATTCGTGGTTACTACGTGAAACAAAAAAATGCACAGCGTAAAATAACATCAAAGGTTTAGATTTTAGGGAAAGTGTTATTGATGTTACTGTTTACTCACACGAAATTTCATTTAAGAAACATTTGAATAAAATCCTTTTATTTCAGCTATATTAATACTTTACTTCTCCTTACAAATTTACTTTAATTTTTTTCTGAGCACTTTAAAGATAACTTTGCACTTTAAAGATCATTAATATTGCAAAAAGTATATAAACGTTATTTTAAATGAAAGTTTGGGAACATTCAGATTAAATCGTATACTTCAAAGCAAGCCAAAAAAAAGTCAGAATCGGATCGCTTTGTAATAGGAATGATTCAATTCCATAATAAGAAGAACTTTATAGTGTTATAAAAGTACGGTGTATATCTTACTGGAGAGTAGCAGGTACATAAAAAGTACTGTTTTGTTAACATGGATAACATCCTCTCCCTATTACGAGAGCAATAATATCTTAGATGTTCTAAATGGACAAAAAAAGTGTCATACAAAGCGAAAATTGCACACCTATTTTTATCACATTTAAAGAAGACCCAACCAAAAAACGATTTGATATATCCATATCTAAGATAGGCACAAATTTCCTATTCAAACAGGAAAATTTGTTGGTACCTCACAAGCTGAGCCACATTTGGGCTCTTCCGCAATGTGGCAACTCACACCTCTCATCTCTACCTGCCTTTTCCGTTTTTATTTCATGCAACAAGCAGAAAGAACTTATTATCACTAATCTGTAACTGAACTGCCATTTAAAAAAGTGTACGTTTAGAAACTGACATATTGCCTGAAAAGTACATAGAAAAAATGGGTAGCAAAAAGCCGCAGCTAATTTTGAAAATTGGACAATCACAACAGATCATATTAACAAACAAAACAGGAACTAGAGCGGTAATGGGCGGGAATCACAAGTTACACTCCACGGAAGATCGGAGTACGTTAGTGAAAATACTATAACACAAACGTTAACTTCTACTAGGATTTACCACTAACACATAGGTCAAACACATATTTGTTTTATTAAGTGCATACCTATTACTTTAAATCAAAACACTAATATCAATCAAAACTTAAGCAATTACAGTTTATTATTTACAAAGTCTGAACACTGCAAAAAGGTGGGAAAATGTTTTGGCGTACATGTTGCAACATATGCTAAGTTTGAACATATGCTTTGTGATTTCATGACCAAAACAAAACAAAAATCGTCAAAAATATCGTTTGTGTATTGGTTATTGGAAAAAATAAAATACATCGGCTAAATTCGAAACTCCAAATATTATTAATCCTCACCAGATGGGTCATTTCGCCCAATGTGCGGTGGTCTCGCGAAATAAACTAATAATAAAGCACAATTCCTCTCAATGCATGAGAAAAAACAGAAAGCAAAGTCCGCAGAAGAACGGCGAAAAACGGTAAGTGTGTGAAAAAAAAATTCGACAGAAAACGTCATAAAAGCGTACAGTGTGTGAATATTATAATATAAATCAAAAAGAAATCAAGAAAAGAGGCTCCAAACACTAAACCAAAACACATCGTATGTACGTATATGTGAGTGTAGTTAGCACTCAGGAGCTTGTGTGAAAGGCGCGTTTATTTTCTATTCTTTCCCCCCAGGGTGCGGCTTGAACCACGACCTCTGGGTTGGCAACCGTAATTCACTTCCACTAGACTACCGAGTCCAGCACACATTCACACAAATGATTTACCTGTATATGGGAAGCGACCAGAACGACTTCGTATACCTTCGTGCAAACGCCGATGACGATGTATGCTTGTGTGCAAGCGTTACGCTACGCAAAATTTTACCCTACTAAAACCAAAAATGTTTCACATCAAAATATATTTTATTTAACAATTCAAATGTGTTAAATGCTCACTAAAACACCAAAGTAATACATGTCCAAGGAGCAAAGAGCTGCCGGCTAAATGTGCATACTGCTCAAGAAATCACGCCGCTAACTACAAAGGGTGTCAAGTATACCAAGAATTGATTGTCAGGAAAGCTTCCTCTTCTCGCCTCCCCCGACATAACCAAAAAATAACTAACGACCAACCAAACTTTGCACCCCCTAATAGACCGAACAATATACGATTCGCCAATGCTAAATGCATGCGGTGCATATCTGATATTGAAAATGCTTAAAAATTCTTTCGACATTCACACTCAGTTTTTCAGCTTAACGAACCAAACAACACAACCTCTGATTACGAAGTTATCAACTTCCTGGAATCCCCTTGTGAGATGAGTTTTCCAATTCGTCAAACGTCATATGCGAAAGTGGAAGCCAAAATAAAAGCAATTAAAAACAAAAAGTCACCTGATTTTGACAAACTTGATGGCCTAACAATTAAAAATCTTCCTTCGAAATGCATACGGCTTCTAACGTATATTTACAATGCTATGTTAAGATTAGAATACTATCCAAGCCAGTGGCAATGCGCTAAGGTTATAATGATTCCCAAACCAAATAAGCCGGAAAACAGCCTGTCATCATACCGTCCGATCAGTCTATTGGTAACTTTCACCAAAGTATTTGAGAAAATACTTATGAGAAGGTTGTTACCAATTTTGGACGAACTCGCCATTATATCGGAACATCAGTTTGATTTCAGAAAACGTCATGGTACACCTGAACAATGTCATAGAATCGTCAATATAATAACTGAAGCTTTTGAAAGAAAACAATACTGCTCAGGAGTATTTCTCGATATTCAGCAAGTGTTCGATAGAGTTTGGCACCCAAGTGTTTTGTATAAAACAAAAAAGCTTCTACCAGCTTCATACTTTCTGATACTGTCTTCTTACCTTAGTAACCGTCATTTTTATGTGCAGCAACAAGGTGTAACCTCCGCATTGTATGCTATCAATGCCGAAGTTCCTCAAGGAAGTATACTGAGCTCGGTGCTCTACACACTGTATGCTGCAGATCTGCCTGTCTCGAATGATATACAAATTGAACATACGCTGATGACACTGCGCTAATTGGCACATGTGCAAATCCTTCTGGCACATCTCTACTCATCCAGTTTCAACTCAATAAAATTGAAGAATGGCTTTCTAAGTGGAAAATAAAGGTCAACGCTCACATATCCGTACAAGTAACTTTTGCTCTTAGAAAAGGACTGTGTCCAAAGGTAAACCTATATGGTAACGATATCCCACAAAATGAAACTGTAAAATACCTTGGCGTACTCTTGGACCACAGGCTAACATGGAAAGCTCATATCAAAGCCAAGAAGATGCAGCTTACACTCAAAACCGGAAAATGAAGTGGCTGCTCGGTTCAAAGCCACAATTGACCATCGAAAACCCTCCATATAAAGTTATACAGAAACCGATTTAGACTTATGCTCTTCAACTTTGGGGTACTGCGACTAGTTCAAACATTGAAATTCTCCAATGCTATCAAAGCAAACTGCTCAGAATAATTACAAATGCTCCCTGGTATGTGACTAACTATGCAATTCATGAAGATCTTGGGATCCCACTTGTCAAGAGTGAAATATCTGAACTCACTGCTAAATATGTTAAAAAACTGGATACACATGACAACACTCTGGCCATTATTCCCCTTGATAATACTCAAACGATTAGGCGGTTAAAGAGATGTTTTGGACTTTCCAGATAGATTTGAAGTAGATATAAGACACTCTAACATAGCCTGAAAGAAGTCTGCTGCTTTTTGCCTTCTAATATTTAAAATACGGTTCTCTTCCTTAGATGCCGTAGTAGGTTTAGGTCGTGTTAATTATCATTGTCGATTCCAATCCAATCCAAAGCTCCATTAAATATTTCTTGAAGCCCTTCATTTGGTTTTATTTTTACATTTCCTGTCTGTGCTGACTGTTAGTTTTCAGACGGATTATCTATAAAAAGTATCTCGTTTCACTTGTGAAGGAGTGATAATGTGTGATAACCTAAATCAAAAACAAAAAATAGGACTCATGTTGCAAAGAAAAAGTATTCACGTTTTAGGCATTCACGTTTTAAGAAGATTCAAGAGATCCATGGATTGCACCAAGGCGTGATGACAGAATGGCATTTATTTTTCTTTTCGTTATAATATTTTAAGTTTTATTTTAAGTTGTTAGTAATAAGCGTAAAACTCTTGGTCTGAATATGAAATAATTTAAATAGTCGAATTCCAGTTGGTTCAGGTAAGACGCCTACGCCCGACCTACACATCTTCAAATATTAATATGTAAACACAAATACATATATGAGTATTATAACCATTAGATAATTACGGATTTAAGTATTTTAAGTGATTAATACTCTTCAATCCAATCTGATCCGGTCTAATGGCAGCCAACAATATTGTTCGACGTCTGCAACGAGTCAGGCTACAGACAAATCTCAATCAAACGGTCCAAACTGGGCAAGACTAGACTCAGACGAACTGAGCCGTTACGACGACTTAACTGTCCCCAAACCCGGTTTACTTTCCTATCCATCTATCCACCAATTTATTGTTTTTCATATAGTCAAATCGCGATAATTCATAACAACCTCAGTAATTCGTAACAAACTGTCGGTCCCTTGAAAAAACTTCGTTAATTCCCGGTTAATCCCTTTGTATTTTTCTTTGCAGCGCAATGAATATTTTACCTCGATTGTAATGCAAAGCGAACTTCGTTGTCAGTTTAACTACCGTTAACTTTTATGACAAGTTTGTTACCTAAATTTCGCCTTACACGCTGCACGTTGTTGTTCTATTCTAAATTCGTTTTTTCTTAGTTTGCTGATTTCTGTCAAAGTGTTAAGATGTGTCATGAAAATCTCAAACAAACGTATGCATAGAACTTTATCAATCTCGCACAAACAAAACATAATTTCAGCAATTGATAATGGAGCAAAAAAAATTGAGGTAGCGGAACAATTCGAAGTCGTTTCATCAACAATCACTTAAATTCCACAGAAGAGAGAACTTATTATGGAAGCATCCTTACGCAGTAAACTAAGGCGTAAAAAACTATTTCAATATCCGGATATAGAAAAGGCTCTACAATTGTAGACAATGGGAGCGTTCAGCAGAAGTCATCGCTGATCTTTTTTTGCTACTTTTTGCTCTCTGTGAATGCCTAATTCACAATTTTGTTGTCAATTTAATGATTACGATGACTAAAAATTCATCGCAAAAATTCTTTGCTAACCAAGTCATCAGATTTCAATCAAATGTGTTTCTTTTGTACAGATTTGCTTTAAGAAAAACCTTATAAATATTAGAATTCAGGAGAATTCCAAAAGAGAGGGAGGAGTTACGTATAACACTTCACCTTCCACCCTACAACCCATGCTTCAACAAAATACCCAAATCACGAGACAAATACTTGGAAACATGAAGGCATCATAAAAAAACATGCAGTGATCAGCGACAAAACAAAAAAACCTAGCCGATGCTCTGGATAGCATAAGAACAGATGTAAAATTAGTCTTAAAATTTCCATTAGAGAATAAAGATGACTTTTGCTCTACAGAGCTAAGATAATTATCTTACTATCCACAGATATATAAGTGGCGCAGTCGCGGATTTCAATATCTTCAGATATATATACATATATATATATACTATTGAAGAAAAAATAGATTAAATAAATATTTTTTAATAAAACAAAATACTGTTATCGGTATATCGAAAGGAAAGATAAACGCAAAAAAAAAGTTTACAATAAAGCAAAAAACTAAGAAGTTTTAACTACTTAAATTCATAAGAAACTCTAAAATGAATCTTCTGGCTTCCGGAAACGCCATGAAATACATTTTAGACACTGGTGGTGTCTTCAGTGGCTTTGGCAAAGGCGTTATTGCTTTGTCCTTTAGCATTGTTACAAATTACTGAGGTTTTCGATTTATCGGGGTACGATTTATCGTGATTCGACTGTAAATGCAGTTCCCTTGCAATTAGGAATTATCGGGATTCAACTGTATATTGCATCGCAGAATTTGATTCGCTTGGGTCTATGGGTCGAAACTGATTCGAGCAACCGATGCGCGTTCATTACAGAAAAAAGTGTGCCTTAAATTGCATTTGAAATGACACCGCTGACAATGTGAGCCCGCTCCATACTGCTTAAAGATTTATTCAGCTTTGTCCTCATTAGCGAATGCGCTGAATCCGTCCATCATTCCGTGTGTGGGTGGGACGAGAAAGCCTTGACGGCACAGAGGCTTACGCAGCAGCATTTGACTAGATTTATGGCTTAATGCTGATCACTGATTTCGTTTTAAATTTTTTTTGTTTTTGTTTAGCGGAAATCACCAAAGTTAGGTGGTCGATTATTGACGTTGCTAGTTTACAAAACTGTTTGCGGCTAACAACGCTAAGTGCTGAAATCTTAGTCGACTCGACTCAAGTCAAGTCGCATCGCTTCGTTATTTCTTCCAGTTTGGTGTGCTAGACGAAGGTGGCATTTTATCGATTTCATATCAGTTTCGCTTTCCAAGCTATTCTCTACGACTGAAAGACCGGTTTAAGCCACAGTCGCTCAGAAATGGGGAAGAATGGTCCGGTTGACGCTTGCACAACCAGTTGTATGGGTGGTTGAATTGTCGCACGGGCAGTAAATAGTTTCCACTCTTAAACAAACCTGATAAGGCATCACATTGAGAGATTTTTGGGTTATGCAGAAAAAAATGGTGTACATGGTAATACTTTAAGCGGTTACTTAATATAAGAGAAAACATTGCTTGATAACGCAGTTTTCTTTTAATTCATCGAATTGCATTTATACCTATACATTATACCTACATACATTATGCAAGTTAGCAGAACACCAAAATGGAGCTTCGTAATCTAGCTTGAACTGCTCATGTAAGCGTTACAGTAGGCCAAAAATAGCCGCAGATTCGTAACGAACGCAAGAAGAATTTGTAGTTACTTTCAATTATGTACCATTCTTTCACAATAAATGACTAACTTTTGATTAAAAACCACAGCATCCTCTTTGTATAGCTAATAATTTAAACAATTCTATTGTTTGGAATCTCGATACACATAGCACCTGTCGAAGTCAGCCACGGTTCATTACACTTTCACTAAAATCCCATGAACGAACAGTATTAAAAATCGCACGCGCTGATTACTCGAACGGCAGCGGCAGTGGCAACAGCAACAACGACAGCGACAGCACCCAAACAAGCCCAACAAAAAGTGATTCAATAAACGTGACTTGAATAATATTTCTATAAGCTAAGTGAGGACTCAAAATATGGGCCTAAGCGCGGGTAACAGAGAATAATGAAAGAATGTGCAGAAAATCTTTTAAGAAACTTCATCGTAACAACACACCTTTTCTTCCTACATAAATATTTACCACAAACTTGAAATTGAGTTAATTCACCGGAAGGTTGGGTTAACAAAAAAATGTCGGTGAAATTTAAAAATAAATAAAATTTAAAATCGAATGAAAAGTTTAAAAGGTTTAGCAGGAAAAGAGCGCTGCGCAAGAAGGCGATGCCCAAAAGGTACACTGGCAAAGTAATTGTCTTAGAAGAGGGTTCTACCAAACGTATTAAGCCACATATATGGTAGGAATACAATTACCTTAAATTCTTATATCTAGGCATTTCATAATAATGGTAAATTTTTTTCAACAATACTATAATCTGTTGAGCTCTCCCGGGGTCATTGGCACCCAAGACAGCCCCTAAAGTCTGATGTCCTCACATTTCTCTCCTTGTAGTTTGGGTTTGGACAGGCAACCTGAACTACAAGGTCCAAAGTCTAGCATTTAATATGTTCCTTTAAACAGTTGAAGATCGTATATATAACATATTTTTGTTTTTTATTATTATAATAGTACATATTTTTTGATTGGGATTCAAGTCGTCCAACTAAGGTTTACGGGTCATTTTACGAATATATTGTCTATTGACTACGCCTTTTTTAAAGGAATGCAAACTTCGCACTTATTTTATCCTTTTGCTTAGATTACTTTATGAGAGCTATTAAAATGCGATACTCACCAAAACTTCAAAACTTTCGTTGCACCCTCGCACAAGATCAACAAGAGACGCAAGAAAATAGTGCAGCTCAAGTCACCGGCCGGCAAAGGCAAGACAGAAAGAAAAGAAATCGATACGAACGATGGCATCGATTCCGATTATTGGCGACTCTGTGATACTCTTGGTGAGGTTTTTCGGCCACTTGCCGCTACATTCGCCGGTGGAGTCTGATAGAGAAAGTAAAACTGTGGCGTTCAAAGGCATTTGAACGAATTCGTGTCCAATTTTTGTTTCTTTTTTTTTTTTTCCATCTGGTGGTCGGTCATGTCGGCGCAATTGTAACAATCATGACGATGTCCAAAAACAAAAGCAAAAAAAATCAGTGAACGGAAACCAAAAACAAATAAATCCTGTCCGAAAATTCAAGTGGATGACATCGACAACTGGCGAAGGCACATGGCCAGTTATGGCGACGCGCCGCAGTGTTGGCGTTGGTGGCACCTGTTTGCCCAAGTCTCATTCGCCACACAAAGAAGCCGCCAATGATTATAAAATTGATCAACCAAAACAACAACAATAACAGGTTCAACAGCAACAAATGAAATTCAATTCTTATTTTGTCTCACAGCATGGAAAAGTAAAAGTGATCATGGTCCATTCCGTCTGCCGAACGTTTTCTCAACCTAACACAACCGCGCCCAGAAAATGACAACGAATTCGTTACAGAAAATGCGAAATTCACTCGAAGAAATTGCGTTCCAGAGTTTAGACAAGTGCAACGGCAACGGTTACAGTACACTTTCCCTGACACCAAGAAAAATTCACGAAACCATGAAATTCACTTATGACTTTGTATAGAGTTTCAAGATCCAGTAATTCTATAATCCTGTGATTAACTCCTCTTTCTTTCTAACCTTACTTCGGTAACATTAACATAAGTCGGTGATCGGATGTAAAAAATTGGTTTGTCCAAAAAAATTTTTAAATAAAATAAAAAAAGGCAGATGACTTAAAGTTTAAGTACCTAAAAGATCATTAGGCTGAAGTTGCTTGTGCCAATTTGTAGCCACAGCAAATGTTAGCCTGTTGATTTGAGCCCTTCGTCGGTCATTATACCGGCGGGAGTGATGGTTGATCTGTTCACCGACCGAGGGGATACGCAGTTGCGGGTAAATGGCATCATAACGGATGTACCAAAGTGTTTTTACGATATGTACAGGAGAGGTCCACGGACACTGCCGTAAGGTACATCCGCACCAATGCGAAGAATCGTCGATCGTTTGTCTAGGCCCTCGAGCATAAAGCTGCGTCCAAGCAAGTACGATCTAAGCAGAAGATACTGGGCACCAATTTGCGGAAAACGGTGCCTTTTCGTTTTCATTTAAAGAAAAGTGCAGATGATGGACATAGCATATCGGGAACATATTCCAACAATAAAAACATGTGAGTACTGGTTCCGGCGTTTTACAAGTGGCGATTTTGTCTCCAGCGACAAAACTTAAAAGGAGCTCGCTGAAACCGTGGAAGTGACTCAGCAAACGATTTTAAACCGTCTCGTGCTCATGGGTATGTTGCAAAAACAAGGAAATTGGGTCTACACTCACTAGCGGTCAGAACAGAACTAACTCACTCTTCGTTCATTTTAGTTCTCTTCTCTCTTTTTGGCACACGTCGCCACTTCTTAAGACTATTCAGTAAATTAAATCTATGAGCTAGAATGAATAAGACTAACTACGTATAGCTCGTACACACACTTGTGCACACTGGTGTGCGAGGAACTATACTATCGTACATTACACTACTGCCGTATAAAATACGGCCTTTCTGAATTATAGAATTTCCTGACTTCATTGCGTTTTTTATAGTTTCTATGGTTTCTTTAACATTTAAATTGCCTGACTCACATTTACTCCTTTCATTTACGTTGTCTGATACAATTCCGTTTTCATTTTGCTTGGCATCAACATTTTTAACCATCACATAATATCCTTATATTTCTTCAGTTGCTTTCGTGTTCTACTTGCATATTGCTCATTGTAGCTTTGTGTGTGTCTTGTACCTGTTCTGCTCGTCTACGTACTTTTTGAATGTCTCCCTCAGGTGTTTGTTGTTCTTGCGTTATTAAGTTTTCTTTTAAGCTGTCAACTATACTACCCTTTAGTTCAATTCCAAATAGCATTTTGCTGGGGTGCTCATAGCAAACTCTACCGTTCTAAAACATTTTCCCAACTTTGCTATCATCGGACCAACGTTTATATTAACTCTTTCGACTTCTCCATTGGCTTGTGGAGATCCTGTCGTGATTTTTACGTGCTGGATGTTGTTGTCACTTAAGAATTCTTGAAATTCAATATAAGTGAAGCAGCTTCCTCTATCTCTACAATTGCTTTTGGCTGGCTATAAGATCTAAAATAGTTTTGAAGGACTCGATGGCTTCTTTTGAATTGGTTGTTTTTGTTGCATAAAGTCTAACGAATTTAGTGTAGCATCAGTTATAACTAGAATGTATCCTTTTTTTTGCTTTCCCTACCTTTTACGGGGCAATAATGGTGTATGTGTACAACATCAAAAGGAGTATTATCGTTCGGTATCACATGGAAATATCCTTCTTGTCTACCATTTTTGGCCGCATCTTAGATAACCAGTAAACTTTTTGGATTAAATGTGTAACTTTGTCAACGCCTAAATGGCCCATTTCATTGTGATACTCAAAGAGACCGTGTGCTGAACTAGCGCTCGGGACATAGGAAAGCAATTATTCTCCTTTTTTTCTATACAAGACGTCATTACGCAACTCGTACTGGCCGTGCTCTGACTTTGTTAAATATTCCTTTAGTTCTTGTACTTGTTCGTCTTTATTTTTTCATATAACTAAATTCTGTTCAAAAGTTCAAAAGTTTCAATAATTAGGATGTTTGTATTCCTACTTAAGACGTCAACATGCTGAATTCGCTTTCCTGACGAATAGTAGAAAATTGGGTGGAACTTCCCTTCCGCTTTCGTTTGCTATGGAATCGCACCGAAACCTATAGTGCTTGCATCACAGTGTAATTTGGTCTCATGCCGCGGATAATATAATGCTAAAATTGGGAATTCAATAAGTTTTCTTTTAAGGCATTCAAACGTTGTAAGATTGTCCAGCCCAAAAGAAAATTGTTTAGTTTATCGCGTTATATCATATAAGAAAGGCCAAGAAAACCAAGAAAACTTTGTATTTCATGTACTTTGCTCGGTACGGGAAAAATTTTGACAGGTTCTAAACCTTTTTCGTCTGCTTGTATTCCTTGCCCCGTAATGGTATAACCTAAATATTTAACATTGGACTATAAGAACTCACACTTATCCAAGCACAGCTCTAATTTGAAGAGATTGTTAGACTTCCGTTTATATCCTTTGAAGCGATCATTATATCGTCTAGATAGACATAACCTTGTCGTATTTTACCATATCGGCGAATATTTTGAGTATGAACCTTTGAAATGTCGACGGTGTACTAATTCCTCGTGCATAAAAACATGGAAAAATCCGTTCTTTAAATCTCGTTTAGTGAAAATCATTTGTTTGCGAGACGGTCTAACAAGTCATCTATTGGGTCATATAAAAAGCCTCCGCGGTTTTTATAGTACATTTTGGTACAGAACAATTTTCTTAATTCAAAATCAATTTCAATCAAGTACATATTGGCTATTATTATCTATGACCTCTTGCCAATTTCCGGATAGCTTCATAATTCGATAGGTGTAGAACTTCTGTGGTTTATCAGCGAAAAACTTGGCCAAGTGATTTTCAGCGGCTGTTAGGTCGACCAATTTTTTACTATGAAGAGAGTTTTGCAGAGACCGAAACAAATGCTAGTCAGAGGGTGCAAGGTCGGGGCAATACGCTGGGTGCATCAAAACTTCCCAACCGAGCTCCGTCTATTTGTTTCGGGTTATCAAATATGTGTGTGACCTAACATTGTCATAATGGAAGACAACTCCCTTTTTTTTGGCCAATTCTGGTAGCTCTTTCTTGATTCATTCAAACGGTCGAGTTGTGCACAGTAGAAGAGTGAATTGACCGTTTCGCCACGTTCTAATATACAATAATAATATACAATTCCCTTCCAATCCCACCAAACACTCAACATGAGCTTGCTTACCGTCAATCCAGGCTTTGAAGTTTTTCCCTTTTTTATAGTAAAAAAAGTATCACATAGCGTATTTTTTCAGATATTTCACGCATATTCAAATCAGTATAACTTTGAACACGAGCAACGAATTAAGCAGCTGTCTTCACAAAAAGTGTAGCCTGAAATGTCATCTTTCATACACATGTTCGTTTGACACAATCAGATTAGTGTTGCCAGATTTATGGACACCAACACCATCTACTAGCAAAAACCGTGGACTGACTTTATATGAAAGATTATTAAAGGAATTGGATAGTTGTCTCTGATCGTTGTTAAGAAACAAATTCTGAATCACTGAGGCGTATATATACTTTTTCTAAATATTCGCTAATTATCATAATTGTAATGATGTAATCGTAAACATGTATTAATTTTTTTCATAATACGACAGTCGTCTTGGAGTACAGCTAAAAGGCTTTGTGTGTTCTACCGTTATCTTCATTTCACTCTTTACTTTAGGTTGGATGGGTCGCTGTGGCAAATCATATAATTTGGCAAATATTTCTATAAAACGTTCTTCATCAGCGTGACTCATTTTGTCGCCAATCAGCAATTGTTTCGTATCATTGGCTTCTTGCTTCTCACAGTCTATTTCAAATTCACTTTGACTTTTACTGGTTTTCTTTTTTTGTACTGGTATTCTTCTTTGGTCTGTTTACATGTTAATTTTCATGTAGATTCGGCAATAACTTCGCTTTACTGCCTTTTAGAAAATCTCTATCTTACACTGAATAATTTATTTGTCATTTGAACATATCATAAATTGTTCATACATTGTCAATTGGCTTTTGTTTATTCCATAATATACATAGTTTGATATTTCTTTGAGTTTAGCATTCGCCGGTATGATCGACTTCTTTATAAAACTGATTGGGCTCCAGGAACCAATTAGGCATTCCGCAAACATAGGTTCATTAGAACTATCTACTATTGGTAATCGCAAATACCTTACATACTCGCCATGGTGATGTCTTCTTCTTATACTGGTGACGCTGCACGGTGTCCAAAACTTCCACAAGCAAAGCAAGAGCCGTTCTCCTTCTTTGGCTTTCTGCACTCACCTGCGAAATGGCCTAAGCTGTTGGCCTTGTCCACAGTGTTGGTGTTCAGTGGAGCCTCGATGGATGACCTCAACAGTGGCCAATACTGTCATTTTTTAGATCAATCCTCCTGAGCGCTTGGAGTAGTTGTTGGTGTTTTTAAAACGGCGCTCTAAAACGATTGCGCTCTCAGCAAAAATTATTTGTTGTTGTTTTCACAGCTAACGACTTCATTTTCGTTTCACAACTTCGTCTCAACGCTCGACGTGCATGTACAATTTTACTGTACCAAAACCAAAGATGTTTCACATCAATAAAAAAACTAACTAATCAAAAGTACAAATTAAACTTGAGCCGCGCTCACTCACGAGAGTGTAGGCTCTCAATAGAAGGAAAACATGCTTATTTCTCCCTCATCTCGTGCCAACCCACCAACAACTGTTTAATTATATCATAACATCGCCGCAGTGGCTGAAGAAATAACCAACATAAGTCGAAGATATTGGATAAAAAAAAGCCTACACACTAACAATGAGATAAACATACTACCTCTTCACGAGCTTCAGCATAGACGAAGATTTCGCCGGTCAAGGCCCGAGCATCTAATACAATATATAATTAATTTATTTAATTTAAATTAATTAACTTAAGCATTAAGAACTAGTATAACATTTATACTACGTACACAATGTCGCGACTGCGACTTGATGCAGAAATAGTGCTGCTGCTTCGACTTGTGAATCTGACGAAAGTCGAAGTCAAGCAAAATCCAATCTTCTAAAATTGGCAAATGCCGAAGCACTGCGCAAGTCGCCAATTTTCGTTTTCGACTTCTGCTTTAACTGCTACTTCTGATTTTTTCCGAAGCAGAAGCAGAAGCGAAAGCAATGAAACTTATTGCAAGTTTTTAAGCTCTGCATGGTACTCATCGCATTCATTTGGTATAAAGGCGAAAAAAAATTTACAAATTATGCGAAATATGGATAAAATCTAATGTGTATTAAAGCAAAGTGTCAGTTAATAATAAGCTGATTTGCATTCACATAATTTTTGTTGTTTTTTTTTATATTTTTTTTAACATCGACTTAGTAGGTACGCAATGACCACACACTGATCTCACATGGGGCAGGCCCAGGAGGCATCAAAATTTGCCCAGTCACATGGACTGGGCTCAGCTGGTCTTAATTGCTAATATCTTTGGTGATCATGCGATACCAAAGCTAATGCCTACGTACTACATATTTGGCTACAGATGAAAACATCATCAGCCATTAACATAATCAGCATTCAAGATTAAACTAAAGCTAATATTAAGTTTAGAATTCAATACCTACAATAACATAGATTATTTAAACAAGGAGGAAAAATTTAGGTTACCAGTATAGAAAATAAGTTATGCATTAATTCAATGATGTCAACAATTTAGTTTTTATAACATAAGAAGAGGTGGGAGGAGCGGCACACGCAAAGTGGGTATTAAAAGATTTGCATAAGACATAGAATGGATCATGTTGCAAATAAGAAGCTCTACAAAAGGGAAGAGTAATAGGAGAATAGTTTCTAGTTGGACGTGCTGGTACACTAAAGTTAATCATTCTAAGTAAGAAAGGTGAGTTAATACTACCATAAATGAGGTTATACATAAAAGTTACACCAATGACCGTTCTACGACTAGACAAGGTAGGGAGGTTGATCAATTTGAGACGACACCGATAAGATGGTAGGCAAGCATTAGGATCCCAGTGCAAGTTTTTGAGAGCAAAAAGTAGAAATTGCTTTTGCACCGACTCAATACGATCAATGTACATCTGATATTGAGGATCCCAGACACAAGACGCATACTCCAGAATAGGTCTTACCAGTGAAGTGTATAGTACTTTGGTAGTATACGGATCATCAAATTCCTTAGACCAGCGTTTAATATAGCCAAGGACACCTCTAGCTTTAGAGACCGAAGTGGAAATGTGGGTACCGAAATGCAACTTCGAGTCCATCAAAATACCAAGGTCGTTAAACTGGGAAATACGATCTAAACTATTTGAGTCAATGTAATAAGAATTTGAAATAAGGGCTCCGCGAGAAAAGGACATAACTTTGCATTTATTGGTATTGAGGATTAAATAGTTTTTGGAACACCAACGAGATAAAGAGTCTATGTCACTCTGAAGGAAAATCCCGTGAGAAGGGTTATTAAGGCGGAAACATAGTTTTACATCATCTGCGTACATTAAAATCTGAGAGTGTTTGATGACGGTAGGTAGATCATTAATAAATATGTTGAAAAGCAAAGGCCCCAAATGACTGCCTTGGGGAACACCTGATGTTACCTTTAAAGACTTAGATATTGAAGACTTAAAAAGTACCCTTTGAGAGCGATGATCAAGGTAAGATGCCAGCCATCGGATCAATGGAGAAGGGAAACCAAAAGCTTTGAGTTTGGTTATGAGCAACTCATGCGATACAGTATCGAAAGCTTTACTGAAGTCGGTGTAGATAACATCAGTTTGGCTACCTACCGAAAAGTTGTGATTGACAATAGAAGTAAATTCCAACAGATTGGTTACCGTTGAACGGTTCTTTACAAAACCATGCTGAGACATACTCAACAATGGGCGAATATAAAACTGTAGTTGATCAGTGATAATCTGCTCAAACAACTTAGGAATTGCACACAGCTTGGCAATACCTCTGTAGTTCGATATATCTGACTTACTACCCTTTTTGAATAAGGGAAATATATAGGATTCTTTCCAACCACTTGGCATAGACGAAGTAATAAGGGATAAATTAAATAAGGTATAAGGGGAATATATAAGTTGTCAGCACAGCTTTTTAAGATACAACTAGGAATATTATCCGAGACCAGGAGAAAAAGAAGGTTTAACCAATTTTAGATATCGTAAAACAATACTGCCGTCAATAAACGGCATATTGAAGTGATTAAATTCATCAATTTTGTAAGGGTAAGGAGAACTATTTCCACAGGCACTATTAGAGTAGATGCCCTGGAAAAATTTAGCAAAAAGGTTCGCAATCCCATCATCAGAGCTACTTGCAACTCCATCAAACTGCATACTAGTTGGAAATAACTCTGATTTGTTTTTGATTTTGATGAATTTAAAAAAATTCTTGGGATCTCGATTAATATTTACTTTTACTTTGCGCAAATATCTACTATAGCAAGATTGATTAAAAATGTTGAATTTACTACGAGCCGCGGCATAACTCGCATAATCAGTTGCGGAACAAGAGCGTTTAAATTTTTTAAATAACCGATTTCTAATATTTTTTAGACGGACCAAATTTATACAAAACCAAGGCGGACGCTTAGAATCGTCGGTAACATGCACTTTAGGCACACATTTATTGATATAATCCAGCATAGTCGTGTTGAAAAACCGCACGGCAGTATCAATATCAGAAGAAGAACTTAATATTGACCAATCCGTGGAAGCAAGCAATGAGTTGAGACGATTGAAATTAGTATGTTTAAAATTAAAAGCTTGTCTTGGCTTAGCACAAGTTGAGTCAGATGCAGACAGAAGTTGGTTAAGAGTTAGTGTCACCTCAAGAGTGGGGTGATAGGTATCTTCTGGAATTGACAATGGAGAGGATCTCGACAGTGAGGTATTTTCATGGCAGTTAGTAAACACTAGGTCTAGCATACGATGTTTGATGTTGGAAATGTGGTTTATTTGCTGGAGAGAGAGATCCAGCAATAAATCAACGAACTCGCTGCCAACAGAAGGAAGAACGATATTGGAGTCACTAAAAGGAATCCAATTAATAGAGGGAAGATTAAAATCACCCAAAACAAGCAAAATATCAGCGTCATTAATGAGCTTTAATACATTCTGGATAGCTTTCGCTTGATCCAAGTAGACTGAGTCGGACGATGAAGGAGGAATATATGAACAAGTAATAAAAATGTTATGATTAGAGAATGAAATTTTGACGCAGATAATTTCAATGTTTTCAGTATCGTCAAGAGAGACCAGTTCTGACGAAAAAGATGAAAGAACAGAGATTAAGACTCCACCACCTACGCGGCCATAACGATCTTTACGAAACGTAGAGTAAGAGTTATTGAAAATTTCAGAGTTGAGAACATCAGGGCGAAGCCAAGTCTCAACGAAAACGATAATGTCAGAACTGAAAGAAAAACTTCTAAGATAAAACGAAGAAAGTTTAGAATTTAGCCCTCTAACATTTTGAAAATGTAGACTTAGTTTTTTGGAGATTTTGAAGAAGCAGAAGATGAAGCTGAAGTAGTGACTGGTAAGGTAACCTGCAAAGCCCTAGATTTTTTTCTAGGAATGAACTCATGGACCACCATATGGGCAGGCCAGAATGTAGGGTCACAAATGACAGAAAATACTTCCATGGAAACTGAAAGTTTGAAAGAAGAGCCTTCTCTAGGGCTAGCAAAATTAAATTTGTGAATATTAATATTTGAAAGGTTGCGTGATTTTGATGAAATATAACGTGCAACGTCCTTACTGTTGCTATGTTTGTTTAGTCTATTTATTTAGCATTTTCAAGTGCTAGGAATTTAATAACCGAAAAACGGTGCACACTTTCCACTATTCCCTATAAAGTAAACAAAACAATGTTCCTACATAGCAAAAGCATTAATTAAGGTCTGTAATTTCAGTACTAAGCACATATAATAACGCTTGTATACAATTTAGGTTTATTTCAATTTCTTGAAATTTTAAGTTTTTGCTATTTTAAGTTTACTTATTATAATAACGATAATAAACTGAACAAATACAACCAAACTTAAATTACTCTTTGTTTTTTTTCCAAATAAAATAAATACAGTGTGTGTAACATAAAAAAACTTTTATTCTTACTGCATAAAATAATACACGAATAAAAACTCAATTTAATTCGGCAACAATTCGTGTGAATGAGTACATAAAACAATCTGCCAACTACATTCATTCATTCATATTCATTCAAATAAAATTAATGTCAAACTCATTCAATTAGGCATGAATATCAAAAAAGGCCTTTTTGAATGCATTCATGCCCAGCATTGAAGCTCAAAGAGCCCTAATATCCCAAAAGACACAACAAAGTGATCTTTCAGAATGACAACGCTAGACGTCACGTTTCCAAAGCCATCAAGATAATTTTGGGTGCACTTCAATGGGCTGTCCTATCTCACCCGCCGTATTCACCAGACATTGCTCCTTCCGACTACCACTTGTACAGGTCGATGACTCATGGCCTGCCGGAGCAGCAGCGCTTCAATTCTTTCGAAGAAGCCAATAAATGGGTCGATTTTTGGATAGCTTCAAAAGACGAGGAATTCAATTCAATTCAACAGGGAATCCGTAAGCTGCCTGAAAGATGGCAGTCGTAGCTAACGATGGACAATATGCTGAATAAAATCAATTATACCAATTGCATCAATAAAGTTTTAAAGCTACAAAAAAAATCAGAACTTATTTGTACACCTAATATTAAAAATAAAACAAATTTGCTGAAATGTATGTGGAACCTACTTGGCAAATATGTTTTTTTTTTTTTTTGTGTTCGTTAATGTCTGCACGCTTTATAGGAAATACAATTTTAAGAAAACTCCCAAAGTGTTTTCTTTTTAGGTACTAAATGCAAGTGGTACTCGCTGCTTGGCGTCACGCCATACAAATATGGGGCACCACTGCTGAATACATCAGAAGAAAGCTGGTATGCCCACAACAGCACACTGCACAGGGACCTCTCGGTGGAAGTTAATTAATTAATTATTTTTTTATTATATTTTATTTTTCTTTACGATTTTATTTAAGTCTGATCAATGATCTAGATTGATGAGGAGAGTGATGTGATCGCCAGCACCTGGCACCTATCAAATTAGTTTGTAGCTTTTAGTAAGTTATCTGTATCGTTACTGTATTTCTTTGCAAACTTAAAAACGCTTTTATTTAAGTTAAACAATTTTTTTACGTATTTTAATTTCAAGTTTTTAGTTCCAAGAAATACCATACCACAGCGGAGAGTGTGTTATTTTTTTGCTTGAAGAAACCTCACTTCGCCTTCTTTCACCGTGCAAATCAGTTCTGAAATTGTTTGGATTGCGCGGGAGACCGACGGTTGGCTCATAGTACTCACATGGTTGTTTCCTACGTACTTTTGGTATGACCCATGTGCGTAGAAATATAGAGCAGCCAAGAAACGAAACTCAAATGGAATTTTTGAGTTTCCATTATCCCGGCTTCAATTGCTCTATCAATAGGTGGCACAATATTTTAGAGAGTCGATAGTTTCTCTCAAAAACATTGGCCGATATTGAAAATGGATCACTATTACCACGCATTGATTTCAAGACACTTCTATTATAAACATTTTATTCATCTTTCAAAAATTTTGCTAAAAGGGAGCAAATCACGTTGTTATTCATTTCGTCAGTGTATAGTGTGCGAAATATTTTGACATGACCTGATGAGGAGATGATAAAAAATCGGCATTAGATAGAGCAAAGAGCTTTTCTAAATGAGCAAAATCACCCAAAAAGTCCCATAAAATTTTTTTGTCGCGACCGCCAATCAAAATCTTTTAAAATATATCTATTCATTTGATAAAGTGCACAGAATAGGGCGGTAAAGCGTTGAAAAAAAAACTAAATATACAAAATGACGGATGATGTCAAAAAGATGTTAGGGACATGTGTACCAATACAACAACAAAAAAATAGAAAATCGATAACACGTGGTCTGAGAAAACTAAAACGTCTTCTTACTTTTTGGACAGCGTATGTATATCGTAATTATAATATAAGTAACGATATTAATTTGATTTCAAATTGCTAGAATTAGTTCAACGAAATCTTCAGGTCTAACATAATCTAGGTAAAAGTAGTAGTCGTAGTAGTACTTTTACCTCGTTATCCTTCACTATCCGAGTAACTTAACAAAATCAATTAAGAAATATTTTCTGAGAATTATTTTCTTAACATCAGATTCGATACTCCTACCAAACGATGTACACTCCTTAGACTTGGAAATAGGAAAACAAAAATAAACCACATGATTTCCCACCAAGAAATAGGCATGTACCTCACATATTTTAATTTATACTATGTACTATATTTCCATTTATTTTAGAACGCAGTCATTTGATTAAGTTCCTGAATTTTGACTTTCTCATTACTTAATTTCCCCAATTTTTCCGCCATGTAGTACAACTGGAGCTTACAGAAGAATGCATTTGTATGTATGTACTTGCTTTAAAAGAAAAGTACGAGTATTCATATAATGCGATTTTTGCTTAGAATAATATTGCACTCCGTTATTGTGACAACTATCACTACTACTCTCAACAGAGTGAGTTCCATTAATTTCCCTGAATTAGGTAATTGTTGCTAATTTCTCATGACTGGTTTCCTTGTCTTGTTGGCAATATTTGGCAATAACTAATAACAAATACATAATAATAATAAATCCACACTATGGTGTCAATTATAATTATGGTATCGACAATTTTTTGTTTACCCATCACCATCTTCAGAGTTGTAGTTATCATACCCGTCGACAGCCTTCACTGTCAACAACAACATTTTACACTTTCGTGTTTGCAAAAAACGCGTTCACGAAAATACCACAACCGAAAAATAAGGAACAAAAGACCAAAGACAAAATCACAGTCGTCAACATTAACTTAAAAAATTTACAAATTAATATTTAAAGAAACCGACTTAAAGCAATAGTTATTTGTCTTATTTTGTATACTATTACCGCACGTTGAAGGGACATGATGTATTCTCCATAAATTTAAAACAAGACCAAAAAGAGGCGCAAAAGAATGACGTCGAAAGAAAGACTGCAATAACTATCGAGTAGCACTTGCTCTAATGCTCCTACGCTATCCGTTTGTCTTGGGCGGGACTTCAGGCATTTAAATGTTATAGTAAATTTTGAACTTAATTAAAACTACATATGTATGTATCCATTCCACTGTGCGGTTCATTCTTCAGATTTATACTTTTACCTCCTTCACTTGAGAACTTGAAGTATTTTTATAATAAGAATTTCTAATGAAAATGGGCTTATTCCAAGATTGCAATCCTTTGCTGATAAATCTGTGTTTGCGAAATCTAGTACATTCAAAAGTATATTAACCTGGAACCGCACTATGTTGGGCAAAGAACTTTTCTGGTTTGGGTTCAGTTTCGTAAAAAAGCACCGATTTCTTTCGAAGTTCGGTTTCTAGCTTTGTTTTTGGATATATCGACTTCTAGGAAAAAATACGTAACTTCTTATTTGAAAATGACATGACTTTTCACGGGAAGAAAAGTAGTCTTGTCAATGAATGTCTACTATGAAATCTAAAAAAAAATTTAAGAACACCAAAATTTAACAGTTGCGAACACCAACAGCTGCTCCAGATATCACAACAAAAGCAACACTGCTCCCGACGCAGTCACCGAAAACATCATCACGTAGTTGAAAAATTGCAATCATTAGCTTCAGTGACGATCGCTTTGATCAGTTATTAATCAAATTTGATTAATCAAAACCAAACCTTCTATAATCTAAAGAAAGTGATTTTAAACACTAACAGAACTGGAGTTCTGTTCCGGCTGAGACAGTAGCAATAGCTCCAATCGAGATTCAAAACTTAAACAAAATTAAGACCGGTTTATCGTACGCTCAAGTAGCTAATGATAAGAATGACAACAACAATGGCGAAAAGAATAAGAAGGAACAACTCACGAATCCAAACAATGAATACATAAGTAGACGCATTGACATAAAAACTGATATTACTGAGATGAAAGACCTGATGAAACAATTGTTTTAACAAGTCACAAATATGATAAACGTCATAACAATTCTCATATCGAAGATGGACAAACAAAATGGAAACTAAATTAAGGATCATAACTTGGATTGCAAACGGACTGAAAAACCATATTGACGAACTACAAATACTTCTTAATGACAACAGCATTGACATAGCCCTGATCTCGGAGACACATTGCACAAACAAACACTTCATACAAGTTAGAGGGTACAAAGTGTATACCACAAACCACTCCGATGGCACAGCGCATGGTGGAACATCCATAATTATTAAGCAGTGCATAAAGTACGACGAGCTTGAGCCATATCAGCATAACTACATACAAGCGATGAACATTCAAATTAATGATCTCGTAGGACCACTCATAATATCTGCTGTATATAGCCCACCAAGGCATAATATTACATACACAGAATATAAGAATTTCCTCAACTCTCTTGGACAACGCTTCATTGCAGCCGGCTAACGAACAAAAAAAGGCAAAAATCTCCTCAGCGCTATGCAGTTCACAAACTCTAAACACTTGAGTATAGGCGAACCAACATATTGGCCAACAGACATTAATAAAACGCCTGACTTCATAGATTTTTTCATAACAAAGAACCTGGATATTCGGAAATGTAAAATCTTATCACGATTCGAACTCTCGCCAGACCACAACCCTATATAATTAATATATGACTCGCACGTCACGCCTACACATGCAAACAGACTTCTGTATAACAACAGAACTGACTTGGCATACTTATAAGGAATACACTGACATTAATTTAATGACCGACATCCCTTTTAAATCATATGAGGACATCGAGTCAGCGATAGTATTCCTGAATGACACCATTATGAAAGCAGTCATACAATCGACACCAAAAAAGAAGCAGCAAAATTGGACATTCTACACACAACCTCAACTACGACAACTACGTTATGAAAACTTTGATTGCCTGATAGAAATACAGTCCAAGATGATAAAGATGCTCACACTTGAACCTAGCCGTATGGAACGCCGACGGTGTTCTTAATCGAAAAAGTGAATTGGAAGTGTTCATGGCCGTCAACTCCATTGAAGTCATGCTCATTTCCGAAACCCATTTCCGCATTATGACTTTTTTCAGAATTGAAGGTTATGAAGTCTACTCATTCGGTCATTCCTACGTCACCACCCGCTGGAAACCATACGGACCGATTCGATTTAAAGCGCCTCAGTAAATATTCGCACAACTCAAGCCAACCTAGTTGTTGCAGCCTGATATCGAGCAGCCGTTTATCAATTTCTTCAACGAACTTGGTTCCAAACTCCTCGCTGGCGGGGATTGGAATGCCAAGCATCGACTATGGGGCTCCAGAAGAGCCGAAGAGGAAAGAAGCTTTATAAGAGCATAATAAACTCTTCCAGTGAAATTTTGGAGCACCCACCGGAGCACCCACGCTGTACCAGTACGACGGATCATCAAGGTCGCCGAACGCTGTTGACTTCGCTGTCTTCAATGGTAATCGTCCTACAGCTCCGTCCATCGCTAAGTCAACCGGTCTTAGTTCAGATCACACACCATTGTATGTAAGACTTGGCATAACTTCGGACAGCTACGTTTGGTCGTCCAGGATTTTTCTTCCCAACGCTAACATAGTAGTCTTTCATCAGCACCTCAATGAACGGATTAACCTTAACATTCAGATCGATTCGTGCAAAGATATCGAAGAAAGGGTTAAGCCAAAACATTCGCTAGGCTTCTGAACTTCCGTCTGAACATCCTCCTCCTTTCTCTCTCGACCCACCTCAGGCTCTTTTAAAACCTGAGGTACTGGTGAGGTACAAGCACAGATTATGTCGGCGATACATAAGATCGAGAAACGAATATGACAAAGCCGCATGGAGAAGAGCTGCCCGTGAGCTGAGTCAGGTATTGCAAACAGAGCGAGAGAAGCACTTTCACAACTTGTTATTAAACGCGGTCCAATGGAATAAATCAGATTTCAATCTATGGCGAGCCACCAAGTATGTCAAGCAATAGTCCCATAGACACGCTTCAATCCGTGGCCCTTATAATCAGTGGTTACGCACGGAGTCGGTAAACCCGGAACCCTTTGCAGATGAATTGGAGACTCGCCTAACGCCATTCAGGTTAGCAACGGAGACATCAGAAGCCCTATCGAAGTGCGTTCTGGACCAGAGTCCAATAAAACACATCAGTCCACAGGAGGTTGTGACTCAAATCCGGATTTGACGCACCCAAATCCGCTGGCGTCCTTCCTCACGCACATCTCGCTAAGGCGTATACTGGAAAGGCTACACTCCCCTAAGAAAGGAGTTCATAGTCATCACCTTAGTCTAAGCCTAATTGTTTTACAAGTAATTATTTATAACCCGACACATTTGTTGTAGTTTACTTGTTATCCTTAATTATCAAAAAAAAAAATCTTGCGTGCAACTAAGTGCGCTTGCTAGAAGTGAAACTTCAATAGGCCTAAGTGTGACACAGTATACAAAATACAACTAACAAATAAACGAAGCTGTCTAGAGAAAAGGACCAAAATTACAAAGAGAAAGTCTAATAGTAAGAATAATAAAGAGTATAATACTAATAACTATAATAATACTAACAATAATACAAACAATAATTATACTAACAATAAACTATCGAAGCTAACTGCCAAGAGAACCAAAGAACTATCGAAACTAACTGCCAATAGAACCAAAGAACAAGAGAAAATTAAAACAGCAAAATACATCCCCTCTGTCTTGAGGACACAATTTGACTGAGTCGTGCGCTTGCCGCACAGCCTTGAGGCCGAAGCTATCGTTGATTCTTCTTTGGTGTAGCGACAATCGCATACTCGAGTAGACCGAACCTCATGTGTCATGACTCACGAGCGAGCCAACATGCCAACAACTGCGAACACAGCGAAGCTTATCTTTGTTTTCGTTTTCTTTCCTCTTTTTCTTTCTTTCCATCACTGAGCAGCGCGCACACGTAAAAAAATTTATATGTCTGCAGTGTATTCCTTCTCTGTTTCTCTTACATATTTTTCTTCCATCTCAGTCTTAAAACCCGCCATCACGGCGTCGAAATATTGAAAATTTTTACTGCCAATGCGCCCTTAGAAGTTTCACTTCAAAAACAAATACTTTTTTATAGAAAAAAATTTCATGCTTTATATAAAAGTTATGATTATTTTAAGGCTTTTTGAGCTGTTCTTTTATTAGTGATTCTAATCTGTTATATGATCACAGTTGTAAAAAAAATTACATTGCTTTGGCAAAACTGCAAGTGCAAAAGATCAGCGGTTGTAAAAAACCATTCTGATTTGCACGATTACAAAGAAAACATTTCCATTCAACTACCAATTGAATCGTGGACGTCTTAATATAGATTTCGCTGAGTCTTGAAAAAGGACGAAACGTCGACGAATAGCATGACGAGTCTGATGCTTCCGTTTGGCGTTATTCTGATTTCCAATCACATATTACCCAATTACGAAAGTAAACTATAAGTAAAAGATTTACAAACAAAATCATAGTGATCGAATCTCTAGCTGAAGGTTAACTTCAAAGTTTGATTGATCATACCGTTTCGCGCATATTGGAAGTTCAGAATATAAAGATGGGGTTTTGATGGTAGCATTGGACACATGTATGTAAGTGCCCCTTAGTGTTTTTACAAAGTCGGAAGTCTAAAACCATTTGGACGAATCGTCGACCACCCAACCGTCCATTGAGAAAGAGGGATACATCAAACATAAAACTGATTGTTTGCGCACTACATTTGCAACAGGAATTCAGTGAAACATGGTGGCGGAGAAGTGATGATATGGGGCTGTATATCTGATGTGTATGGCTCTGTGAGCTGGTCTTTATTGATGGTATTATGGACAAACCAAATATTGAAAGATATCTTTAAAAAAGTGCTGAAAAGCTAAGATTATTAGGGTCATTTACGTTCCAGCATGTTCAATGATCCCAAGCATACA
The DNA here is from genome assembly GCA_035041755.1 of Cacoxenus indagator. Classification (NCBI taxonomy): domain Eukaryota; kingdom Metazoa; phylum Arthropoda; class Insecta; order Diptera; family Drosophilidae; genus Cacoxenus; species Cacoxenus indagator. The sequence continues at coordinate 48,214 of JAWNKX010000032.1, read as the reverse complement.
GCCATGACGTGCAAATGTGGCTACCTTTTAACACGCCACATGTGTTGCCACACCCACCACAATATCCAAACCTCAATTCAATAGAAAATGTATGAGAATAACTGGATAGAAGGGTCCGGAAGCATCATATTTTAACCAAATACGATTTGAAAAAGACATTATTGGAGGAATGGTCATATATTGGGGCGAAAGACTAAAAAAATTGGTACATTCAAGGCCAGAACGTTGGTGAGCTATCACGGCATTCCATAAAAATATTAGTTTCTAGCAAAATAATGAAATTTTTCATTTTTAAAGTTAGGTGTGACAAGAGTTTTGTGGGTTGAAAATGTCCTAGTTTTGTAGTTATTTATTTTGTTTTTTAATCAAGAATAATTTGTTCAACAAATACAACTTTACTAGTGAGTGAATTGAATGGTTTATATGGGAAAAATATTTTGGAGAATATATCATACTGACACTTAAACAAAGGGGTGAAGTTGAAAATGCCTTCTGTGCCAAGAGATATGTGCGGCACTGTACAATAAAAGGAAGAAAATATTTCTGAGACATCAAATTTTAAGTGGTTAGTTCATTGAATCAGTAAATATTAAAGTTTGTCAATTTAACGTCCTGAAAAACAAAGAAAAATGCTCTGACACACCTATGCTTAACTTAGTTTTTTCTTTACGCTTTAAGCCATTCTAATGATGTCATTACCAACTCTTTAATGCCCACAAATGGGTTACAGGAATGCAAAGGAATTTGATGATTCCAGCGACAGAAAAAACAGGGGAAAAAAACGTTGAATATTGATCAGGAAACATGTAAAGAAGACAAATGTAAAATCAGACAAATCATCAGGTAATTAAAATATTCGATCCTTTTTTATAAGCTGTATCTTTAAATCCTTTTTTTTTAGGTTGTATTTTGAGTTCATTAAACTTACATAGCTGCGGCGCATCGAATTGCAAAATAGAAAGGAACTCAGACCGCGACGCGACATTTAATATCAAGATTGAGCACAAGAGTTGTATTTATATATATGCGTGTGTGTATGCACATGTGGGTATTTATTTTTGTGCGTCCGTTTGATGCTCACCTTCGTTGGTATAGATGTCGACTGTTATATTTATAAGGGCGGTATAAGTTTTCGGGCTACGTAAGGAGACACTACTGTTTAATTTATTTCTCAACAAATCCTCCTTTTTATCTCAGTAAAGTTCAAACAACGAAAACTCTCCAATATATCATGAAAATTGGAACATAGATGGATGTCATCTTGGAGAATGTTTACTTTTAAATTTGGTGCGAAAAACTATTCGAATTCGCTAAATATTAAGACCAACTCAATTTTAAGATGATTCTCAAACTATACAGATACAAATAAAACACAAAAACAAAGTAGCCTCTGAGAATTGAGTTTGCTGGCAGTGTTGCTCAAACTGTGCAAAGTCGAATTGTTCAAATATTCGAATTAAATTAAAAAAAAAAATGGAATGTCACCCAAAAACTCAAACAGTGGAAGATCGATGAGAAAATTGCTGCAATTTACAGCACGAAGAGCTGCTGAAACAACTGAAGAGCGAGTTGGGCGCCAGGAAACTGAGCGGATCAAAGCCTCTACTTCGAGATCTGCTGAAACATCGGAAGAGCGAGTTGCGCGCCAGGAAACTGAGCGGATCAAAGCCTCAACTATAATTTCTTGCTTTCGCGATGGCAATCAATAAAGCTTAACCACAATTACTGCGTGTTGCCGGATTGAATTTAGAAAATTCATGTTTTTCGAATGGTCAACTATATGTTGCTCAAGGGTGGGAACTCCACAAAAATATATGTATATATATATACCAAATGAGAAAACGAAAAATATAGTTTATCCACTCGCATTACAATAAAAAGAATACAAAAAAAAAAACATTAAATTACAATCGAAGGTATTTCATCTTATTTGTTGGTTAATTTTTACTTTGTTTTTGGATGTTTATCTGTAAAAAAGTAATAGGCCTTTATATCACCCAAAAAATCAAACATCAAAAGATCAATGATATAACTTTATCAAATTATTGTAATTGCGAAGACAGCAACCTAAAGCCGAATTAATGTTAGGAAAAAGTTCAGAAATTATATCAGAAAATAGTCACGGATCTGGAAAATAGATATAGCATTTCTTATAATATATTCAGTACTTACAATTGTTACCGCCCCTCGGTCTCTAATGTACTATGATCAAATCATATTTGGCTACGGTTTAAGTCAACCTCACCGATATTCACGTAAAACAAGTTTCAAGTTAAATCTTTGACGCCTAAATTTTCAATTGTCCGTACTCGATTTTAACGACCAATTCTGGGTGTATAGAACTTTCTTAGGCACCTCTCCTTGTTAATTAACAACAACGTCAGCCTGTCCGTATTTAAATATAGGTCTACAGAACGTTATTTGCATTCCAAAATTCTATGTGAGTATAGAGAAGAGTTCGAGGTTGACTTATTTCAAAGCTTTTTCGCGAGACAAAAAAGTTCTTGGCTTTAAATGGATGCCTTCAAAATATATGTACATAGGTATATATTGATCATAATTTCAATAATGGACATTTCCAAAGGTTTTTATTGAGGAAAGTGAAGCAAGTAAGCCAACGTTTTTATTCATCAAATAGCTCTATGGCATTGATTGTGATGTCATCGTATACTGCTTTCAATAATCATCATAGTTTGACTGGCACTATGCCATATGACATTGTTATTTCGATATAACCAAAGACCTACACTTAAAAAAATCTTTAATAATGGGAGCCGTTAATGGAAAGTTTCTTCAATATTAAAATAGTACGGCCAGATGATAACGCCAAATTATCAGTCAAATTATTCACTTTCACTAATAGTTCGTCGAACACTATTGGCTGTTCTTTGTTGCAAATGCAACAGCAGTGCTAAATTATCTTTGCTGTCAGAATAAATGTAAGCTGAATTGTGTCATATTAAATTTATGAAATTTTTATTTATGAAACAGCTCTCGTTTCTACTTTTACCATTGCACACATGCGTTGCAGTTGCATTGTTTGTAGTTGCTGTTATTATTATTGTTGTTGTTGTGATTGTGATGGTAAGCCAATTGCATATATGCATACATATTTCTTTCCATCTCGCTGCCCCTGCCCCTATAATACTCCCGCCGCAACAACCAAACCATTGAACTCGCTATCATATCTTTAAGCATTCTGCACACTTTGCCCATACATAATTTCTTTTTTTTATTTATTTACACATGGACATTTATCATATTCGCTCTCATATTCACTTCGACGCTTTACAAAAGTATTTTTTACTTTTCTTTGCTTATATTTTACTTTGGTTACGATTATAATAATAAACATTAAGTGTTCTTCCTTTTATTTTTATCATTTCACATCCGTAGATAACGTCCACCCCTATGTCTCCCTCAACATAGACGAGGATATTGACAGCGCGATTGATATATTGAACCGCAATATTCGTCATGCTGCTTTCGAGAGCTATTCTCTCCCCCCAAGCAAGCCGACCACTTCAAGACGAGATGGGCATTTCTGGTCAGATGTCGTGTCTGAACAAGTCAGAGAGAAGAGGAGACTTAGAAGAATCTGACCTTACTCGCAAATTGCGAGACAAGACTGGGCGCAACAAAGCGACAAAGCAGCTACAGCAATTGCTCAGAGACCTTCGAAATAAATCGTTGAACGACTTCCCAGCTGAAGCGTGGCCTGGTAACGCTGAACATAGTCTATGGTCCATCACCCGACACGGTAACAGACCGATCAGGAGACTAGCACCGATCTAAAATGGCAAAGGGTCCTGGAACAGCTCTATCCAGGCAAAGGAACAGGTGTTCGCTGATCACCTGAATAAAGTCTTCACACCGCATAACACAACCAAATCACCTTGGTATGATGGTATCAACGTGGTGGCAATTAAAGCGCTCCCTGCAAATGTTACTCATTACGGCTATCTACAACGGCATGTTGAGACCCCGTCAATTCCCGTCGCAATGGAAGTGTGCTGAGATAATCATGATCCCAAAGCACCAGTTCGGTTTCAGCCACAATCACGTACTCCTGAGCAATGCCACCGCGTTGTGAAGCATATCACTGACGCGTTCGAACACAAATTCTACTGCTCAGCCGTCTTTCTTAACATTTAACAGGCCTTCGGAAAAGTGTGGCATCCGTAAATACTGTATAAAATAAATAAACATTTGCCTGCACCGTATTACATACTACTGAAGTTATATTTGGAAAACAGATTATTCTATGTACGCTGCAGAGGAATAGTTTCTGCAACCAAACTCATTGGCCCCCAGTGATGCTCCTAAACCAAACTACCCCTGCGGAATCCACAGCTAAGTATCTAGGCCTCACACTGGATAGAAGACTTACTTGGAAAGAACACCTGAAACAACAAAGCAACTCAACCTTAAAACAATTAAGCTGATTTGGCTCCTGACACCAAAGTCGCGGCTTAGTCTCTACAATAAAATCCTCATATATAAAACTATGATTAAAGCGATCTGGACATACGGTATACAGCTTTGGGGTACTGCCTCCAATTCTAACTTGGAAATCCTACAGAGGTTCTAGTCAAGACTACTTCGGAGAATAGTCAATGCCCCTTTATTACGTGCGCAAGTCCATGTTGCACAAGGACCTTTCTTTTAGTCCCATCTACCAAAGAACTATCAACGCTACAGCGCCGGGTACTAAAACCAGTTAGAAAACCACACTAACACTCTTGCTACCAATCTACTAGACAATTCAACCCACATTTTGGAACTGCCCTTCATTGCCATTGTTTTCATATTATATTGACTGGCTTCTGTAAGTAGTTGGTTGAGTGACGGGACATAAAGGGAGTTACATATGATTTGGATATGGTTGCATTTGTATGTGAGATGATTTATAGACAATGTATCAGCGTCGCATAAATTGCATGTTGGAGCTGGTTTTTTGTTAAAGTGTAAATTGTGCGTTAGGCGTCGTCTCTTTTTTAGTTTTGCTAATTAAAGAATTATTGAGTTAGCTTTAAGGTACCATGGGCGGAGTTTGTATTTATATTTCCGTTGAGGCGAGAGGATTACTTCAAGTTCAGTTGCTTTGTTTATGATGATCTGAAGGCTTAAAGATAGTTTTGGTTTCCTTTTGAGTTTCCGACAGTTGATGAATGTTATGTGCAGACTGGAACCATATGTGTTAGTGAGTCTGTTGATTGCACGGCCCATTGACCAGTCCAGACGCGTAGCCAAGTCTGGTAAATCAACATCAGCAAGAATATTTGGGATCGGGGTGGTACAGAAGGCTGCGAGATGTTCTCTCTGATAAGGAGTGAATTGTTTTTGAATGTTCGTTTTGTTTGTTTTTCCATATATACAGAAGCAATAGTCAATTTTAGAAACTATAATTGATTTTAGAATGTTGATTAGAGAATTAGTTTTTCAGGTTGAAACTGCTTAAACATTTGATTATGTTAAGTCTAATTTTAAATGTTTTTTTAATGAAGCTCATTCCATGAGTATTTTGTATCAAAAGTTAAGCCTAATATTTGTACATAATTGGTTTTGTGTATTATTGTATGATTGATGGTAATTTTAAAATTTTTTTTCCTACAGATGTGTAAATGTGTGCATTTTTCGACATACTGGTACTGCTGGAGGCGCACCAAGTTTCTATTTCGGAAAAGTGGGTATTTTTCTGATAATTGTAGTTGTTGTTTGACTTAAAAATAATGCAGAGGTCATGTGCGTACATTGTGTGTGAGAAAAATTTGTTTAAGTTTATTATGACGTTATGTTTGTTGAAGGCGATCAGGAAAAAAGCGACAGACAACGGTGATCCATGGGAGATGCCATTATGCAGTTTCTCTTCTCCCGTTAATTATTAAATATTAAAAATTAAATTAAATTAATTATTTTTGGCCCTAACTTCCAATCAACTAGTTGTTTAAGGATGAAGTGTATGCCTACTCTGTCGAAGGCCTTTTCCATATCAATTGAAAGGATGAAAACATGATTTCGTGTGTATAGACTGTCATATGTAATCGTCAAAAACAAATAGAGAGTCAATGGTGCTTTGATCTGTAAGCGAATTGGTGGTGTGAGGTAGAGCTACCACATAATACGTCTGGCAATGATTTGTTTTTAAACTTTTGAAATGCGTGGCACTATCTCATTACTGGACGGTATCCATTATTGCAATTTTTGGCTTTATTAGGTTTGTTGATTGAGATTATTGTCATTAATTTCCATTGTTGGCCAATAGTGCTAGTATGAAAAATTGTATTATAAAGCTCTGTTAGTTTTTCGAAGCCAGTCGGAGCTAAGTATTTTAGGATTTTATATGGGATGTTGTGGAATCCTGGTGAATTACCTCGCAGGCTGTTTAGGTAGAATTGAGTTGTAGTTATGTGTGATTCAATAAGCTTTGCTTTGGAATTTAAAGTGTGATTACAGTAGAGTGGAGACATAAATGCAAATTTATTGTTTATGAAAGTTTTCTGAAAAATTAGAATCGTGCAAATTTTGGAACTGTTGACAAAGTAGGAAGTATTTCTTTTCGCATGCCTGATAAGATGTGTACTTTATCCTAGAGCGTTTTCGTGCTGCTTTTAGGGTTTATGTCTTTAGTGAAGTTAGCGAAATTAGAATTTATGCCACTTTAGCTTCTCGTTTGAAGTTTACGTTGGCTTTTTTGTAGTTGAGCTTATTTGTGGAGCTAGGGTCTTTTCTTAGTAGGTTCAAGTGATGTCGTCTCTTGCCTGTTTTTAGGAGTGTTAGACAATTATTCCTCCAGTATACTGACTTGTGTGAAGATTTACTAGGATTGGTTGTAGGTATGGAAAGATTGCGCATACTTTTATGATTTTAAGAAATTTGGCAGCTGCTTGGTTGATGTTATTGGTGATTTTAATGACAGCAATTTCCTTGACTACTTCGGCTTGGAATTTATCCCAATTTGCTACCTTAAGGTTGTATTTGTGGGATTTCGTACCTGTGTAATTAAGAGGTTAAGAGGAAAATGGCCGCTGTCGTATAGATCGCCTACGATTCAATATGAGGCGTTTAGATTAAGATGTGGAAAGCAAAAAGTGAGGTCTACATTGGTGAATGAGTTATGGGTTGTATAGTGGGTGTGCTCGCCATTGTTCAGTATTATTATATTGCTGTTTTGAATAAATTGTACTATAACGTTTCCTCTACTATTGTTTGTGGCAAGAGTTACAATCACCTAGAAGACCAACCGGTTTGTTGAAGTTGCTGATAAGATCGTGTAGATCTTGCTCGACGAAGTTTTCAGTGGGTGAGATGTAAACAATACTATTACAAAGGAAATTTCTGATTGGATTTCAGCTTTATCGCTACTATGTTAAAGATTATATTGTTTATATTGTATTCTAAGATATTGGAAATTAATAATGCAATTCCTCTATTGACTTTTGGTGTATGAAGTGGTGTGTAATTGTTATGTATGTGAGTTTCTTGTAGAGTAGCACAACTCTTTGGTTTGAAATTGTTTAACAGAAGAGAAAGACTATAGTACTTATTGGTGAAACTGTTTACGTTCCACTGCATGGTTTTAAGAGTCATAAGTAAAATTAGATAATTAAATGATTAGGTTTGTTTTTGTGTTTTGTTTGTTTAGTGTTTCTCTTCAATTATTCGTAACGTCACCATTACACACATCAGTACAGTACTAACGTAGGATGAGACCAGTCATTGCGTTGGAGACTGTGTCCGACGCGGGGCAGAGGGATGGGCAAGTTTATAAGTCTACTTCTGAAATGACTTCGCTCTCAATGTCAGAGAGGCCGTTAGATTTTTAATTACAGTTGATAAGTTCATTTTCGTAATTTTTTATAGTTGTGTTGTTAGTGTTATCTGTTGTGTCAAATTCCATTGGAATAGTTTGTGTTCGTTGTTTTGTTACATATGTTTATTTCGTATTCGAGTGGGTGTTCAAGTTCTTCTTTGATGATGTGGTTGGAATGCCGTCATTATATGTGTTTTTGTTTAGTTGTAATGTGCAGCCTGTCGTTAGAGATGTTGTTTTTAATTCTAGGTTTTGTTATTAAGTGTTGTATTTGCGTGCTCATCAAGAGAGGCAGCTTCAGAATAGGATTGAGTTGTTTGTAGAGGTTGCGAGAGATTTTGATAGTACTTTGTTTTTGCTTCGTGCGTTGAGCATTTTTCTTTGGTTTTAATTTTTAGAATTTCTCGAACTTCTGTATACTTTGGGCAGTCTTTGTTGTTGGCTGAGTGATCACCTTTACAGTTAACACATTGAGTACGTGTGCATGCAGTTGGTTCATGAAGAGCATGGTTTCACTTTTCGAACGTGGCTGGCTTCTCACAGAACTTATCTGTGTGGCCGATTAATAGCCTATTTACAGTGGGCAGGATTCGAATCGCTGGTGATCCGACGGTGACTCGTATCACTTTCTACAACAACCATAAGGAAAAGTGACGTCATTCAGGGGTTGTTGTTGTAGAATGCGATCCCATTCGCTGCGAATCCATAAATGGATTCTACAACGATTCGAAACAGGGCTGCCGATTTCTGACCGTGTTGCAAAGTTTTTGGTAGGAAATTGCCATTCTTAAAACAAAACACAGCTGATAATGGCACAAAACAAAGGTAAAAATTGAATTTTTTTTTTAAATAAGTCCAGTTAAGTCCGAAAACACGTTTGTACACATTATAAATGATTCTAATATATCTATTTTCTCCACAAATCGTAATTTTTTTCACTTCTCACAATTTGTCAACGTGCGTATAACCAACACAATAAACAGCTGATCATGATTTGGAATCGGTAGTGTGAACACCAAGTTTTCAGTGATCCAGCTGCACTGTAAATAGGCCACAATTTGCAATAAAAACATAAAAAAAGAAAGAGTGGCTTGTAAACTATTGTTGACATGGATTTGGTAAGAATACTGGTGGTAGTTCTGGAAAATCTTCCATCAAAGGTGTTGGTTTTTCCTCTTAGATTTTGGACTATAGCTTAAAGCTTCAAAGCGATTCGCCCCTTACATTTGAGGCCAAAGATCTCGCTAACTGTTTTGTTACGGTAGAGTAAAGAATTAAAATTTAAAAAAAGTAAATGCAAAAATTTGTGAAGACTGTAATAAGCACAAAAACCACAACCGATCAGTGCGAGAGTTAGTCGATGACTGTGTAATTTACTAATTTAGCTTATTTTTAAGTAGTTAGTAGTTTAGTTAAAAGTAAGTAGTTTTCGAAAAACATTACCCAACCTTATCTTCTGGGAAAATTTGCTTAATATTCTTGACCAGCTTGCAAATAAATAATCCAACAACAACTCCAGGAATTTGTTGTTTTTTAAAGGTTTCCTGTAAGCAAATGATGGGAAGAAGGATATCTGAAGAATCCAAAGCCATATTACTGAACCGGATATTTTTCCTGGCATATAATCTTCTATAGTGCTTACAATATTTATACGTGCTTCAGATTTTTTTCCCAGACAGCCTAGAGGAAGTATAGAAGCTTCATTAATCTAAGATCTGAAGCAATAGGGCACAAAATTATTTAAACGTCAAAGAGCTTACTTGTACATACATACTCGCAAAAACATAACAAAACCACATTAAGTAATTGTTTATCTAACTCTAATATTGCGGACAATTGCTTTTCTCGCCGTATTTCCATAATTTGAATTTCCAAAATCTTTCTGCTTCGGCTTATTTATATGTAAGCCCATTTCACAGGTTTCGTTCAGTTTGAGTTCGCGATTAATACTTTGCATACGGTTGAATTTGTTTAGCAGCATTTTGACTTGGGCAATAAAATTTTGAATCTTTTCTTAAATTTAAATTATAGAGCTTTCAGAATGAGCATTCTTATCTATTTGCCCATATATCCATTCCAAAATGGCACTCGTATTACGACTATTGCTTAACCACACTCCAAGCAAATTGTCCAAATCTATTGAAATATTTCGAATTGGGGCAAATAGGCGCAAGAGTATTAATACCACATTAAAATATATGTATTAACGTACAACACCACTTAAACAGTTTTACCAATAGGAAACAACATTATTATATCAGCTTTACAGGCTATGTTATGACTAAAAGACGTCACAACAAAACATTAATAGTAAGAGAAACCAAAGGCACAATAATAATAGCATTATTAAACGCATTCTGCATAATTTGGTAGTTATTTTCCATATTTCAGATTACTACTCGGTAAAATAATGACGAAATGCTATAACAACTGTTTCAAATGCTTAAAACAAAAACTATGCCACGCACCAATTGTATAAATTTTTCATTCATGTTAAGAAACGGAATTACAAGACAGATAGAAATTTGCATCCCATCTTTTACTTTTTCAAAAAGAACTACAGAACACGGAGCAAAGTAGCATCGTTTCGAATTTGAAACACTGGCTATAATATATATATATGCACTTCGTAGATTCAGAATCTATTTACACGATGTTTCCTAAAGTGAAATCTGCATTAAGAGGAACAAGATTTGAGTCCGTTGTGAAAAAGGAAGCGGCACATGTCCTAAGTAGGCTGACGGAAGACTTCCAACACTCTTTCGAACAATGGAAGATTCGCATGGAGCATTGTAGGGATAGAGAAGAGGTGTATGTTGAAGGTGACATTAAGTAAATATGTATGAAATCAAAATAAAATGATTTACAGAGCCAGTCTCGTTATGTAATAGCCACACCTCGTATTTGAAAAGTGGTGCTATTATATGTTTACCTTGAAAATACATATAAAAAACTTATATTGTATTAAAAAGTGTATTATAATTGTATTAAACAATATTCGAGGTTCCTAAAAAGCATAATTGGGTTAATAATAAAGAGTAAGTAACAATTTTGAACAATTTTCTTCATTATTACATGAAATAATTATTTAAGATAGTTTTTAAACTGATAAAGAGGAATGCCACCAAAAAGATAATGGAGGAATTAGAAGATTGAGAAATGGAAAGGCTCTACTCAGATATCGTCAAAGAGTTTATAATAATAATAAGGAAGAATGTGACGATATTTTGATATATGTTTTGTCAGATAACTTCAAATGTGCAAGTACTCTTCCAAGAAATTGTAAAAAGCTATAATTGTGAACAACCACAACAACATAAAACCGGGAAAACACCACATAAGCCGCACTCCGACCGTGGCAAAGACAATATAAAGTTTATTCACTTACGTACTTTGGTATGTAGATTCTAATTTATACTGTCATAGTTACACTCGTTCTGTTTGTTTTATTGTCAAGATTTACATATCGAAGCGGAAATACGAACATACGTACCCCTAATAATTGTTCATGTCAGATAACTTAGAGACTATTAAGAAAGAACACTGAAAAATTCCTTTTTTATGCTTCGAAATCCGACTATGTTTCTGATTCAACATATCATTACTGTTGTCCGGAGCTCAGTATAGGGTACACTGCTGTGATCGTGCATTAATTTTATTTTGTTTTATATATTTTTGTTTTCTTAGATGTGACACCGACGTTGAGTCATTCCAGAACTAGTTTACGGGCTAATGACCAATTCCAAAATACACTGTCCAAGAATATATTTAAATAATGCAAATCAGAAGCAGGAGACAGCGAAAAATAACAATAATAAATAAACGGGTTAAAATATTGCACAAACACTAAAAGTAATAATAATATTTTTGGCTTTTGTCAACTCCGAACAACATTAAAATCGGTTATGCCAAAGTTGCTACATTCATAACGTTCAAAAATTGTAACCAATTGTTTGTAGGGATAAATTATAAATCCATAATCCCAGCATCTGGAATATTGCCTATTGCCGAATTAAAGGTTTTCCAGAATTATAATTTCCATATGTTTGAACGTTAGAACTTTATTTTAGCCATTGCTCTACGGAAGCTATACGACCCAATAGCCCTCCCTAAGCATCCTAATTGTCGGACCTGGCTACTCCGACAAATGTACGACGAAAGAAACGTTCGTGAATAATTTTAATCTTCTAGCTCGAATATGGAGTCACCAGTTTGCACATATGTAGCTATATTCGTACATAGACAACATACATTATTAATTTATAGGGTCTCCAATATTACATTCATTGAGCTACAAACTTCAACTGCAAAATTAAAATGAAGTATGCTTAAATGAAGAGTGCGAAACCCACTACAAGAATGAAACACAACAAACACATGCAACTTACCTGTTTGTGACCATTGCCTGTAGTCATGCTGTTGAAAGATGGCACACCAATCAAAGGAGAGTTCACTGTGGGAGGCCATTACGCTCTGTTATTGTTGTTATAGGTGCAATATTTATCACTCTATCTCTCTCCTTCACTCTCTTCCACTGGAATTGACAAACTTCAGTTTATTGCATATTTAATTATGCAAAAAAGAATTCTGATCGTGCGCTAATTCTTTTATTTTTGCGAATTCGCTCTCTTACAACTTGCTTTCGCTCACGTTCTGATACTCATTCCCACGATTTTTACACTTCAGTTTTTTTCGACCCTTTGTTGACACACCTTATTGATGCTGGTTTTTTTTTTTTTGCTATTTGGTTTAGTGAATTCGCATATTGACCTTTTAAAACCAGCGCTTCAAAATAATGTTATTTATGAGCTTAACTAATTCATCTAATAATCAATCAATCAACACGCATATGAGCGCACTTCCAATTAGAACAAACACATTACTAATACATACCACGATTCGTCGTGCAAAGCAAATGAAAATGGGAGGTGCGAAAGTAGATATGTCGATGCCGTAGACGACGCTGCTTTTGTTCAATATACGAAACAACATTGATAGCAATTCATATCGTATGGAAATCAGAATCTGGTAGTACATGGGTGCTTATTCGCTTTCTATCTGCAACAACAATAACAATTTGTATTAATGTTTTAAATATCACGATCGAAATAACAGCCGTACAGTAATCTAGCGCGCCGCATTCAACAATCAAACAATCGGTTTGCACGATAACACTGCTCTACAAATCAAGTGGCTAATTCACATATACTAATGTTCGTCCAGCGGTTAAAATTCAGCCACAATCGTAATAATATTGAATTGTAGTATGTTATTCTACACTTAGTAACCACACGCGTTAAGATAATTTAACAATATGCATGCGCGTGTGTGTGATTTCATTGTAGTTGGGTGTCACGACTTTTACTGTTTTTACCCCCACAATACCTAACTAAATTTATTATATGTATATGATGAAAATCTGGAAATGAAAAACTGTCGACTGGTATATTTTTTGTTAAAATTGTGCTAGTATGCACAATTTTTCCTTACAAAAATACCTCTAACTGTCTAAAAATTGAAAAGCGTAGAAGGTCATTTTGGGTTTTTCATTTGAAAGATTTTGTGCCTTCCTACTTCAAAACGCAGAGCAAATAATGTTTTCTCGTTCTCCGAGGGTACTTTCGTAAAATTGTTATTTAATGCTCCTAGAAAGCTCACATTTCGATTTAATTTATAAATCATATTAGGTAAATTTACCCTACTCTTACTTGTTAACCTCAATGTATTTTTACAATTTTATGTTTTCTTAATGTATGTACATACATACTCTTCAAACACCGAATGACTGAGCAAAAAATAAATATATAAAAATAAAACAAAACCAATTTGTAAAAAAATTAATTTAACCAAGCAACACCAAAAACAGCTGTCAATTATTTTAGACACATGCATACCTAATATTAGAGAATTAAAACATAAAATAAAATAAAAGTAAAAGAGCTTACATATTTCAACGCAAATCAAATTGCCATCACGTTGGCAGCACACTCGAGCGCACAAAAGAGATTTTCTTCGTTAGCGATTTGTGTTGTATCGACTGTTATTAATCGGTCAGGAATCTGTAAATAAAAACAATACGGTATTTACTTAGCATACATCGAATTTTTTCTATTCATATTACTTTTAATGCTATTGCGGCAATTTACAGTGCACGAAAATTCTGTCACAAATTAATAACTACGTCAGTTCGCGTAAGTGCGTCGGCTGTCTGAGTATAATCTCTGTCGCATTAGTGATAACGTTATAATCTGGCGACAAAATCGCATAAATCGAAAGCGTCATCGGAACAGTCGTCGCCCGGCGCCACTTGATTAACGAAAACAAGAAGAATCGAGGGAGAAAGAGCAAAGCATAGCAGTCGTAACACTCTGCGTGTTGTGTTTTATTAGAGAGAGGTAAGCAAGAAATAAATTCAAAAGTTCTCACATATTTCTGTTATTGCGGTGTGTTTGGTGTAGTTCTGTTTTGTTATTCTTGTTGAATTTCGTATGTGAGAGAGCGAAGAAACAAACGAATGTTGTATCGGCCTCAAACGTATTTGCCGTTGCCGCCATCATCATCGTTGGCTTGTCTTTATCGCGTGTGTGCCTATGTGCGTGTAAGTGAATAAGCAAAATAGCAAATCCATTATTAGAGGGCTTTTTGTTAAGTTTAGTTTTGTTTTGCTTTGAGAGTAAACGACAATTTCGTTTGCGGGATTTTCGTATTTCGTCAGCAAACGGTAGCGTTAGCAATAAGAAGGAAGCAGCGTAGCAAACCGGCGGCAACGTATAAAAAAATTTCCCTAAGAACTCAGCAACAATAACAACAAAGCACAAAAGTAACTTAATTTTTTTTTTCTAAATTTCAAAATATCACAGTTAACATCGAAAGTCAACGTCAGATTTTAGTCATATTCATTTCTGCTTTCACAGGCATCACGAGAAGTACGTCAAATCGAAGAAAATATAAGTAATAACAGAATTTTTTTTGCGAGAATAAACAGAAATACGGTGGGACTTTGTTTTATTAAACCGCTACTCTGCTAACATTGCGAACAAGTGTCTGTATTTAAGGAAAATTTCTTGTTGTATTTTGTATGTGAAAGAGCGAAGAAACAAACGAACGTTGTATCGGCCTCAAACGTATTTGCCGTTGCCGACATCATCATCGTTGGCTTGTCTTCATCGCGTGTGTGCCTATGGGCTTGTAAGTGAATAAGCAAAATAGCAAATTCATTATTAGAGGGCTTTTTGTTAAGTTTAGTTTTGTTTTGCTTTGAGAGGAAACGACCATTTCGTTTTCGGGATTTTCGTATTTCGTCAGCAAACGGTAGCATTAGCAATAAGAAGGAAGCAGCGTAGCAAACCGGCGGCAACGTATACAAAAATTTACCTAAGAACTCAGCAACAATAACAACAAAGCACAAAAGTAACTTAATTTTTTTTTTTTTAAATTTCGAAATATCATAGTTAACATCAAAAATCAACGTCAGATTTTAGTCATATTCATTTCTGCTTTCACAGGCAGCACGAGAAGCACGTCAAATCGATGAAAATATAAGTAATAACAGAATTTTTTTGCCTGCGAGAATAAACAGAAATACGGTGGGACTTTGTTTTATTAAACCGCTACTCTACTAACATTGCGAGCAAGTGTCTGCATTTAAAGAAGAAAAAAACTAATCGACGACAACAAAAAACGCCAATTGACCATCAACAAACCACATTAGCACAATAACAATAACTGCAAGAAGACATGGCCGCCGAACAAGACTATATTGCCGAGTCGATCTCATCTCATCTCAATGAGAATAATGGAGCAGATGGTTTGCATTCGAATGTTGCCGATGCCATTGCATCTGCAACAGAGGCAACTAAGGAGCTAACCGAGGGTGCCGGCGCCGCTGCAGATGCATTAACTAACGATAACAATGATTTATTTATCAATGCACTGCAGGAAATATTCTATAGCCCAATGAATGTGCTATTACTTGGAGTCATTTTGTATTTGATATATAAAATAGTACGCGATCGCACTGAGGTTCCCGGCACCGATGGCACTGTACATATCGATGAGCAATTGCCCAAATTACGTCGTGATTTCACAGTTAAGGAGCTACGCCATTACGACGGCACACAGCCGGATGGTCGAGTATTGGTGGCAATAAATGGCACCATCTATGATGTCACAAAGGGCAAACGTTTCTATGGGCCAGGTGAGTTGGCTGTTGTTTGTGTGCATAACTATAAATAAGTATAATCATTTGTATGTGGTCAAAGTAGCAGGGTCATCTATTAGCATATTTTCTATATCTTGTTGAATTGGTTGTCTTACTTCATATACTTTTTTATGCTCTTGTGTAATACATTATAATTTACGCATGGTGGAAAGAGGCGAGAGTTCTATGATAAGCATATATGTTTTTACCCGTACCCTGTCGGTTATGTACGAAGACTGGGCGCTAGTCGTAGTCGTAGTAAGATCACCGCGGGTAGATAGTAGCACGTAGAAACGGTAGATCAGATGCAAATTCTGTAGGAAGAATCTTCGAACTGAAATTCTTTCATTACTAGAACGCATACAAAGCAATCGGGTGAAATTTAAGTCCCTTCAAAATTCCGACAAAGTTCAATGTGGTGAAATCGTAATTCTAGATCTTATTTCAGTCATAGACGTGGACTGTAAAAAAAAACGAGGTCCTTGGATCGTATAGCCTCCATATAAACAAGAATTGGGCATACCCAATATCAGATCTATACTCATAAGCCCAGAAGATTTTAACTATTAAACATACAAGATACTCTTTTTACTATATCGTAGTGAGGAGGAGAGGATCTATTTCAATGCATAATCATGAGGCATGATTATGGTTCGTATTCTTCTTTATTGTAGGAAAAACTTGAGTTTTATTGCTTGGAGTATTGAACTGAACAACTTATTGCTTAAGGTTAGCAACATATGGTTAACATATGATTAAACTGTAGGGCATTTAAGAAAAAGGTTATTTAAAAAGGTCTATTGCTCTTTTTAAGATATACTGTTCAGCACTCTTCTTTGTTATAAATTCAATCAATTGATAATGTCTGTTAGCCCATTCCGCCGCACCCAACCGATACTTATTCGCTGCCGGAAAGAACCATTTCAATAGACCGTCATCGTCGTCATGATTGATTTACCTGACCGACCGACCGAGCACCTTCGATTATTTTGTCGGTCTGAATTCAGTGCCCGCCCGTGTGTTTCTTCTTTAATTTCATTGTTTATATTTTTAGCAAAAACACACACACACATATGCACACAATCACAAATTTGATTATGTGTGGGCGGATTTTATTTTTTGTTTCGTTGTTATACACAAGCCGCCACTCCACATGGGCGAAGTAATTAAAAAAATTATAATAAATAAAATAAAAATAGCTTAGCTCCAATCAGCTTGAATCATTGTCCATTAAAACCGTTAAATATCAACATTTGTAGCTCTATCTGTGTGTTTTTGTATTTGAGGGTGACACATCAAATAATATCCGCATCACCCATTCATCAACCCAACCAGTTCGCTGGCTAACGTCTTGAACGCAAACGCCTGAAGTCGCACCATAGTCTTCACACTCCCAATTTAATGCCATTTCGATTCGACTTGCAAATCAGTTGTGACTCGATTTGCATTAATTGTCAGTGTAACTACTGCGTTCTTTCAAACATTGATTGACGTAACTTTGACGCCGCAACAGTGCTTTCCAAAACGAAACAACTACTACTACTAGCGCTGGGCCGGCAGATATTCAAAATGAGATTTACCGTTGGAGTTGCGAAAGAGCAAATATTTTTGTTCTTGTTCTTAGTTTTTCATGAAATGAAATATAACTGCATACTTAGAACCTTGGTTTTCAATCTAAAGTATTTTGACCGCTTGATTAGTACAACTCTACGCAGGAAAAAGGGTAGCTAACTTAATCTAATCAAATATGATAAGGAAAGCGGTGAGGTGGCGCTGTTACATTACTTGGCGAAGAAGAACATCCTTCCAATGTCGGAGATAAAATTTAACAAACCTGATTACAGACATTTTTTGTAGAAATTTCGTAATACTAAAAAAATTTTTTAGAAACCTTATAACATTATAAGGAGACTTTAAGTAACATAATGCCGAACAAACATAATTAAGAATTATGATAGGAAATAGGACAATATGATAAATTCAATGTAAATTCAAATTAAAAAAAAAAAACCGGCTGTAAACCGTCCTTCGTTGAGAAGAGGTTTTCAATGGGATTTATTGTTGTAAATTCAACATTCCTCCATAAAAATGATCCGGTATTGTAATAAACTTTGCTTTTCTCTATTTCATATTTGATTTATGTTTCTTGCTGAATTCAGTTCACAAAATCTCATTTACACGTGATTAACCATCCGCAAATGAGAAGAAACCAATCCGTCCTATTTACATAATTCGCGCACCTTATGTTAAGATTTGAAGTTTCAAAGTCCCAATTCTCTGCCGAACGAAAACACATTGAGCACTTGCGAATGTCCGACCAAGACATATAGCCCTTTTTTTAGGTGTTTATCGTAAGGCGTAAGGCGTAAGATTTGAGCCGGTTTGAATTACTTTTTAAATAGGACCAGTATAATATACGTGTAATTAATATAATAAATATGTCTTCCTATATCTCTTGCTCAACTTTCTCTCATTTATAGGCGGCCCCTATGCATCATTTGCTGGACGCGATGCATCACGTAATCTAGCTACATTTACTGTTGAACCCAACAACACAGATGAGTACGATGACCTGAGCGATTTGTCTGCTATGGAAATGGAATCGGTTATTGAGTGGGAGTTGCAATTCAAAGGTAAGGGAGGAGGCGTATAAGTATATATTTTTTATTAATTCTTTTCGTTTATTTTTTTTTTACAGAGAAGTACGAATTAGTCGGCAAATTGCTGCGTGATAATGAGACTCCAACCAATTACGATGATGAAGAAGAGGAGGAACAGGAACAATATAATAAAACATCAGAGTCCACATCGGAGATGGAAATTGTTGAGGACGCCAAATCATTTGAAGCTGGTCTACGTAAGCGTCAAGTCAATCAACTTTATACAGAATTGTCAAACGATGATCCACAAACTCAAGGATCCGATGATGATCTAGTGAAACCGTTACAAAATATTGGATCAGCTATCGAGACCACCTCGGCCGATTGTTAATAACAATCGGTCAGCAATAACAGTTTACGAAAGTGTAATATAGAACTCACAAAAACACCCAATAATATGTACTCTAATACACAGAAATACACATACACACCGCCTAAATATTGTTATTGTACACAAATTTTATCGCATGCAATCTGCTGCAAAACTGTTAAATGGGACTTAAACGGGAATAACAAAATGTAACTAATCAATCCACCAAAAAACAAAAAAAAAAAAATCGAAAACACAAAATAAACAAAGTTTTGTAAAGAGGAAGTGAGAGGAAAACGAAAGTCCCACACTTTTAATATCTATATACACTTGCATGTATGTATATTTATATATATAAAACACAGCTCTACTTATATATATAATATACATATATATTTATGTTATAATACGTTATTAACATGATAGGAAATGGCAAAGGCCCTTCGAACAACAACGAAAAGGAAATCGATATCATTCTTCGTTTATTTTATTTTTCATTATGTTTTTGCGCCCTAGTGGTTTCCAAAGTTTCAATCGTTTCCTTTTCATTGTTTGAATTTCAAAGCCACGTTTCAAAAAGAATAAACAAAAACATAATTAAAGAGTAAAACCTTAAAAAAACATTAAAAAATTAAATAATTCTGGTTCATAGGCGGGATCCTAAAAACTCAGTCAAATTGGAAAAAAAATTATTTAAAAACAAACATTTTCGTACCTTTAAAAAGTGCGATACAAAGTGTGGCACGCATTTTCGAAGAGCCTGTAAAACACCATTACTACCAACACCACAATATCCCCAACTAAATTTCGGTTTTCACGCAACATCTATAGTGGGGCTAACAGAGAAGAGATATTTTTCTAATTTGCAGCTTCGAACGAAGGACCTAGTGTTTAATTAGCCTAACCTCTAATATATATTTTACAATTAAGTTGTTTTCATTTTGGCGTACGTAGGTGCGAATTGTTTTTTTTTTTTTTGGCGGTGGTGATCAGGTATATTTAGATGGAGTATACTAAAGCATAATATAGTACTATGTTACTCTGAACTTGCTGAGTCCAATCGAGTAGATACAAACAAACAACCTCACATTGATAACCATACCCACGCGCACACATCTAGGATTTCAGTAAGAGTTCCGTTAACCGCACTCACACAACATTTTAGCAAATATAAAACAAAATTGTACTGAGCGACTTATTTTATTTACTTTCTTTTTTGGCTGTAACTAAAAAGGAAAATAGTTTTCTTACACGTTTTCTAAATTGTTTGTAATAGCAATATTTTTATAACTGCTCTTGTCATAAGTGAAATTATTGTAATAATAAAAATTATAAGTTAAACAAAATTGATCGTTGCTCCCCCTTGACGGGGGTGTGTACAGATATACGAAGTGGTTATTGAGTGGTCGTAGAAAGTAGAGTATTATAAATGCGTGGAGCTGTCCATGAGGGATAGATCCTAATAATGTATTCAATTGACATTCCAGAAATAAGACCAGAATCAAGAGCACCATAGGAGATCAAAAATTTATGTTTTGGACATCATAAGAATTGGCATTTGTAGTCGGAAAGAAATTGACAACGGAGTTTCCATTAATGTCAATGAAGATTTCATATATTTGGAGTTGCTAGGATACCAATTATAAACTAATTATTGGAGAGTACACTAATATAAATCTAACCAATTATGGTAGATCTGAAAAAAATGCATTGGAGACGAAATTGATAAAATATGTTTGGAGAATCCTTATTAGGAAAATATTGGAAAATGTTAGAAGAATTTAATAAAGAAAATACATAATGATTCAATATTTAAATCATTTTCGACCTCATAAAAATAATTTTTAAGTTAATGAATCTGCCATAAATAATTATATTGAAGACAAAGGATATCAATGGAGACCCCGAAAAAATACCACTCGAGACCTTAGAGTGAACATCATAGAAGACCCAGTAACGGAAGAACGACATTGAAAAGCTCACACAGAAGAGGGAACTACAAAAATGCATTAAAAATGAATCAATCAAAGGTCGAAATTTAAGGTCCAACGAAATCGTTGCACCAATAGATTATTTCTTTTAATCCGTATGTGATGTCGTAAAACGTATGTTAAAACAAATTAAAGGTCTTAATGGAGAGCATCAGGTGATAAAAGGTAAAATACACGTATAATTCGAGATCCCATAAAAAATAATAATACTTGCAACATACTAGACCCTATGAAAGACATCATTGTTTCATTAGAAAGTCCATAAAAATGACAATCTATCAGAGGTGTCACAGAAAACTCCTTCTCCTCATTTCCGCCCGAACACCAATTTTAGGTGTCACAGAAAACTCTCGGTAGAATTCAAAACCTCCACAGTTTTATTGGGATAATTGGTTATTTTTACTCATAAGAACAGCTTTTTAAATACAACCAATGATACGAATGGATTTTTCAAAGCAATCTGCATAAATTTTTTTTGAACAATTAATATGTTTATTTAATTAATTTACCATTTTACAAACCGTCTGGTAAACCGTCTTTAGTAGGCAAAACCAATCGAGCATAGAGATGCAAACTCGTTTTAAATTTAATGCAAAATTTTTCAAAGATTCGGTTTATCGAATAGATCAATAAATTGAGTTGTATATCTAAGTAATAAATTTAATAATAACGTTGTTATGTTGTTATATATATAAAATTGGAAGTATATTTGTTTGTTTGTATGTTTAATTGTTTGTTTATTTGTCCGCTAAGGACGTTGAAACCGCTGTACTGATTTTGATGAAATTTTCAGGGAATCTCTATAGATGGTTAATGTGAATTTTGGTGCGAAAAAATCTTCGAATTCGCTAAATATTAAGACTAACTCAATTTTCAGATGCTTCTCAAGCTGTGTAGATACATAAAACACGCGTGAACGAAGCATTCAAGGAAAAGTGACCAGAATTGTCCAACAAAAATTTTTGTTCAAAAATTACTTTTAAAAAAAAGTGCGGATACATTTTATATCACCCAATATATAACTTTTTTCAGATCTCTAAAAAATATTTTTGTAGAGACCTCATGCAAAATTTCTTTATATTTTTCACTAATTTTCATTAGTGCATAAGAAATAGTGAAGACCACTTTAAGAATACCATTGGCAAATCCTTAAAAAATATATTTTTGGTAAAGTGGTAAATCATATGTATCATATCAATTAGGAAATTCGAGCTGCATTGTTATCTATGTATGTAAACTAGTTTTTAGCTCTGAGTGTGAGACTGCAGAGTAATGACCAGAAATCATACTAATAATACAAATTCTAAACCTCAGAAGAATAAGTGCGGAGGTCGCAAATACAAGTCAACAAATAAGTTGTCTGCAAAAAATCATGGGATAAAAAAGACACTTTGAGCACTTTTTTCTGTTTGAAGTATTTTTGCCCAAGCAAACTCATTTCTTTTGGTTTCTTCTTCATTGCCTCTACACATTTTTGCATATCAGCAAAAGTAGACTTTTTTCTTTCTATTTCTTTTTTTTAAAATTTCTTTTCGCTAATCTACCATTACAAAAACAGTTTACGTACGTTTGAAAACTATGCCTCCTTGGCCTAAGGCACAAGGGGCTAATCACTTAGAAGCTTTAAGTGATAGCCCAAAATTCAAAAGGAAAAACCCAATGCCTTTGATGGAATCATTGCCAAAACTACCGCCAGTATCCTTACCAAATCCGAAATATGCCTTCATGTCCACAGTACACAACAACAAAACTTGAGTGGCTTTCTTTGACCAAACTATTTGCCATTTTCGTAATTTAATG
Source organism: Cacoxenus indagator (assembly GCA_035041755.1). Lineage (NCBI taxonomy): Eukaryota > Metazoa > Arthropoda > Insecta > Diptera > Drosophilidae > Cacoxenus > Cacoxenus indagator. Next base: position 25,440 of record JAWNKX010000032.1, on the reverse strand, counting down.
GGCACTTAATACAAACACTCAAAATAAACGAAACATAAAGTAACGGCAAAAAAAACTGAGCGAACACCAACGTCAACAATCAAAACTTTAAACCCCATAGCTTCGCACTTCTCTTCTATACGAACACTGGTTGAGAGAGAGGAATTGAAAGTTGCATTGACAAATGCAACACGGGTCTAACAAAACAAACAAAAACTATTCAAACGGAAATGAAAATAACACGACATTAGCGACACAACTACAAAATACGAAAAGATTATCAACTTCAATAAAAAATCTAAATCGCTCTGACGTTCAGTGCGAAGACAGTATAGAAAAGGACGCATAATCTCGCCTGCCCATCTCTCCCGCGTCGAGCACAATCACCCAGCCATGACAGTTCTCATCTCATGGGCTAGAACGGGGTTTGGGTCGGATGAGGGTGATATGACGAACAATAATAGAGAAAAACTAAACAAACACAACCTAGTTTAGGTTAACATCTAATTTACCTTATGACTATTAAATCATGCAGTGGAACATGAATGGTTTCACCAACAAATACTAAGTATTGTCTTTCTTTTGTATTAAACAAATTCAAACAAAACATAGTAGCACTAAAAAAAACTCACATGCATAACAATTACACACCATTTCATACTCCAAACAATTACGCTCCCCACCATAAAAACGACATTGACAATAATTCACCAAAATACAATCTTCTAAACGATTTCAACAAACCGGTTGTACTCCTAGGTGATTTCAACTGTTGGCACAAACTTTGGGGTTCCAAGTCAAATAATAGTAGAGTTCACGTTATAGGAAAATTCATACAAAACACCAATTTAAAAACACATAATCCATTTACAAATGTAGACCTCACATTTTGCTCCCCACCTCTTAATCTGAACACCACATGCTCAATCACAGACGATCTACATGACAGCGACCACTTTCCCATTTTTCCAGTTTTTCAGTATCGACTACAACTCTACTATCAGGTGTCCATTCTTGTCCCTGAAGGCTTCGGCCCGAAATTTATATCCTCCGGATAATTGTTTTACTTTTTGGTAAAACTTTCAGACTTCATTCCGGCCGTAACACCTCTCCATCTCCTCGACCGCACGCTTCTCATGGTCTTTATTTTTCTTTTTGAGGAGCCGCTTCTCTTCCTCTCTTTTCTGTTCGGATAGTCCAGGAAGAGCTCTCGTCGTTAAATTCAGCATTGTCTTATAGGCATCGTGCTTGGATGCATGGGCCTGCCTGCACTCGTTGTCAAACCATAGGTTTTTCATGGGTGGTGTCATAAAACCTAGCACATCAGTGCAGCTTCTTTGATGACTTCTTGACAACGCTTCCATTCTTCTTATATTGTTAGTGAAGGCAGCGTCAAACTTTCAGAGACTTTCTGGGAAACTCTGTCGCAAAGTTCCTAGCGGTGGGTTGCGATTGTAGCGATTGAGTGTTATCCGACGACTGGAAGAGGAAATAGTTTTCCACCTTAAAGCATTTGTTTTACTTTAAATAGGGACCCAATTTCATTGTCGCCCCGAAGTTCTTACTTACATTACTATGTCAATGTCTCTACAAAAAAAATTTATTATCATTGACTCTCTGTTTGTTATTAACGATTACATATGACATAATCTATACACACGAAATCATGTTTTCATCCTTTCAATGGATATCGTAAAGACTTTCGACAGAGTAGGCGTACACTCCATCCTAAAAGAACTAGTTGAGTGAAAATTAGTCCCAAAAATAATACATTTTGTGCCCAAATACCTAACCAACAGAAGGTATAGAGTTCAAGTAAACCATACCCTATCGATAGAAGAGAAACCACATAACGACATCCCCCAAGGATAACCATTATAGGTTGCCCTGTTCCTGATCGCCTTCAACAAACTTAACGTCTTAATAAATTCGTACACATTTTTCTCACACACAATAAACGCTGACGCCCTCTGCTTTATTTTTAAGCCAAACAACTACAGTCATCAAATTAATAGTATCTTTTCCGAAGTAGATACTTGGTGCGCCTCCAGCAGTACCAAAATGTCGAAAAATCCACACATTTACGCATCTGTAGGAACAGAAATTATGAAATTACCATCAATCACATAATAATACACAAAAAAAATTATATAAAAATATTAGGCTTAATTTTTGAAACAAAATACTCATGGAATGGGCTTGTACATTCACTTATAAAATCACTTAAAATTAGACTTAGCATAATCAAATGTTTAAGCCTGAAAAACTAACTCTCTAATCAACATTGTAAAATCAATTTTAATTTTTAAAATTGACTATTGTTTCTGTATATATGGAAAAACAAAACAAACAAAAAACGAACATTCAAAAACTATTCACTCCTTATCATTCGGCTGCGAAAATTTCTCTCGGAGCCTTCCCTACCAACACGATCCCAAATATTCTTGCTGACATTGATTTATCAGACTTGGCTACCCGTTTGGACTGCTCAAAGGGCTGTGCAATCAAAAGACTCACCATCATATATGGATCCAGTCTGCACACTCTCGCCTTTCATGGTACTTTAAAGCGGCGTCGATTATTCTCCAATATAGAGCGGATTTCAAAAGAGATTTCCTACATGGAAATGTCTCCTCAAAGTCAATTCTGAAACTACACTCAGCATTATAAGCATTATAATCCCAACGAAATTTGGCTGATCTGGATACCAGGATAAGTCGGAATATTAGGAGTCGAGCAAGCCGGCGCTGTGACGAATTTAGTAACACAAGCTCAACTTCTACTCCTTCACACGTCCAATAAAAACGACAATTTAGTAAACAGAAACAGAAGTGAAAATTATCCAACTATGGAACGAACACAAGCATTTTTATAAACAAATAAACCCTACACGAACAGCACTCAGCATCCAGCCAGATTTAAAAAGAAGACTTCGAGTTTTGTACATCAGATTCAGAATGGGACAACATGAAATTTTTACAACGCAGGTGCACTGACTGTAAGGCATTTTACATACAACTGCAACCAAATCCAAATCCGATGTAACTCCCTTCCCTCCACTCTACCCCTCCATTCTTACAGACGTCAGTCAAAATAATTAGGGTATAATCATAGAGACGCCGAGACGAGGATACTTTCAGGTTTATACTTACTTTATTTCTTACTTTACTTTCAACTGGTTTATTGGAATCTGCTGACCCAGCCAGCGGTGGTGTCTCCGCTCCAAAATCAACTGCATACGTTGGTCGGGCTGGCAACCTGACCGGTCCTGCGGAACGGATCATCCTCCTCTGCCTCAACATCAACATCCGCCAAGGTGGGAGGCCTTAGCCCGAGGCCGGCTTCCAACTTGGTTTCGCTGAGGCAGGAAGTCACCAAGGGGGCTGCGCTGACCCTCGCGCTAATACAGAAATCTTGGGTGACAGGTGGCGTTGTCGGTGGCCTAGCGACCCAATCGTTCGGGAGGAACGCCTGATACGGCTATTCTAACAGTAGATAACAGTATCAATTACACCAGTGGCCATCGTGGAGGTTTCTACGGCAACAGGCGTTTAGGAAATTGTGCTTGCCTCAGCCTACTTCCCTACGGACAAAGCAAACATCCCGACACTGGAAGTCCAAACGCGAGCACTGTCGCCGAACACATCGACAAATTACTATCGGCTGTGACGTTAATACACATCACACAATCTGGGGCAGCAGCGACATCAACATAAGGGGTGAATACCTACTTGTCTATATTATAAGCTCATTTTCTTGAAATCACCCTTGCCAGCAGGGCCATAAGCTAGTTCATGTGGGACTTGAATGTCTCTGAGGAAGCCTCGCTGCTGGATCATACGCACATCCGATTCGATATCCCCGACAGCTCACAACTTCGGTCTCCAATCTATTCTCCGAGGAAGACGGACTGAAACCTTTATCGGGGATTGGTGACCATTAAATCGAACACAGTATCACATTATCAGTTCACAGTATCAGCTCTTCATACGAGCTAGATTAAGCAGCCGAACAACTCAATCATAATCAATCATAGTAGATGAAAGGTCCCGTGAAATGCAGTGCTCTCAACCAAAAAGCAGATAGTACGGAAACTATTCAACAGAGTTAAACATTCTGGTCAGTGAGACGAATACAGAGTCTCGTTCACCGACTATAACTTTAGGTGAGCCAAGAACTTGACATGGCGCAGGCACTGGAAGGGATTGCAAATACTTCCCGAAGCAGCCAGCCTGCTCAAAGTGTAAGTCAAGGCCTCGTGAAATGGTGTAGGTCTTTTTACCAACGGTCTTCAAGAGACCCTTGGATATATACTCCAGGTTCACTTTCCTGGTCCAACTACAACCTCAACTTTGCATTCCCTGACCAACGGATCTCGGAAAGCCGTGCTAACAGCCTTTCTGGCGTCATTTTTGACAAAAACAAGGAACACTGGGCTATCTCCTTATTCCAGCCCTTTAAGGCAGCGGGCGCCAATGGAATTTTTCCAGCTCTGTTGCAGAATTGACCCGACACAATCATCCGACCACTAATTAGTCTCTTTAGGGCGAGTTTCACTTTGGGATTCATACCACAATCATGGAGGAAGGTGACTGTCGTATTTATCCCAAAACAAGGCAATCGGCCTATGGAACTATCCAAATCGTACAGACTAATAAGTCTAAATTCCTTCATCTTAAGGACTATGGAGTGATTAATGAAGTTCAATATCAGGCAAAACCTTGCAAACACGATTCCTCTTCACAAGAATCAACATGCCTACATGAAGGGCAAATCAACCCAAGCTGCCCTTCATCATCTCGTCAGTAAGGTAGAAACCTCACTGCAGTCGAAGGAAATTGTATTGTGTGCATTCCTAGACGTGGAAGGGGCCTTCGACAATACCGGCTATGATTCGATAACTAAGGCATTAGTCAATAAGAATATACATAACCATACAATAGCATAGCACCCACCCCAGAGTGTAGGCTCTGCCTAGAAGACGTAGAAACAAGTATTTACTCCTGTGCGAGTTGTCCGGCGTTGGCCAGACTTCGTATAAACTCCATGTGTCACTTGTTCTGTCTTTAAGGTTGCACTTATTGTGAAATAGGTCATATAAAAAGTCTCCCCGGTTTTTGCAACTAGATGGTGTTGGTGTCCAACAGTATCGGCAAAACTCTCTTCATAGTAAAAAATTAGCAGACCGAAGGCCGCTGAAAATGACTAGGCCAAGTTTTTCGCTGATAAACCACGAAATTTCCACAAAGATGGAATTATGAATATACCCGGAAAATGGCAAGAGCTCATAGATAATAATAGCCAATATGTACTTCATTGAAATTGATTTTGAATAAAGAAAACTTTTGTTAAAAAATGTACCAAAAACCGTGGAGACTTTTAAATGACCTAATATTCTATAATTACTTTCCATGATGGACAAGATATCAGATAAAAAACTCCATTTAAAATGCAAGACGCCTTATAGTCATTCCTTTCTTTAACACACTAATTATTTAATATTTTTTGTTAAGAGTTAAAAGGTTTTTCTTTTTGCGTATTCCCGACATTGCGTCACTTCAAATTCAAAATTGAAGAACAAAACACAAGCTCATTGAATTGTATGTCGTTTATGGTGAAAACAAACATTAAGGTGACATCCAAACGCTATATGCATAACGGGAAACTCTCTGGAACTATTTGAATTTTTTGTTTCTTTCCTATTTCATTTGAATTTTAAGGGTTGAATGTTGAGTTACTGAGTGAAGCAAAAAAGGCAAGTGTCCGAATTACACAGTCTGAGATTCAATTTCTTTTTGTGTCCGGATTAACGAAAGTCCGAATTACCGAGACGCTACTGTATTAATTACAGCAGTTTTTGCAAAACGTTGCTTATGCTAGGTACACACGTTGATTCATTTTCTGGTATACTGGTATACGTGTGAGTAGACCCTTCGGCTCAATAATGTGGCAGAAATGTTAAAATCGTTTTGCGTCAACATGTCACTTTTCTCTGCTTTTGCTCTGTGCAGATCGTCATTTCGCCGGCGGCAAATGCAAATGCACAATTTTTTCTGATTTTGTGCAAAAACAGAAATAAATTCAAAGAATATTTTAATAATGAAGAAGTGCCTTGGCAAAACAAAATACAATAATTGAAATAATATATATATATATATATATATATATATATATACATATATATATATAAATTAAACAAGATTGGGTTTTCTATTTTGTTGTTATTTTATTACTTTCGTGAGCAGCACAACGGATTGCTTCCACGGGTCTGAGTTTAGAATCGATGCAAAATGATTTTTACTCTGCTTAAATACTAGTTTGAACGTCGGCTGAACAAAGTAATTCCTTTTTGTCCGGCGGCGATTTACTAGCTATGAAAGGGTGGGTTTTACGGTTAGGCTTAAATGTGTTACGTCTGGCGTCGGTATTTTTTTATTACATCTGGCATCAGTATTTTTCTTAGACGCCGGTCTTATGTTCCGGGTTCATGGTATTTATTTTTTACTGTTTGTATTTCTAGTTGATGATCACTAGAAATACGAGTAGGTAGCAGACTCAGTGTTTTCCCATAGGCTGAGCATACTATTGCTGTGGTCGACACGATAGCTTTGTTGTCGTCTTATGCCATCGTGTTAACTCCTCCCTTGCTCAAGTGAGAGCCTCCTCGGTTCTCTACAACTTATCGATTACCACTTGAAGAACGCGTCGCTGACTTCTCTTCCTCCAGACTTGGATGAGCTTGACCAGGGCGTAGCACATAATAACACTGGTAAACGTAATTGTTCCAGACACAATATGGTCTGGTGACAACCTTTTCCGGTGACAACTTTTTCCGGACTATCCCCTTCCTTTACAGTGACTGCGTTGCCACTGATGACGATGACAGCATCATCAGCCACTGTTATAGGTTCCAGGTAATTTGGTCGGGTACTGCAGAGCGCAATTTTTCAGGAGTGAAGTTGTTGAGCGCACGTTTCTTTCGGGAGTTGCTTGCAGGAAGTTGATGCAATGGTATGGCGTCAATCTCCGATGGCCAATATCTGCTTGTTGCATTTCGCAATGTTTTCGCTGTCGGCTAGGTTGACTATATTTTCATTATGAGGAACAGGGAAAACAATAATCCTCATACATACTATCTTAGGCTTAGGCTATTTTATTACAAAGTGCAGTACATCTCTATTTCGCAAAACTTCCACATGAGAAGCTTCCATTAGGTCCATTAAACTAATTCCTGTAAAGTGCTCATCAACTAAATTTCTAATGTCATTACTATCTAGTATTGTTGGATTTACTGTGCCAATTTTTGCGAGTGTAATTGATAACATTAAATTTTCCAGTTCAGTTATTAAAATTCTACTTCGCGCTAATATCACCTCATAGAAATGTTCAGTGTTTATTTGTTTCTTTTTTGTTTCTTTAATCACAATGTTTACTCTTTGTGATAATTCGTTAATTCTTTCTTTAAGTTTTGTGTTAATAACTATTTGCTTATTTTTTGAATCTATGAGCTGGTCTTGCTTATACTTCTTGCTTATACTTGCTTATACTAATTCGAAGTCGTCAATAGAAATATTATCAGCAAAACCCTGCAAGAATGATATGAAAAAGTGCTTAAAATAATTTTACAGTAAATTTTCCTTATGGACCACCCACCCCTTAATAAGGACAGTTGTCCCTAAGTGGGCCTCGACACTTTCTTCAACACATAGGGGAGTCAACTTGTTTCCCAACCTTCTGTTGGTTTTAACCAACACCTTTTCGGGACGAAAAACCCTATTTTGTCTGGATTCATTGAATCTAGTCAACTGGATCTTCTGAGCCTTCTCAATTTTCCTCCTTATCTCCTCCTGAAGCTCTGGGGGAGCTAAATTAATTATGTCTATTGGCCTTTTACCGGTGACAGAGTGAACATTCCTGTTGTATTCTATTGTTGCCTGTAGAATCAGATTGATAGTGTTATCGATCTTACTTTCCAGTTTAAGGCACCGAGCAATCTCCAGGAGAGTGCTGTGGAATCTTTCAACTTGCCCATTAGACGTGCTATGCAGCGGCGGAGCATTTGCTACCTGAATGCCGTAGCGATTCAAAAGGAGGGTTGTTATAGTCTCTGAGTTTAACGATGGCTCGTTATCGCAGAAAATCGTTCTTGTATTCGGGTAAAAGTTTAACAGCTGGAGAATTGCTTTTTCAACATCTACTATTGTCCTCGAAGGTATCGGTTGAACAAGGGCAAACTTCGAGAATTTATCGGCACAAGTCAAAAAGTGTACCATGTCTGTTGAGAAAATGTCTATATGCAGTAGTTCGCCAGCGTATGATGGTACGGGCGTTTCTCCTAATATTTGTTTTTTTTGGGGGCCGATTATATTTTGCCCTCGTACAAACCCCGCAGTTTGATACAACCTCATTGACTACTCTTGTCATCTTGCGAAAAATATTCCTAAAGGATCTATTTTACGTTTTATTGTGCCGCTCTATGAGCCCGGTTATTCTTTGCTGTGGCTATCTCCTTTTGTTCCCCTTTATTTACCACATCGGTCACAAGTTTTTCAGTGAAGCAAAATGTTGTAGCCGGAAAAGTCTCCACAACGCCATGTTGTAAGTGCGCCAAAACCGGTAAGTCACAATGATGTAAACTCCCCGGAATTTACGACCGCTTTTACAGTATCCAGCAAGGTACTTTTGTCTGTGAAGCAAATAATGTGTCGAGCCTTTTCCCCAAACATTATAAAGATCCGGACTGAGCCATGTTGTGCTTCTTCTAATATAATCTGGTTTCGAAAACAGTTTACCGGTTTGTCCGTCTTTTCGATAGTGTATGTCAGGGACACTTCACTGTGAATTGATGGATGTTTTGTCGTCATAATGCATCAGCGACATGATTTTCCATACCCGGCTTGTAGAAAATCTTAGCATTATGCTCCTCAATGAAAGCCTTCCAACGCTTTATTTTTGCATTAGGGTTTCGATCCGACACCGCAAATGTGAGCGGCTGATGATCCGTAAAAATGTTCAGGTCTTTTACTTTTTTTTTTTTTGAAACCTACGACTTACTTTTTTTTATTTATTTATTTAGTTCCTTTATATTTAATTTTTCTGTTATTATTAGAACAACTTCAATTAAACTGTATATACAAAAATTAACAAAACAACTTAAATAATAAGTGGGGATATAGTAAAGTGTAGATATAATATTAAAAGGATCTGTTGTGGAGGTCGGCAGGGTGCGATCTTCTCAGCCGTCTCGCTACCCTAACTCCTCAAATTCTGCGTCGTTTTAGAAGGCGACTTGATAGTTTATTTGGATGATTTTTTAACCTCTCTATATATTTTTTGGCCTGACGATTTATCACATCGCCAATTTTCGGTATTTTTAAGTCGTTTTCAAGGTCCGCCGTTCGCATGAACCAAGGGGCACCAGTAAGCATTCGCAATGTCTTGGCCTGCAGTACTCTCACCTTCGTGATGTTTGACCTCGCTGCTATGCCATACGCCTGCAAACCGTATCGCCAAGCAGGAGCAATTATGGTTTTGTAAATGTTCACCTTATTTCCCAAGGACAATTTATTCCTGGTAGTTAAAAGCCAATGCAATTTACCAATCCTCTGTCTTAAGGATTTCGTTATACTTGAAATATGCGTCTTGAAAGTTAGCCACCTATCCAAATACACACCCAGGTATTTGTAACCTGAATGCTGTTCCGGTCTTTTACTCCGTAGAGTAATGTCTGAGATTTTTCAATGCCCATACTATTGCTAACAGCTCTCTTTCGTTGGTTGCAACTCCCCCTCCTTTAACGTTCTCGACATCATTGTGATTGGCTTACCGTCTTGGGACAGTACCGCCCCCAAGCCCTGCGAAGAGGCATCCGTCCTTAGATCAAACGTCTTCTTAAGGTCGGGATAACGAAGCATGACATCTTCTGAGCACAGAATTATCCTTAACTCGTGAAAGGCCGCCCGTTCCACGTCCCCAAATTTTACTTTAATTTTTTTTGACTGGTAGGCGTTTACCCTACACATTCTCACACTTTAATAGATTGGCCTATAATAGCTTGCCAGACCTAAAAATGACCTTACTCCCAACAATGTAGAGGCTCAACGAACTCCTGAATGGCCTTCACCTTTTCCGGGCTCGTTGTTATGCCGTCCTTTGACACAATAAACCCGAGATATTCAACTTCCTTCTTGAAAAAGCGAGATTTTTCACGTGATACCCTCATGTTAGCATCATAAATACTCCTCAAGACCCAGTCAATGTGTTTGACAAGGTCATTCTCTGTTTCAGAGAAAATTATGACGTCATCGACGTAAACGTAACAGGTCCTCCCGATCTGCTCCCGAAGCACATCATCTATGGTCCTCTGGAAAATGCTTGGCGCATTTTTAATCCAAATGGGAGTCGGCAGAATTCATATTTTCCCCCATTAACGGAGAAAGCCGTCTTCTCACGGTCGCGTTCAGCTAACGCAATTTGGTGATAGCCTGACTTCAGATCAAGCGTTGTAAAGTATTTAAATTTTCCAAGGTTCGACAAAATCATTGAAATGCTGGGAATCGGGTATTTATCATCAATCGTCTTCTGATTTAGCTTCCGGAAGTCTACTACTAAACGTTTTTTTCTATTTCCTAACTCGTCAACTCCCTTTTTATCTACCACCCATATGGGGTTGTTATATGGTGGCCGTGAAGGTATAACTATGCGGTTTCGCAGAAGGGCTTTTATCTCCTTATCGACAAATTCGGCTACGCCCATTGTACGGGTACAGCTTCGAATATACCGGATCATCATTCTCTGTCCGAGTTGTGACAACCACCGAAGTATTGTAAGGTAGTAGTCCATTAGGATCCGCAAAGACCTTAATTAATTTTTTGAGCATTCTTAAAAACTCAGCTTTTATATGCTGAGGCACTTCAATTTCTTCTATTTGTGTGAAATTCATATTAGCACACTTTAAAACCTGAATTGGTTCCGACCCATTGTCGTGAATAACTATTTTTGACTTGAGATAAATTTTCGCACTGACCCGCGTTAGATCGAGACCAATTATCCCATCAAACGTCGCAAGGTTTTGCAAAATGAAGAAAGTACTGGTCGCCCCAAACAAATGAACAAACGATTTTTTTCCCACATGGTTAACGCCATGTATGGATTTTACCACAAAATGTTTTTCTACTTCTACTATATATTCTAACTCCACAAGGGGCTTAATATAACTTTTTGATGCCCCCGTATCTATCAAAATTTAATTTTTTTCGCTGCAATTGACCGCTCTATGAACGGTAGCAGGGACGATTCCCTAAAAAATTTGACGAAACCATCTGACATCTGTTCCTCCCCTTCGGCGACTGCCATTTCTCTGTAGTCCTCCTCTCGATACTCTTGAGGAGAGGTTTCTGATGTTAAGGAGTTTATTCTCTAGAACTTGTGACCCGTCGGTCTCTCGGACTCATTTGGCCTTTTAAAACCTTGCCCCTGATAACGATTCTGATCATAGATGGCAGTATACCTATGTACCGAGTTCTGAGGGCTATATTGAGTTCTTTGACGCATTTTTGAAGAACCTGGATCCACATCCATCGTCCAGCTCGTCTAGCTCCTTGTGAATTCTATCGGGTTTCTGCTCGCGCCTTCTAAAGTAAGGTTTTTTCCCTTGCTGATTGTACTGGGGATTGTGATTGCTACTCTGTTGGTTCCTTTCACTATTCTTTCCTTTACCCTGCTGTTTCTGTTCTGTCCGTTGCTCCTCTAAGTTCCTTGTATAATTTGCAGCGAACCGATATCGCTCATGGTTCGACTCCACTTCTTGGGCCAAAGCAAGTGCTGTCTGGAGATCACCCGGGCGAGCTGCAAATACGATGTCACTTAGTGTCTTTCTCGCACCTGAGATGAACACACGCAAGGCGTCCATCCTATATTTTCGTTCAACGCTAACGCCAATGCTTTGTCATGAGTCAATATAGTCTTGTTGGTCAGCAGCAGAGTTAGCTTTTTTTCGACCTCCTCGTAAAACTGTAAAATAGTCATGTTGCCCTGTCGCAGGGTTTACATTTCCTGCTCTATTTAATGGATTGGCCGTTTGTCGGCGAAAGTGAAGTCGAGACGGGCATTTATTGCCTTGAAATTTAGTGGGGTATTAAAAAATGACAAGACCGAGTCTGCCAAGGCGGTTACTTTGTTCCTAATTATCGCAACTGCCTGGTAATGTTTCCCTTCGTATTCCGGGAGAGACTTCATTATGTCTAATGACTCGTCGCATTTGACACCCTTAACTAATTCTGTGTCTTCGTACACTTCTATTTGAGATGGGTTAGCTGCTATATTCCCTATACGCTGGCTTATCTCGCTAATCTGGTGATCAAATATCTGTTTTTGAGTCGAAATAGCACACCTAACGGCAGCCTCAATTAACTGCTGAACCTGGGCTGTGTACATTTTTTCTTGGCTCCGCCACCAACCTCTGTCACTACTTTGGTTATAGTCACTCTGTCTATCCACTTCGATATGGTTCAATGTCTCAGCTAGATCTTCTATCTCACGTTCGCCACTCATTCAATTTAATTCCTTTGTTCAACTTCACTTGATTTTTGGCACTCGTTACAACTTTTCAACTTTACTTTTAAATGGGGACTTATAAAATAGACAGTGTAAACTGCTATTAACAAAAGTGAGCACTTTACTTACATGTTTTCTTAGATTATAATTTAGCCGGGTTGATCCTGCGTAATTGTCCTTCGTCGGTGTTGACGGTGTTGGGGTTTTATTTTTTTTGACAGTGTTTTATTTTATTTTATTTTAACACAAAAAAAGTTTTAAAAAATGTTACATTGAAAACTTGGTGGCATCAATGCCTAATAGACTGAATGAGGTCATAAAAATGAAGGGTTACCCAACCCGGTATTAAAAAATGAGTTTGAGTATTCAGAGCTCAAGATATTAGCTCCTTATATCAGCTGTACGATGACTTTTGTGTGGAGGTGAATTTTCGAGGTCTTCGTGATTTTTACTTATTATTAAGGATACAACTATGCGAAATGAAATATTTTTTTTTGTAAATACATTCAAAAATATTCAATTAACACTACTGCGTTTGAATTATAATAAAATATTAAAAATCAACCAAGTTATGGAGCTTAAAACACAAAATTTCATGAAAATTCTTTCTCTATGCTCACTTAAGTGGCACACTGTACATAAGCCTTGCCTCGCTTTATGTAGCGCTTCATTTTGATACAAACACAAAGTAGTAGAAAATTGACAGTTGAAAATGTGTCAATATGTTTGACATCAGAGTCTCGTGAGTGCGCCTTTTTTTGGCGCGTGGTATTGTCGTTGTTGTTATTGTTATATTAAGGTTCGCTGCTTGTCCCTCTTGCCGATAGATGGTAGCAAGCACAACACAGCTTATCTCTGTTTTTCGTTTTATTTTCTCACAGGTAGAAACACCGCCGTGGTTCGCTTCTTTCTCTCATTCCGCAACTTCGCTAAGCGAACAGTGAGCCGCATGGATTTTTCAATGCTGTTTGTTGTTATAAACGTTACATTTTCTTACCTGTTTTTTTCCTGCTTTAACATAAAAATATTAAAATCATCCTACGCACAGTTTTTGAACAATAATTTTCCAACCACATAATTTTCGTTAAAATATATTGATGTTAAATAGTACGACAAAAATCTTGTTTCCGTATTAACAAAGCTAAGATTAACTTGGGGGATGGGAAGCTGACTACTGTGGCCTTCGGCCCGGTGGTGTGTAGGGTTATTATATTATATTATTAATATAAATTGTGGATGTTTTACAGCTAGGGGTAGATTATATACTACGGTACAATATTATAATTTAGACGTGTATATATGTGAACATATCGTTTAGCTTAAATTTTGTGATATATGTTTATTTCTTTAAGTATGTTGTGAATTTGATAAACGTTATGTGGAATTTGTGAGTTTGGTATTGGAGTTATAGTTTTGGGAGATTTTATTTTTGGTGGTTGTGGTTACGGGGCATGATGTCAGTATGTGGTCGGCGTTTGTGATTGAGTGGAAACTAGGGCAGTGAGGTGCTGTATAGGGGTCGGTGTTGTGCAGGTGAGTGAGCTCGCTGTGTTCCAATTGGAGTATAAGGATTTTGATTTAGTTGTTTCGGCTAACTTTTACTTGTGTTGGGTTCTTTAGATAATCATCTGCATATAACAAGTTTGTGTTGATGACTTGGTACCATTTATTGTATTTGGCAATGCGATTTTGATGTTGTCTCATAAATTAGTTCTTAAATATTTGTTAATGTCTGTTGGATTGGTGTTCTGGGTTAGGATTAGGGGCATGTTTACAGTGACTTTGGTAGTTTTGTCTGCCAGCTCGTTGCCTTTTATATTAGATTGGCCTGGGATCCATAATATTTTAATTCTTAGGGCGGCATTCATGAGAAGGGATGTTATGGTGTAGGGCGGCGTTAAAGTTGGAAAATGCATCTATTGTCGAGAGTGAGTCAGAGCATGTAACGAAGTTTTTTTTATAATAAGTATTGTTGCTTCGAGGATGGTTATTGCTTCTGCGGAGGAGATTGAGAAGTAATGTGGCAGGATGTCATCTTGGAGTATGGTTGTTTCTGTTTTGATGGCGTAAGTTGCCCTAATATTTTTGGAATTATCCGTCGGTGTAGATAAAGTTGTGGTTCTTAAGGCTTGATTTTATTCGGAGGAAGTGTTGTGTGTAGATCGTGGGGGTAATAGTTCGCTGATACATTCGGAGTGAGAAGTTTATTAAGGAATCGCAAAGAAGCCAGGGTGGTTTGGTGTCTATGTTGTTGTGCTTGCAGGTATTTATTATTCTTGCTATAGATGGTGTGAGCTTAGCAGTTCTGTGTGATATGTGTTGTTTTATGTATTTGTGACTGTGAAGTTTAGTAGTGTTTTGTTCATTTTAGATAGAATGAAGTCTTTTTTTGTTTCAATTGCAGGTATTTTAGTTTCGTATCGCACGTTGTTGATGTGTATGGAGCGAAGGGCTCCTAAAGAAAGCCGGATTGCCGCATAAGTGGGGGTTTTAGTTTGTTAAGGGTAGATTTTGGCGTGTGCCCATATATTAGGAGGTCATAATCTATTTTGAGGATTAATGAAGATTTGGTTATTCTTAAGACTGTGTGCGTGTTGCATGTTGTTGTATTAGATGTTGCACATGCAGTTATGTTTGCGGCGTATATGTAGGTGTTAACAGTTTTGCTATGATACGGATGCACATGAGTGGATGCACCAGCTTTGTATGTTTTGGAAAAGGTTGTCTAAGTTGTAGTTAATATTATTATTTTTGTTGAGATTGATAATTAAAAAGAAGTCGTCTGGAAACGCACTGCAGTGATTTCTCTGTGTAAGCTAGTTATGTTGGTTAATTTGTTGTAGGCTATAATAGAAAAGGAAAACAGATATCGAAGAGCCCTGTGGAATGCCTTCTTCATGGCGGTAGGTCTTGGAGGTTTGAGTCCCAACTAGAACTGTAATTTTTAGAACTGTAATAATTAGTAACTTTTGGTTCAATATTCCAGCAGTGTACTTGGTATATAATGGTGTGAACACCGACTCTATGAAACGCTTGAGAACTCAAGGATGATGAGAGATAACGATCTGGTTATAAGAAGTTTTTAGAGTTTTCAATGTGTTGACCTTGTTTTACTGAAGTTCTGTGCACAGAGCTATGGGGCTCTGTGTGGACGTTTTTGGTGCGATGTTTGCGGTATGGAAAAGTGTGCAGTGTGCAAAACTATTTTGGTTTGGTTGGCAAGTTTTTGTTTATGTTCGAGCTCGTTGGAAGTTTGTGGTTATTTTCATTAGTTAGTTTCTCCAATAGGCTTCGTTTGGTTTGCAATGGCGGTGTGACTTTTATTAAAATTGGGAAATGATCGCACCCACAAAGGTTGTGGAATATTTCCCATTTTATGTATGAGAACAGTTGGCCGCCGAGCCGTCAGTTTCACAGGGGGACCAAAACGAACCACCCTGGTGTTCGTCGCGTAACTGTGAACACTGCTACAACCTGAACTGCGACTACAACCACTCCATGGGGGCGGCTAGAAACAGGTTCGTGGTAAGGTCATGTCTCTGCCTCGGTGCTGGCTAATAGTAGACGGGCGGAGAGAAGTGCCACTCTCTTAAATCAAACACCCTAATCCACGGTGGAATAGCGTACGCCAAGGGGTGCATGGTCAGGAGGGTGCCTGATCTTTAATGTGCGGACTCTGGATACCTGTCGCATATTAGTTTCAATAAGACCTACCGCGGTAACGGGCTCTACCGTGGGTGAACTCTCTTCCCGATTATTCATAGGACCAATCATGATTAACACACAAACCTTTAATGAGTGCGATGCAGCTCTAAATGCATCATTCGCCGGCCATACTTCAACGGATTTGGCCAACATGAGCTCTGCAGTCATAGGATTGCCGGTCAACACTCCTCAACTCAGAGCCATTGGGCCCGTGTAAGAGGCCGTGAATCGACCACGTACCCTAAATCCAATAGGAGAGGGTGATCAAACTGGTTTTTCGATGAAGGCACCAAACTATGGCTTGACGACCATGTCGGAGGAATCCATGCCCTCGGATTCGGAGTCAAACCGTACAGTAGTGTCTGCCTACAGGTTCTCGAAGCAAAAGTCCGGCGCCGCAGATGCAGGTACTCAACTGCACCAACTCCATTTGGACAAAGGACCAGCCCTTGTCCGCCTAACATCCAAAGATCGCTCGTTACATATTGGGTACTCCAGGGCAGAGGCCCTGGAGCTTACTGCTCCGAGGAGCAGTCCCCAGGTATGAATAATACCAAAAAACCCAAGGCTCATGCGGAGTCAACTAAACTTCCTACAGTCGGATAGCAACCAGCGTCAAACTTGGGTTTATTTGAACCGGCCTATCGAAGAAACCCATTACTGCTGAGCATATGACACTGCTGCATAAGGCTGTCATCGGAAAACTTGATAGCAACATAAAACCAGAGTTCGAGGGATGTGCATCATCACCTACCGCTTCGGCCACATCAAGCTGGTGCTAAAAGGCAACCCCAATCAGCATCAGCTTGGTACCGCTCCCGTGGGGGCTGGAGGGAGTGCTGATGCTGCTGTGAAGGAGGTTCGCTCTGCTGTTAAAATCCAGGCTGAAACAACAAGCGGGACACCTGCGATGGAAGGGGTAGATTTGGAACCCTTTACCACCACCATCCAAACAACAACCGCGGCGGCAAGTGTCGCCCTTATGGTTCCACCCTCAACACCAGGGTTGTCCACCATCGAGGCTGCCTCATCCTCCACCTCGTTGACAACTGGTTTATTGGAATCTGCCGACCCGGCCAGCGGTGGTGGCTCCGCCCCAGAATCAGCTGCATGCGTTGGTCAGGCTGGAAACCTGACCGGTCTTGCGGAACGGATCATCCTCCTCTGCCTCAACATCAAAATCCGCCAAGGTGGGAGGCCCTAGCCCGAGGCCGGCTTCCAACTTGGTTTCGCTAAGGCAGGGAGTCACCAAGGGGGCTGTGCTGCCCCTCGCGCTAATACAGAAATCTTGGGTGACAGGTGGCGTTGTCCGTGGCCTAGCGACCCAATCGGGTAAATTGCTCTACCACAGTTCGGGAGAAACGCCTGATACGGCTATTCTAACAGTAGATAACAGTATCAATTATACGAGCGGCCATCGTAGAGATTTCTTCAGCAACAGGCGTTCAGGAAATTGTGCTTGCCTCAGCCTACTTCCCTTTGGACAAAGCAAACATCCCGACACTGGAAGTCCAAACGCGAGCACTGTCGCCGAACACATTGACAAATTACTATCGGCTGTGACGCTAATACACATCACACAATCTGGGGCAGCAGCGATATCAACACAAGGGGTGAATACCTACTTGACTATATTATGAGGTCAGATTTATATATAGCTAACAGGGGATGCAAACCAACTTTTTCACAGCTTCCCGGCAGGGGGTACTTGACCGCAGCCTTGCCAGCGGGTCCATAAGCCAGTCTATGTGGGACTGGCAGGTTTTTGAATTAGCCTCGCTGTTGGACCATATGCACATCCGATTCGGTATCCCAGACAGCTCACAACTTCGATCTCCAATCTATTCTCCAAGGAAGACGGACTGGAACCTTTGTCGGGGATTGGTGAGCATTAAATCCAACACCCTAGTTCACAGTATCAGCTCTTCATACGAGCTAGACGAAGCAACTGAACCACTCAATCAGGTGTTCATAGAGTCTAGGTATAGGTTTTCTAAAGAGACAAGATGGTCTTTTTACGAACAGTCGGAAAGAGACCCTACAGTACATACTCCAGATTCACTTTCCTGGTTCTATCACCACATCAAATTCGCTGCGACCACCCTCCCCTGACCAATGGATCTCGCGACGTCGGGCTAGAGGACTTTCTGGCGTCATCTTTGATTAAGACAATCTACACTGGGCTATCCCTTATTCCAGCCCTTTAAGACAGCGGCCAGTGATGGCATTTTTCCAGCTCTGCTGCAGAATTGCCTCGACATAATCATCCGACCACTAAATAGTCTTTTTAGGGCAAGTTTCACTATGGGATTCATAACACAATCATGGAGGAGGTGACAGTCCTTTTTATCCCCAAGCAAAGCAATCGGCCTGTGGAACTACCCAAATCCTACAGACCAATAAATCTAACTTCCTTCATCTTAAAGACTATGGAGCGATTATTCGAGCTCCATATCAGGCAACATTCGGTCAACTGAATTGGAAATGTTAAGTCGATTTGTCATCTACTCTCGCACTTCAAATTTAACTAAACGAAAAGTAAAACAACAACTACTAAAACAAAGAGTCAACGCTGTTCTGGACTCAGGAATGCCTGTTGAACGCAGTCCCCCGACTGAGCGCAGCAAGCAAAATCAGAATCAGCCATCAAAAACAGCATGAGCGTACCCCACGTTCAAACAACTGTTAGCACAAGAAACAACAACGCATACCTTATCTCATCATCCAACAGTTAAAACAACTGCATCATCCACAACAACAACAGAGAATCTAACCAAGCTTCACTTCCCGCTAATATAGAGAGAGAGCGTTCATACTCTCCCGCAATACAGCACCCACAAAGTGAAAACGCATCATCAATACAACAAACGCAACCTCTCGCTCTACCGCACAACTAACTATCAAGAGTTCTATGGCCACAGGTAAAATGTAGCCACTGCCGTCTAGGGCACAATGTGCTTCACCAACGACGCCGCTCTCCTCTTTTTCACCAACAACAACTACATCAACTACTACAACAACGCTCGCTCTGGCTTCTGTTGGAGTGTTCACAACAACAGCAACAACAACTATAACAACCACCATGGCAACATGATCAGCTGTATCATCTGTCTCCTCCATATCCACAGTAAGTACAACAACAACAACATCAAGTAAGCAGTACAATACACAAAACATAAACAACGCCAACACTCAAGAGTCCAGCCTAAAGAGAAATAGGAGCAAACAATCTCCCAATAACAGTGCTGAACAAAACAACACAAGCAAAAACAAGAGAAATAAACAATGTAACGGAACGCAAACAATATTGCAACAATACTGGCTAAACATAATTACATTTTAAAAACGCTGCAGAATAATGAGGTGCGAATATAGACAAAAGATTCTACCAGTTACTTTACAGTCATTAATATGGTGCAAGAGCACAGAACGAAATACTACACGTTCAAACCGCAGGAAGAACGTGGATTTAAAGTAGTGCTCAGGAATATGCACCACGCCACTGACATTAATAAAATAAAAAATGAACTTCTCGACCTAGGGCATGACGTCATAAACATCCATAATATACAACAAAAAGTCACGAACAACCCGCTTCCATTATTCTTCATTGAATTGAAAAACAAAAAAAACAACAAAGATATTTACAACATAACCACACTGCTCTGCACGAAAATCAGCCCCCACACCATAAACGCATAATATCGCAATGCTCAAATTGTCAAAAATACGGCCACACTAGAAATTTCTGCACCAGAGACCCGATCTGCGTCAAATGCGCCGGTAAACACAAAACAATTGACAGCAAAATTGAAGTCAATGGTCAAATAAAATGTGCATTGTGCGGTGCTGCACACACGGCAAACTATAAAGGTTGTGAGATATACAAAGCACTGAAAATAAAAAGATTTCCATCCCTTAAAGAAAATAGCCACCAAGTCCCGGCTGAGACAGTAGCAGTAGCTCCAATCGGGACTCAAAGCTTAAACAAAATTAAGACCGTTTTATCGTACGCTCAAGTAGCTAATGATAAGAATAGATAAGAAAGATCAACTCACGGATCCAACCAATGAATAGGTTTTTTTTTTCATAATTAAATTACAACATTTAAGCTGAATAACACATTTGTTTGATTATAACAATAAAAAAAATTGACGTGAAAAAAAAAATTAGACTTATACTTTTTTTTTTTTAAATTAAATTATAACATTAAACGCAGTAAACTGCATAACACATTTGTCGGATTTAAAGAATAATGACGTGACAATAAAAATAAAAAATTAGACTTATACTAACTTAATTAATTATAGAAGGCTGTATCCTTCTTAGAGGGAGATCATGTGGGTGCAGCCTCTTCAGTCTACGCCTTGTTGAGATACGGGTGAGGGAGAAAGCTAGAGGATTTGGGTGCGACAAAAGTCTGTAGTGATAGCGGCAGCTGTGAGAATTAATCACCTCCATAACAGTTGGCACGGCAAGATCCCTATGCAGCGTTGTGTTGCGGACGTACCAAGGGGCGCCCGTAAATCTTCTGAGAGCCTTGCTCTGACACGCCTGCACTCTTCTAATGTTGTAGGCAGCAGTAGTGCCCCAAATTTGTATGGCGTAGCGCCAAGCAGATGCCACTACTTGCAGATAGATGAGCCTTTTATTAGTTAAAGATAACTTATTCGATGGGCGGAGGAGCCACTCCAGTTTCTTGAGCTTTTGATAGCAGCGCGCTGTAACTACCTTAATGTGTGCACGGCAGGTAAGACGCTTATCCAGGATCAGACCGAGATACCGGATTTGCTCCATTTGCGGAATGATTCTTGTGTTATAAGTCACAACCGGACAGACGCCTTGCCTAAATGTGAAGGTACAGTGAGCTGATTTCTCAGAGTTTATGGCTATATTCCAGCGCCTGGCCCATGAGTTCAGGTAGCTGGACAATTTCTCCCCAGCTTCGTTCAGAGAGGCAGAGTTGAATATAACTGCGTAAGTAGCAATAACTGAATGCTCATCTCTAGTTGTAGGCATATCAGACGTATATAAGGAGTAGAGGACCGGAACTAAGATACTCCCTTGCGGGACACCGGCTCTCATGTGCCGGATGGTATAAATTTTGTCTCTTACCTCCACAGAGAAGGTTAGTCGTTGAAGAAAGCTTCGCATTAGTAAAAACTGTTTGCCAGGTAGGAGTAATTTTAATTTATGCTGAAGTCCATCGATCCATACCCTATCGAATGCTTGTTTGACATCTAGGAAGACTGCAGAGGAATACTGTTTCATCTCAAACGCAGTAAGTATGTGATTAACGACTCGATGCAGTTGTTCGGGAGTGCCATGCTGTGATCTAAATCCAAATTGGTGAACAGGAATGGCTTCTTCAACACCCCGTACTACCAACAATATACTCAAAAATAATCTTTCAAAAATTTTGGAAAAAATTGGAAGAAGGCTTATGGGCCTATATGATGTGACACGGTTCTCCGGAGTACCAGGTTTAGGCATTATGTATATCGTTGCACACTTCCACTGTGTGGGAAAATGGCAGATCCGTAGCATGCTGTTGAACAGCAACGTCAGGAACAACACTCCCTTCCAAGGGAGGGCTTTCACCGCCTTGTTGTCAATACGGTCATGTCTGGGGCTCTTCTTAGATTTCAGTCTCTGAATTTGAGTCACAACCTCTTCAGGGGTGACATGTTTAGTTGGACTGTGGTCTAAGATACACCTCGATAGGACTTCAGCTGTTTCCTCAACGTCTCCAGGGTCAGCCAGGCTAAGAGGCGTGAAAGGGCTCTCCAACACATTAGCAAATGATTCTGCTTTCTCGGTCTCCGTACGCAGCCACTGGTTTAGAAGCCCACGGATTGGAGCATGTCTGTGTTGTTTGATGCACTTGGTGGCACGCTATAGATTGAAGCCAGACTTTTTCATTGGATCCGCATTAGCCAACAGATTGTTAAAATGTTCCGATCGCACAGCTTGCATTACATTTCTCAGTTCTCGGGAAACTCTCCTCCATGCAGCCTTGTCAAATTCATTCCGTGATCTCATATAGCGACGTCGTAGCCTGCGTTTATATCTCACCAACTCCAGAACCTCAGGTTTTAAGAGAGCCTGAGGTGGGTTGGGTGAACAAGGGAATTGGTATGAAGATTCTAATTCGGCGGACTCAGGAATGTTTTTGGTGAACAGGTCAACCGGATCATCTATAACCTTGTCCGAATTGATTTCCATATTGAGGTTGATCCGTTCGTTTAGACACTGATGAAAGACCGTTATGTTAGCGTGGGTAGGAAGCAGTCCGGACCGGCATACGATGTTATCTGAAATCAATCCAAGTTTAATAAATAGTGCGATGTGGTCTGAGCTAAGGTCAGATGACTCCGTAATGTCCAGAGCTGTTGGATGAATTCCATTGTATATAGCAAAGTCTACTGCATCGGGCGACCTTGAGGAATCGTATGGATATTACTGAGATGAAAGACCTGATGAAACAATTGTTTCAACAAGTCACAATATGATAAACGTCATAACAATCCTCATATCGAATATGGACAAACAAAATGGACACTAAATTAAGGATCATAACTTGGAATGCAAACGGACTGAAAAACCATATTGACGAACTACAAATACTTCTTCATGACAACAGCATTGACATAGCCCTAATCTCGGAGACACATTGCACAAACAAATAGTTCATACAAGTTAGAGGGTACAAAGTGTATACCACACACCACACCGATGGCACAGCGCACGGTGGAACAGCCGTAGTTATTAAGCATTGCATAAAGCACGACGAGCTTGAACCTTACCAGCATAACTATATACAAGTGACGAACATTCAAATTAATGATCTCGTAGGACCACTCAAAATATCTGCTGTATATAGCCTACCAAAGAATAATATTACAGACACAGAATATATGAATTTCCTCAACTCTCTTGGACAACGCTTCATTGCAGCCGGTGATTACAACGCGAAACACACTATGTGAGGATAGAGGACAACGAACAAAAAAGGCAAAAATCTCCTCAGCGCTATGCAGTTCACAAACTGTAAACACTTGAGTACAGTCGAACCAACATATTTACCAACAGACATTAATAAAACACCTGACTTGATAGATTTTTTCATCACAAAGAACCTGGACATTCGGAAATGTAAAATCTTATCACGATTCGAACCCTCGTCAGACCACAACCCTATAGAATTGATATATGACTCGCACGTCACGCCTACACATGCAAACAGCCTTTTGTACAACAACAGAACTAACTGGCATACTTATAAGGAATACATTGACATTAATTTAATGACCGACATCCCTCTTAAATCATATGAGGACATCGAGTCAGCGATAGTATTCCTGAATGACACCATTATGAAAGCAGTCATACAATCGACACCAAAAAAGAAGCAGCAAAATTGGACTTTCTACACACAACCTCAACTACGACGACTATTAATTAAAAAATGTAAACTACGGAAAACCTGGTCAACCATAAGATCTTCTGACACAAAAAGACAGTACAACAAGGCAACTAAAGAGGTTAAAAAAGTGATTCAGGTATTAAAAAACAAACAATTAACATCATATCTCAAGAGCTTAACACCCACGAGTCAAACGGACTACTTTTTATGGAAAGCTACTAAAGGATGGACAAATAAAATTAATCATCAGGCTCCTGTAAAAATGGAAAACGGGTTATGGGCAAAGACGAACTTGGACAAAGCTAAAGTATTAGCGGACTATTTCGAAAGGGTTTTTACAGAAGTCGCCACCAACTCAGATGATCCACAGCTGAACACAGATATTAGCAGAGGTTCAGAACATATAAAACATGAAAGGACCACCATAGGAGAAATAAGAAAATGCATTAATAATGACATAAAGGAAAAAAAGTCCCCTGGATATGACAAAATAAATGGGAAACTCCTAATATCTAAGAAACATCTTTAACGCTATGTTCAGACTAAACTATTTTCCGAGAGTCTGGAAAGTAGCTGAAATTATTGCGATCCCGAAACCAGGCAAAGCCGCATCAAAAGCAGAGTCTTATAGACCAATCAGTCTACTCCCTGTAATCTCAAAAATCTTCGAAAAGATATTAAGAAGTAGACTACTGCCACTACTAGAACGCAGGCACACCATTCCAAATCACCAATTTGGTTTTCGAAAAAGTCACCCAACGATACAACGAAATGACATTGACTATAATAAATTTTGTATTGGACTCTTCTTGGACGTGGAAAAAGTTTTGACAAGGTTTGGCATAAAGGACTCAAATGGAAACTTAACAATTTATTCCCTCAAAACATAGCATACCTATTAACATCATATATCACAGGTAGATACTTCTTAGTTAAATACTCAGACGAATACTCAACCCTTAGAGAAATAAATTCAGGAGTTACACAGGGAAGTGTGCTAGGACCTTTATTATATACCCTATACACAGCAGACATACCATATCTCACTCACAATTCGTCGATGATTGCAACTTTCGCCGATGACACAATACTCCTAAGTGCTTTCAAAAACATGAATACTGCAACATTCATGTTGCAAGCACACTTTAATAAAACACTTGACTGACTTAGAAAGTGGTATATTAAAATAAACAAAAACAAAACAGTACAAGTTATATACACTACTAAGACTAGATTCACTCCAATCCATATACATATTGACGGAGACGACGTAACCATTCAAAAGAAGCCAAGTACTTAGGATTATATATTGACAGTAAACTAAACTAGAAACACCATATACAACAAAAGCGTGACCAAATCAAAATGAAAATAAGACAACTGCACTGGCTGCTCAAACCAAATTCAAACATTTCACTTGAAAACAAGCTCATAATCTATAAGACAATTATTAAACCAATTTGGGCTTATGGAGCCGAAATATGGGAAGTTGCCAAAAAATCAAATATAAAGTTAATCCAGTGGCAACAATCAAAAATTAGTCGCACCATCACAAAAGCCCAATGGTATATCACCAACACGGACCTTCATCGAGACCTACGAATTGCGGCAGTAGATGAGGAAATAATCAATTTAAGCAGAAAATACCAAACCAAACTTTCCCAGCATTCGGCTGATAACCAATTTCGATGAAATGTGATCGAATTTGGAGAAAGCTGATCCCGGTCAGTTTCAAACTACCGATCAGTTTGAATTCTCATCAATCACTGTTAAAG